>CM060686.1:165070518-165670518 GCA_030686995.1 Artemisia argyi | reverse complement strand
GAAGGCACGACGAGGACGTCGTGAATTTAAGTGGGGAAGGGTGTCACGAGCCGAATCGTAGCAGCCCCAATTCGAAAGAATCCTCGACGCAGCAACATGGCTAGATTGATCTAGAATACTACATCTAAAATATCTAAGATACTTTGCTTATTATATCCTAGAATAATCTAGAAATAAGCCAAAGTATCTTAGATATTTAGTAGGGAAAAATCTAGAATAAGCTACATAATACCTTATGTAAAAATCTAGATATTAGTCTAAGAACATTCTAGAACTTAATAAGCCCTTAGTATAAATAAGGGCTTACCCCCTCATTTGTAGGCATCCATTTGTTAATCCAAGTTTTCCAAGTGCTAATACAAGTCAAGTTCCCTTACAAATCTGCAAGTGTTCATCTCGATAACTTCCATACTTTTCAGCTTACTTAGACGCTGAAACCAAGTCGCTAAGTGCCACACGGACGTTGTGAATTAGTCACGTGACAATATGGTGTGTAAAGACTACTATACCCTTTTTTAAAAGTTTGCCACTAACAACTAAAGGGTATAAATGTAATTTAAATAAGTTATTTTCCTTTTCCTTCCACTCAAGAACATGACTTATTATTATTTTTCTTTTCCTTTCCTCTATCTCAAGAACATATCAACTAACACTTCCTTTCCTTTTTACTTTCTCTTCCCTTTCCTATTCTTTTCCATTTCCCTTCACTCAAAACTCGAGAACTGAGTGTTTATTTTTACTTCTCGTCACTTTTTTCCCGATTTCACCGTCTTTCAAGTTTCAAATTATATTTAACAACTATTCTTCTCAAAACTTGTAGCAAACCCCTCATTTTATATTGTAAACTCTCTACGTCATTTTTTAGGTTCTACAATACCCTCATAAATGATTGAGACACTCTAAATTAGAGTGTCTTGACATATATACCCTCACATTACTCATTCTTATTGTGAGAGTATAAATGTCAAGACACTCTAATTTAGAGTGTCCCAATCATTTCTGGGAGTCTGCAAATCACCTTCCCATACATAAGGTGCTCGTAATAAATTAAACAACTTAAATTGTATATAACATGCTCTTGTATACAAATCAACATCATATACGTTTATCACAATAATTTTATCTAACTAGTTTCTTTACACAAAATTGCTTTTTTTCTTTTCCTGATTCCTAAGGTGAAGCAAACTGCAATTTTAGTTCCATCTTTTGTTTTTGGCACTTGCTAATCCTCGATGAATAAGGAGTACTGACATTTTGTTGTGATACAATGTAAATATTTTTTCCCTTAACAAAGCAAACCTTTATTGAAGCGAAAAACCAATGGAAACAATACAAAACTTGACATAAACCTTGAGACAAACACTAGAACACATATATACGTAAAAACATTCAACAACAACAACAACAACAACAACAGAAACTAAACTTGAAGCATATAAAGATCTAGCAACCGTAGTCAAACACCACAAAAGTAGCTAGCAAACTCAAAACTCATTCAATATGTTCCTGTTTGGGATCATAACTTTAAGGATCACAAAGAAGAAATTCTTAACACAATAAATAAAATGCAACAGTTTTATCTAATGTCAATAAAGTCATATGTAATTCAGCTTTACCGTGTATATGTTGGATAATAAGAGGAAGCTAATTTTGTTAGGGGAAATGATCCCTGGTGCTAGTAGCTGGTAACTTAGTTGCTGCTACAGGGTTTTTGGCCTTTCTCTTCTTCCACATTTGACAGCTTATTCACCCATCCATGTTTGCTTTCATATCCTTTCTTCACATTTGAATTGTGAAGAGAGAGGGGGGGGGGGGGGTATACAAGATCATTTGTGGCGGAGGTGTAATGGGTACAATAGAAAAAAAAAGGCTAAAAACCCTGCAACAGCAGCAGCTAAGTTACCTGCTGCTACAGCAGGGATCATTTCCCCATTTTGTTATGCATGAGTTTATTCTAATGTTGATAAAGTCATATGAAATTTAGCTTTACGGTATATATTCGTTCATGTAGTTCACATATGATTAGTAAGTTCAATATGATATACATGTAAAATTGCATGGCAAACACGAAAACATAGACAATCTTAATTAATGTTAACAATCAAAAAGGTATTATTGTGATCTCATGGCAAACGTGAAAACCAACTCTATGCCTATATGTTTGATACTTCGATTGATTACAGTGATAAATATTAGTGATTAATTCACGTGAAAGAAGTAATAAATAAGTCAATGGCATACAAGCATGTGATGGATTAGTGGGTGATGGTGGAATAGATTGGGAACGGCATAACGAAAAAGGAAGAGGAATGAGGGAATAAATCATGTTTGAGTTGAATAAAAGGGGTTAAAAGGTACACAAGGAAATAAAAGTCATTGCAATATAATCTTATGTGTATGGAGTTATCATCAAATAAGAAAAAAAATAATAAAATAAGAATGATAAGAAGAAACCATAACCACTCATTTCAGATGCACATACAAAAATAAATGCATCTCCTTTTAAAATTCTCTCATATTTGAAGCTAAAAATTCTTCTTATCATTCTTATTTTAGTTTTTCTTATTATTGTATTCCTTCCTTATATATATGAATCAAATTTACTATGTGTAATTATCATTTCCCATTAAATTTAACTAGTATTTAGGGTGCGTTTCGTTTGTAAGTGGGTTTGGATTAAGATTTGGATTTGGATTTAGATTTAAATTTGAATTTGGATTTGGATATAAATTTGAAGAAGAAAAAAAATGATATAATATTATTAATTAAAAAATATAAATAATTGTTGAAAACAAACAACAATGAAATAAAAATATAAAAATAATTCATCTAGTTGTGGTGGGTCTATTTTACAAGAGTGAAATATGAAATTGAATTTTCTTCCTACCTATTTAATGTGGAATCATAAATGCCGTTGGCAAAGGTATCAAATTTTTGTGTCAGGGAATTAAAAACATACCAAACAATTGATTTGCGCTATGAATGAATCCAAGCCTCTCGAAACCCCTAAACCAAACGGACCCTTAAGTTTTGGGTTGGGGTGGGGAGTGAAAATGTTAAGTTTAGATAGTAAAAGGGGTATAAAGGAAATGATCATTACATGTAAAAACTATAAAGGGTGGCTGGTTGGTCGGATCCCTAACCGAAGTAAAAAAAAAAAAAAAAAAATCCCAATGAAAAAAAGTCTCAATCTTCGTCAAAGGCACACAGGTCAATTTTCAATTTAATTACTGATTTTTTTTTTTTTTTTTTTTTTTTTTTTTTTTTTTTTTTTTTAATAATAATAAAGCTTTCATGCTAAGATTATATTGTTAGTTATATTATATACTGATACCAAAAGGGTATCCCAATGGTTATGGCTTATGGGTTCAAGTTATACTTAGGACATGTGAGATTGTTTGTAGTTATATATTGTGATATAGTTAGTTGACGTTCTAAAAAAAGAAAAAACTAGTACTATATACTAATGTAATGACACACAAAAATATTAAAAATTGCAGAGTGCTTTGAAAGGATTTGGAAGCTGCCTAAAAAAGGATCTGAGGTAGTACTGGTCTATGACGATTTCACACGAGAGATTTTGGGCACTCTATTTGAGAGAACTGAACTCTGCACTTACGATATAAACCAATCCTATAACCTTGAGGAGGATGATGATGAATATCGCATTCCCTCTCCTGATCAACCCGCTATTTACTTTTTGAAACCTACTATCCGTAACGTTGAAATGATCATCTCTGACGCATCCATTTCCCGCTACAAATCCTTCCACTGCTGTTTCTCCTCCCCCATACCTTACTATCTTGCACGGTATCTTGCCTCTCAACCCTCTGGTCATAGTACCATTCATGTCCACAATAACCACTTCCTCGAGTTTGTAACCCTTTGGGAAGATCTCTTCTTTTTGGTACCAGATAATCCTAAATCTTTTTCTCTCCAACTAAATGATCCCACAGCAACACCCTCCGATATTGACCTAGTCATCGACAGGATTGCCACTGGCCTCTTTTCTGTGCTTTCTACACTCGATGTCGTCCCATTCATTACTTGCCCACCTGGCGGGGATGCTCACAAGGTTGCATCATTGCTGGATCAACAACTGCGCCATCACTTGCAGCTTCGTGGCCACACTAATTTCCTCTTTTCCGACTCCAACAGGAGGCCCCTCTTATGTTTGTTTGATAGGAACTTTGAGTTATCCGTTGCTATTCAACATGATTTCAGGTATGCACCTCTTGTTCAAGATGTCTTTGCCCCCACGTCCAATCGTGTTACTGTACAAGGACAAACTATTGCATTGGAAGGGGACGACTTTTTCTGGACTGCTAACGGATCTGCAGACTTCTCTGCCATTGCTGCCAAGCTTGATGCACAAGTCATCAAATACATACATGATGCCCAGCAATCTTGTACTCATGATTGGATCCATTCCCTCAAGTGCCCCCCTCCTTTACCAGATGTCATGGCACGCATGCCAAATTTGCTCGCGCTAAAATACCTGACCAACATACACACGGACATCGAAAACGCCTTGCGTTTAGAGGTCACTCTACGGTCTCTTGATTATTTTGCTAGAAAAGAATGCCAAATGATGGTAAGAGGAGGAGACGGGATTGATTTTGATGACCTCCTTGACGCTCTTAGAAGAAAAGGTAATAAAATGGACAGGCTTCGGTTTGCAATCATGTTCCTTCTTTCAGCTGATTCCATCCCTCAGCTACAAGTCGACCAAGTTGAATCAGCACTTCAAGATTCTGAGATTGACACCTCTGCTTTTCAGTACGTTAAAAAACTCAAATTATTAAACGCGGCGTTGGTGAAGAACCGTGACCATGATAAATCATCGGCAATGGCAGAGATGGTTGAAGCCCTAATGGAAGGTCCCGAGATTGAATCTGGTTACCTCATGTTTGACCCCAAGTCAAACTCTGCAGCAGCGGCTAGCCCTAATGAGAAAGGAGGAACATTCAAAGATGCTATTGTGTTTGTCGTTGGTGGCGGAAACTATGCAGAATATGAATACTTACAAGAGCTCGCTAAACATGGCCAGCAGCCCGGAAAACGTATAATTTACGGGTCAACAGAGATTCTCAGTGGAGTTGAGTTTATTGAGCAGCTTACACTGCTGAGATAAAAGATGGGCTACTTGGCGAATACTACCTGTGAGTAGATTTCTTTTTGTAGTATTATATATTGTCTGTTTCTGAGTGTTTGTTTGATACTTTGGATGATATTTTTGTAATTTTTGTTTACTGCAGCATCAGAAGACACTTGAAGCCATTGGGTTACATCAGCCAGTGGAGTTTGCCAAAAGTGTTTTCGGACATTTAGTTAGTATTTTATGCATAAACTTATTATGGATTGTGATATATGTAGTGTTGGTAATTTAGCTGGTAGAAACAGCTTTATTAGGATCTGCTTGTATTACTTATATTTATCTGGCCGGGTTGCTTTTGAAACTCATTGAGATCATGTTTTAACTATCTGGTTTTCCTTACTAATGTTCTCGGTGGGTACCGTCTTGGTGTTGGTGTATGGTGGGTCTGAAGAAGGTACTTGTGGTTGAAAGTTATGGTGTGTGTTATTTCATTTGTCTGGGCATAACTATACCTGTAATGGGTCAAAACTATATGGATTGGAGGATCATGGAATAAAAAAAAAAAAAAGTACAAAGAGTAAATTTGTGATACCCAGCAAACTCTTGATTTAAATGTGTATGTTATGGAATGTTTAAGTGCAGGGCCACTACATTGTAGATTTATTGTGATAGGTTAAGATGAAGAAGTCAAGGTATGCTTTAATGTAACATATGTGAACTAATTTATTTAGTCAAATTTCTTCATGTGAAAATGCAAGCATATAAAGAATGGTTTATGAAACTAATAATGATAATATGATAATAAAATTGTGTATCTTTGAAGACTTTCTTAATAGCATTAACAACCTCAGCCAAATCACCAGATAAAGCTGATATCCCGTGGCAAATTGATTTATATGAACACCGACCAAATTAATGTTATAGAATCCCTGATTTTATGGATTAGGAGTGTATGGTTTTGCCTCCTAATTCTTCTGAACACTTGGTTACGCAAGATGAAACACCATGACCATCTTTACGAGGATCTGTCATGTGATGAGCATGCTACCACTTAAATATGCAAGATGAAACACCATGACCATCTTTACGAGGATCTGTCATGTGATGAGCATGCTACCACTTAAATATTCGGCGATTATATTAACTCCACACTTTGCTGCATGCTCCAAGCTTTCCATAGTCTGTCAAGAATGACTTGTTACAATTCGTTTGACTTTCTAAATTCAAACTTGGTGAATGACGCTTGAATCTCTAATACTTTTAACTCTTCACAACTATGTGAAAAAGGATCTAACGCGGTAAAAAAGAATGAATGGTGTTAAGAAAAGGGTTCATGTTCCTTTGATTGTCAAATTAACAGATACCATTTTAGATATGACATGTTACAAGTCATTTGACTTTCAAAAGTCAGACTTTTAAACGAGGGCAAATTCTTAGTTTTCACGAATTTGTAAAAAGAAAGATAGATCAAACCACATAACTAAAAGTACGAACGAAGATGAGAAAAGAGTTGACGTTGTGTTAACCCTCTAACTGTCACCATTTTAATGGTTAACCCAATGGGGTTCGTCATTTCTTTGAGACTATGCTCTACATACACCGACACCAAGAGCATTGACAGCAGCTTCGGTATCCACCAGAAATCATAACATCAGCATCACCTCTTCTGATATGATTTGCAGCTGCAAAAAAGCAATAGTTTGCAGCTGTTGAAATGGAATAGTTTGGGCCCATTAAAGCGGTGTCGATTGGCAGTAGGTTGGTGATGGAGTATGGAAAAAAGGTGTCTTTTTTGAAGTAGCGCTTTCGATCTACTCCGTAGCTCAATACTGTCAAGTCTCTCAAGCTGGACCCCACTAAAAATCCAATTCACGTTTTGTCCATCTGTTATAAAGTATCATATTTAAGTCATTATAACACTAAATGTGTCAAAGAAGTAAACGAGAATTTTAGATAATAAGAATTTATTTATTTATTTTTTCTTTCAATATGGATCACGGTTTCAAGAACTTCTTGGGCATCCTCGAGGGCTTTTTTTACCAGAAACCAAACAATATCTCCAAACATCATCCAGAAGACGGTGTCAATGTTTCCTACTGATTCGAAATCACGAATCTGGCCAGTAAAACGAACTTGAAGCATCAAATCTGTCTATTAAAGTGATCCCACTTTGACCCTCTAAAAGTTTGCCACAAAATGTGTTTCCAAAAACAGAAACAAGGCCCATTCCTGTGATCACAGCTCTCTTCTTTGGGTCTGTTTTTCGTGTGGGAGCAGAAACAGTTGGTGATGCCATAGCCTTCATTTAATTTGAAAGATAATAGAGGGACTGTACGTAATAGGGACAAAATACAATGCCAAATTTGTAGTTATTGCTGTTCCTGCGAGCCATCAACACAAATAGCAATAAGCATTTGTACTTGTTTATGATGAAGGCAAGTTTAAAGCAGCCTGTAAAGTTACTTTTTTTCAACCATGAAGAACGTTACAGGTTCAAGCAAAAAAAACCAAGTTACCTTCTAGGACACTTTTTCGTCTGACTTTGGTTCTTTGAACCATTAAGATTTCTTACCAACGAATTACACACAATGTACCCTAAACAAGATTTTCATTAAGATTTCTTAAAAAACTCAATTACGAAACAAGAATTACACACAAAGTACCCTAAACACTGATGTGAGTAAATTACAACTTTTTTATATTTTTTGTTTTACCAAAGGTTTATGAAAACACCATTGTTAAGAGACCGTTTTGAGATGGTCAATCTCCCAAGAACGAGATAAAGAAACAGAGATGATAAGGCCCTTTGAGCGGGCAAGACTCCAAGAAACTAGAGAGAAAGGAGACTTTTAACAATTTTCTTCTCCATTCATTCAAAGTAAATTAAAACTTAAATAGATAAACGAATATGCAATGACTACTAACATGGGAAGAAGATATCTAGTAGTGGACCACTTCCTCCTAAACTAACGCAATGACTACTAACATGGATGGCAACATGTACATTGATTTATTCAAATATGCTTATGTAAAAGTAAGGGAAGTAAATGACCAAGTCTTCTAGGAGACTCGACTTAAACGACATGAGTGGGCGGGTCTTTAGGTTCGGGCTAGTATCAATACTTCCCGTCTTTAAGCGAGCCTTGTCCTCAAGGCTCATGGTCTTGTACCTCGGGTCTTGCAGCTCCCAAGGTGGGTCGTTTTCAGATTCAAGAACTTTGGTGGATAGCATTGGTGACCGGGAATATGGAGAGAAAACTACATGTTGCAATCTTGACCCATTAACCTCACAATAGGTCAATTTCTTGGCAGTAGATCTCTAATGGCTCAAACACACAAGATTTAGGAGCTTCGATAAAGATGAAACACTTAAAACTTTTACAAGTTGGCTAAGAAAACAGGTTGAATATGTTTTTCAATTACTTAACCTTCTAAATCAATTTTAAAATTACAAAGTAATTTTACTTTAACAAAATATTCCACAAATCATACAAGAATACGTATATACACAATGACAATTCATTGCCTCTAGAGCAGGCAGCGAATATGTATTATCTATTTGCCACGTAATCTGAAAGTTCAAGGTATGCCTTTTCTAGGCCTTGCTCTTCACCATTGGTACCGGGATTACAAGTGTGAGGAGTAACAAAAATGTGAAAACCCCTAAAAGTTAAAATAAAAACAAAAATGTGAGTGGTAAGATTGTGGTTTCTTGTAAAATTTTAATTTCTAGCTTGCACACTTGTGGGAGTGCATGGCACACCGGCATTTACATGGCAGTTTTAACTATTATTTTGTAACTAGCTACACTTTTCATGTATTCATGTAAGCATTCGGTGGGGTGTTAATAAAATTCATGACTATTGGTCTTAATTATTAGTAGATTTGGATCCGTTAATGTCATAGCCATGACTAACTAATATTCTATTAAACCCCACCAAATGGCTTACATGAAAAGTGCAGCTAGTTACAAAACAGTAGCCAGAGCTTGAAAAACCTGCCATGTAAATGCAAGTGTGCCACATACTCCTATATGTGTGCAAATTTTTAGCTAGAAATTGAAATTCTAAAACAAACTGCAATCTTACCATCACACTTTTTTTAAAATTTTAACTTGTAGGGTTGCCGAGAGAACTTACTCTCAAAATCACTCACTCATCAATACTAAAACTTACTACAATAAGGGAATTTTTTTCAATTAAGGATTTGAAGTGGGTGATATAGCGGGTACTAAAGATGAAATAAACTTTATATAGGCCTCTAAAATAGTTTTTTGGAATGTGGGGCGTTCTGGTTCCAAGAAATACGAGCCATTGTATGACGGATCGAATAAAGATCGAGGTGATGTGTGAATTTAATCGAGATTCGCATTTTGTGTTGTCTCGATCTTTTCATAGCTTCAAAAATCTTGAGACTATCTTTAACACGTCCATGCTTTAAACATAACATGAATGATAGCATTGGATATTTTTGGAAGCGCTTTTTTAGAGTGGCATGAACACTTTTTTCTTCATGTTATCCATGAAAATGTTGTCGTCCGAGGGCCTAGATATAATCAACATCGATCCACTCTCGTATGTATCACATGTGAGCATCACTCAAAAGGTTTTCGATTGGGCATATGATTGCTTACGCGATGTAGCTTTTCTCATCGAGATCGTGGTTCAGATACCTCTCATCCTACCTAAGCTAAGCAAAATGATTATAACTAGTTGTGACCCAATCAAGGTTGGGAACATTTTATGAAAGGTGGAGCATTATCTGAAGTTAGGGCTACGATGAACATCGAAACTACATTATATCAAGAAAGTGTTAGTATGCCTGTTAAGGAGATGTAGATGTACATTGAACATTTGAAAGTCTTGAGTCCAAAGTATTCTTTTGATGGGATTTATGTTATTGTCCTCACAAGACGAGGGTCATTAGTTACTACGCATCCTTGTAATCCCTATACTCTGAGTTGTGAAAAGCAATGCCTAGAAAAAGCATACCTTGAAATTGGCGCAAGCCGTAATGAGCCGAGCCAAACCTAAAGTAGCCTTTAGGCCATTCATGTTTGAGTAAAAAGGTTCTTTTAAAGCAACGTAAGTGGCGGATCTGTTGGAGTAAAACATATAGACATATAGTTGTAAGGTACAAGGTCGATTGCTTCGGTGAACAGCAATTTCGTAGTTGCCGTCTGAGAAGGCGTCGTTGCCCTTGTCTTTGGCTTTGTTTGCCATTGATGTATGAGAGATTTTGAAGGTGTTTTTTGTGTGTGGGATTTATCATAGCCATCTATTTTATTTGGGAAGATAAAGAGTGAGTGAGATTAGGCTTTGTATACAAGGTGATAAAGGAGAAAGTTGGGCGTGCTTAGTAACGGAAAACTACTCTGTTTTCCAGAAAGACTTTCCTAGAAAACCTAAGAAAATTGAAAACGCGTTCAAATTGGGTTTTTCCCCAAAGTTTATATGGAAAGATGGACAACATGTTTTCTAAGTTTATAACTATGATTTAGAAACTCCTTTTATGTTTCTCCATAAGTTTCTCATGTTAGAAAACTCCATCTAAACACGTTTTCAAATGTTCTTTATAGAAAGAATAGCTCTCCCATTCTAAAGAAAATTGAAAAATGAAAACTAAAAAAAAACTTTTTCATTACTAAACGCAACCTTTGTTCTCGATTGTTCTCTGGGTGTAAATAGGGAGTTGTAAATATAAAAAAAGTGGTTGTATGTGTGAGGTAGATGGGCTAATAAATGTGTGCAGATGGGTTAATAAATGCTTGTATGTGTAAGGTGGGCGGATATAATAAATGCGTGAGGTAGATGTGTTAGATGAGTATAAGGAATGACATCTCTCATTCAAAGGTAGATGTGTTAGATGAGTATAACGGTAGAGTGTGTGGTAGATGATTTTCCCTTTTCACATCAGCTTTTTCTTTCTTCAAAATATTTTCCTTCAACTTTCCTTCAACCATTGCAACACCTTCTCTCTCTTCTATTAATTCTTTTCTATTTTTTATCATTTAAAAATACACTCAAAACATAAATAACCACTCACAACATAATAAAATATCATTTATCCCTCTTCCAAAAAAAAATTTCTCTCTTAAACATGTTACGAGAATAAAGTGCCAAGCATGAATTGTTTTTTGTTTTCCCTCAAAGTGAGGTGGGCTTTATTCTTTTTCATGCTGATATGGCTCTATTTCCCTTTAGTTTCCAGCATGCACACCTTTCACAATAATAAATATGTGAGGTATGTTCGGTAGTTGGATATAATAAATGTGTGAGGTGAGTGGATATTATTGATAATAAGACAAAATATCAAATTGTTTGACTTTTACTCCTTTCGTCTTAAAATTATTGTCAGAAGACAAAAATCATAAAATTTAATAAAAGTGATGCTACAATAATTTTCAACTATTCAAATATAATATTCTTCGATTAAATTTTCTTTTTTATTACTTAAAAATGAAAGTGTGCAATTATTCTGATACATCCAAAAAAGAAATGTGGACTATAATTTTGAAACAGATGAAATATTAAGGACACGTGTCAATATCTGAGTAGGAAATGAGCAGTTGAGCATGACCATTTTAAAAAGAGGTTTAAAAAATGACCATATTAAGGATCAAGAAAAAGATTTTATAACTTTGTGTACTTTTCCCTAAATATAATTCTATTTTTATAAAATACTCCTTTTTTTCTCCAAAAATCACTTTTTCTTACATTTTCTCATAATTCATTTCTTCTTCCCGTCGTAGCATGCAGCGAGTTTTAAAAAATTGGACCATTACCTTCTGCACCAATAAAATATCATCTACACTTACTCACCAGGCCACTAATCGCTCTTTTGATTAGCTAACTAATATATGAAACTGAAGGCATATAATTTGAGAACATTTAAATTGTGATGGAAGTAGTACATATTTAGACAAAACATATATAGTATAACATAGGTTTTAATAAAAAGTAGCAATGGGCGTTCGATGAGTTCATCAAAGCCTTGATCAATGACGACATAGAAAGTTAAGTTTATAAGCTTAATTGCAGGGCTTATGTGTAGAAAAACGTAGTCAAATGATTTTATTACTCAAGAACAACTAAATGATTACAACCAAACTGTTCTCAAACAGTAACAATAACTTGATCTCAATCAAGTGAGTAACAATGAAACATAGAAATGAAATAAGTATATTTTTTGGGATGATCCAACATATGAGAGAGTAGGAGATATATATAGATCAAGGACATGATTAGTCGTTTTCTTGAGTGAGACCAAGGAAACGGCTAATGTCAAGTCAACACAAATGAGACAATCTCAACGGTGTATATCCAGAACCAAAATGACTTCAAGCCCCTCCATGTTTGCATCTTTATGAGACCTCCATATATCTTTGAAGAATAGACCAAACACACCCTCCAAAGTTACTCATGAACCCAGGGAGCACCAAAAGGACTAAGACTGAAAAGACAAAACATACAAAGTTAGTCCTTTAGGTTTTTACCAGATGACAGATGAGTCCTTTCTTCCAATAGCCCCCCTTCATCTGATATCTGGTAAATGTCAATTAACCCAAGTTTTTTAATCAAAGCATTGTGCTGATCTGTGTCCAACCCTTTAGTGAGGACATCTGCAATTTGATTTGCAGAGTCCACCTTAACCGTTTTAATTACACCTCTTAGAATTTTTTCTCTAACAAAATGTAAATCAATTTCGAGGTGTTTGGTCCTTTCATGAAAAACTGGGTTGGCTGCAATCTTAATTGCAGAATTACTATCACAGTGAAGTGGAACAGGAAGAAAATTTTCAAACTTTAAATCCCTTAAAATCTTTAAAATCCAAATCACTTCACTTGTAGCTGAGGCAAGAGCTCTATACTCTGCCTCAGTTGAAGATTTTGAGAGAGTAGGTTGTTTTTTGCTTTTCCAAGAGACAAGAGATTTATTCAAGAAAACACAGTAACCAGTAACAGACCTCCTTGTAACAATGCATTTTGCCCAGTCAGCATCAGAATAGGCCTCAAGAGACATACCTGATTCTTTAGTGATCTGAATTCCCATACCTGGAGATCCTTTGAGGTATCTCAAAATTTTAAAAGCAGTTTTGAGATGGGACTGAAGAGGAGAATGCATAAACTGACTTAAACAGTGAACAGCATATGAAATATCAGGCCTTGTGTAAGTCAAGTAGATCAATTTACCCATAAGTTTTTGATAATCAGTGATGTTATTAAGAACAGGATCATTATCAGTGGGCTCAATAGTCAAGGCAAGTTTAGATGGTAAAGGAGTTTTAGCAGGTTTGCAAGCCAACATACCATACTCAGATAACAAATCAAGACAATACTTTCTTTGATTTAAACAGATACCATTTTCAATGTCATTAACTTCAATTCCAAGAAAGTATTTTAACTTTCCCAAGTCCTTTATCATGAATTTGGACCTGAGAAAGGCCTTGAATTTCTCAATCTCAGTGACACTATTACCCGTAATAATGATATCATCAACATAAACAAGCAAAGCAAGAAAGATACCATTATCAGATTTAGTGTAAAGAGAGTAATCAGATTTACTTTGGCTAAAACCATTTTCAATGAGAGCAGCTGTTAATTTAGCATTCCATTGCCTAGGGGCTTTCTTTAAGCCATACAGAGACTTTTTAAGTCTACAAACCCTGGTATCATCTTTAGAAAAATAACCCTCAGGTAATTTCATGAAACACAGGCCAGCTATTGTGAATAGCAACAACAAGTAAACATCTAATGGTGACCATTTTAACAACAGGGGGGAAAGTTTCATCAAAGTCAACTCCTTCCTTTTGATTACAACCTTTGACAACAAGTCTAGCCTTATATCTATCCACTTCTCCATTAGACTTAAATTTGATTTTCCAAACCCATTTATTACCTATGGCCTTCCTGGCAGGTGGTAACTCAGTGATCTCATAAGTATCGTTTTTATTTAGAGCTTCGATTTCATCATTCATAGCATCAACTCAATGGGGATATTTAGATGCTTCAACGAAAGAATTTGGTTCACTGATTTTATTAAGTTGGGTAGTAAAACAAAAAAATTCAGGGCTTAATTTGGAATAATTGACATATTTTTCAAGCCCAAATTTGACTTTAGAATCAACAACAAAATCATTGTAGTTCTTAGGAAACACAGAAGTTCTAGAAGACCTTCTCAAAGATGGAATATCCTGTGATGAAGTGTTTGGATTTTTATCCAAACTACCCTCAGAATCATTGTTGTTTTCTTCAAGTGTAGCAGCCACCTCATCCTCTCCAGCAACAATGTGTTCACCATTTTGAACATCATCCTCATTATAGAATGAGAGGTCCACAGTGTTTCCATTGCTGCCCGGAAGAGGAGAGCAGCTACCTTCACGTCGTGATTGGAAATCACGATTCAGGCTACTCTCTTCATCACCGGGTATCTCAGGATATTCCATGTCAAAAAAGTTTACGTGGTTTAAGTCTTGAAAAACATTCTCAGAAGTAGAATCGGTTTTATCAGCGTTAACCCCTTTAAAGGGAAACACATTTTCATAGAATTGAACATCCCTAGAGAATATGACATGATGCTTATCAAGACTATATAACTTATATCCTTTTTTAACACTAGAATACCCTATCAAAACACATTTCTCAGATCTGCTACTCATTTTATTAGAGTTGTTCAAGATAATAGCAAAGCAAAGACAACCAAACACTCTCAAGTGATCAAGTATAGGTTTCTCATTATATATCATCTCATAAGGAGATTTCCCTTTAAGCACAGAAGAGGGGAGTCTGTTAATCAAATAAGTAGAAGTTAGAACACATTCGGACCACATTTTCAAAGGAATTCCTCCTTGAAACATAAGAGACCTAGCAACATTCAAAAGATGCCTATGCTTTCTTTCAACAATGCCATTTTGCTGTGGAGTATAAGCACAAGAGGTCTGATGGGTTATCCCTTTATCAACACAAAGTTTATTAACAGATTGATTGGCAAATTATGTTCCATTATCACTTCTAAAGGCCTTGATTTTCTTGTTGAACTAATTTTCAATCAGATTGTAAAACATATTTATGTAATAAGGCACTTCATCCTTAGTTTTAATGAGATAAACCCAAACAGCCCTAGTGTAATCATCCACAATGGTAAAAAATACCTATATCCTTCAGAGCTAGGAACTTTATATGGTCCCCATAAATCTAAGTGAACCAACTCACCTAAAGCACTAGAGATATGATCACTTAGTGGGAAAGGTTTTCTGGTCTGTTTAGCTCTATGACAGATTTCACACATCACATCCTTTTTAGAGTCAAATTTTAAAGAGCCTTTTAAGATGTTCATGACTGGTTCTGCAGGATGACCAATCCTGCAGTGCCAGTCATGTTGAGACAAGCAGGAAGTAATAGCAGAATTAGATTGAATACCTTGATTATTGAAATAATACAAACCATCACACCGGCTACCAGTCCCCAGAACTCTTAGCTGATTCAAATCCTGATTCAAAAAATAGCATTTACTCTCATCAAATGCTATTAAAACTTTATTGTCTTTAGCAAGTTTGTGAACAGAAATCAAGGTGATGCAATATTCTGGTATAACCAACACATCAAAAAGAGTTAAAGAATTGGATAATTTGAGGTTTCCAATCTTTGAAATAAAAGCTTCAGTCCCATTGGGATGTCCCACCTTTATTTTAAGATGTGAAACATCAATGACATTAACCAATTCTTTATCTGAATATGTCATGTGTTGGTTGGCACCAGAATCAAAGACTTTGCTATTAAAAACCAATTTTGAATGAGCATTATTATTAGAACAGAAAAATTTATGAAAAATTTGATTAAAAACCTTGTTGTTATTATATACAGCACCTGCCATATTGGCCTGCACATTCTTTCCAGAAATGGAATTTTCTTTGATGAAAGAAATGAGAGTAGAAAGCTGTTCTTCAGTGAAACCAGAAGAACCAGAACTAGAGGATGAACCAGAACCCGAAGCAACATAATTGTTGTTAGTAAATTTTTTGTTGTTTTGAGGTTTGTAGGTGTTACTCTTTTTTGCAAAATTGGGAGGATACCCAATCAATTTAAAACATCTTTCTTTGGTATGACCACTATACCCACAATTTTCACAAGTAATAGTGGAACCAGAACTAGTGTTGGGGTTTCTCCTGTAGTCAGAAACTCTATTAAAATTAGCAGAAGCATTATTAGTCTGATTTGAAGAGACTACACTGGAAAGGTTAGGTTGATTCAGAGTTCTGGAAGAGAAAGCAGAGTTATGGGCTCTGCTGGAACTTCCAACAACAACACTCCTATGAGATTCCTCACTACTGATAATAGCATAAGCACCTTTCACATCAGGCAAAGGGTCTCTAGATAGAATATTGCTCCTAATTTGCATGTAAGTATCATCAAGACCCATTAGAAATTGCATAAGTTTCATCATTTGATTATGCCTTTTAAAGTCATCAGCAGCATGACAAGTGCATCTAGGAAGTTTAACCATAGCATCAAACTGTTTCCAAAGAGTACTTAATTTGTTAAAATACTCAGACACACTAGAACCATTTTGAGTTAAGGAATGTATTTTATGGTGCAAATTGAAAGTCACAGATCCATCAACTCTATCAAAAGTCTCTTCTAACTCATTCCAAACATCACTAGCATTTTTTGAAAAAATTTGCCCAAGAAACAGTTCTTCTGAGATAGAGTTCAAAATCCACCCCAACACAACAGCATTAACCCTGTCCTATTGTTTCCCCAAAATTTCATCAGTGTGTGATCTCCTACATGTGCCATAAATGAAACCAGATTTGTTTTTGCCCTCAAGAGCTAAAAGCATAGCACATGACCAAACATTGTAATTCTCAGTTCCTTTTAGTTTTATAGAGACAACAGTTAAAGAAGCAGAGTCATTAGGGTGTAAGTGTAAAGGGTGGCTTAAGTTCAATTTACTGATTAGAGTAACATTATTATCATTAACATCAGCTTCATCATCAGTATATCCATGAACATACATGATTCAAAGAAATCAATCACACAAGGTAAAGGAAAGAAGTAGTTCCCAGGCTTCCTGACCACTCAAGGTGGCAGGTCAAGGGCTTTATCTACTAACAATAAAGGACAAGACAGAAGCAAAAAAAACAACCAACACAAGCAATAATCAACTTCAAACAATCTCTCACATCCTACTCCCCTTCACTAAACAAAAAAATAAATAAAGCAGACAGAAAGTAAAGAGAGAAACTGTGAGAGGTGTTACAGAGCACTAATAGCAGCGGAATAACAACCCTACTATACTTTAGATTCACTTAGTCTAGAGATATAGCAGGAGCACAGCACCAGCCCAGAACCCAGATCCAAGAATCACCAAACCCTAATTTTAGAGATTAGGGCAAATCCACACTAGCACCTCCAATCACTGAATCGGCACCACCAGGATGGAATAAGCACACTCAATTGTTATCACGAACCTTTGAGACTCAAAAGCCCCAAAAATACCAAACCCTAACTTTCCAAAAATTAGGCGTTTTATAAAAGATCTTTAGATCTGAGTAAGAAAGGATCAATTCTCAATTAACAATGTTTAATTTGGTTGTAATAATGTTATTGAAGAAAACCCCCAAATTTCTTTGAAACCCTAAAATTTTTGATTGATAGTCAGAACAAGTTTTTTAGAAACCTGGCTCTGATACCATATAGAAAAACGTAGTCAAATGATTTTATTACTCAAGAACAACCAAACTGTTCTCAAACAGTAACAATAACTTGATCTCAATCAAGTGAATAACAATGAAACATAGAAATGAAATAAGTATATTTTCTGGGATGATCCAACATATGAGAGAGTAGGAGATATATATAGATCAAGGACATGATTAGTCGTTTTCTTGAGTGAGACCAAGGAAACGGCTAATGTGAAGTCAGCACAAATGAGACAATCTCAACGGTGTATATCCAGAACCAAAATGACTTCAAGCCCCTCCATGTTTGCATCTTTATGAGACCTCCATATATCTTTGAAGAATAGACCAAACACATCCTCCAAAGTTACTCATGAATCCAGGGAGCACCAAAAGGACTAAGACTGAAAAGACAAAACATACAAAGTTAGTCCTTTAGGTTTTTACCAGATGACAGATGAGTCCTTTCTTCCAATATTATGACTTATAAGTTTATAAGCTTAAGTTGATACATATTAGTTGGCCGTTCACATAGAAACTAAATAAGCCTAGTTTTTCATGTTACATAGATCAAGGAACTAGACATATACTACAAAATATACTTTATAAAATTTGTTAACTGCGACATATAGGTACTAAAGTTGATGACAATACAAACATTTTTTTACAGGAACAGATTTAGCCTAACCACTATACAGATATAGACCACCTGTGTGCCTTTGACGAAGATTGAGAGTTGTCATCGACCAAATCTTAGCTACAGAAACAAGAGTAAATGACATATATGATATATGGACCTTTATATAGTTATGGGTGTTTGAATTACCTTATGGGCTTTGAACTTATAAAAGGTTATAACTTATAAGCCCATTTTTTCTTTTGTTACAATCTTATCAAGCTATAACATCAAATTGATAAGTTTAGTCAAAAGGCGAGCTTATAAGTTTTTTGAGATTCTAAATAAGATCGTATGTCTAGAAAAATAAACTAATCCAAACACCTTTAGCTTGCAGTATTGCTTTCGGCCATTTTAAAATCTTAACAAATATGTAAGTACAAGAGTGTATTGGGGTGGGTGTTCACGGCAGAGTCAGAAAGAAGCAACTTTACTACACTACAAATTGATTTGTTAAGAGAGGCAAATTACAAAAATAACTATATATTTTGAATTTTTTACATTACAATTCTTTTCTTTTCACCAGAGGACATGTGTCCACCTTGCCCCCCCTCCTGTCACCGCCATTGTGTATATGTGTGTGAAAGTCGCAAGTTCTACAACCATATATGTTATCGAGAGGACATTATCACAAGGATTTTAACCACCATCTAACTATGGCCTTATATATATATATATATATATATATATATATATATATATATATATATATATATATATATATATATATATATATATATGCCATCTTTAAGATAGATTTTAGTTGTTATTGTTAAATGATAGGTTGATGCTCAAGCATAAAGTATTAGAGTCCATTAGATTTATAGTTAAGTTGGCTTATTTTTTAAGTCATGTTCTATTATAAATAGACATGAAATCTCATTATGTAATTACACAAAACACAATGTAATAATGTATGGTATTTTACATGTTAGATGCTAGGTTAAGGCCCATGTCTAAAGGCTTATGGTCCATTGAGTTTAAGGTTATGTTACCTTATTCTCTAAGTCATGTTCTATTATAAATAGATATGAAATCTCGTTATGTAATAACACAAAACACAATTCAATAATATATCTATTTGCTATTTTACATGTTATCAGAACTTTAGGTAAGATTCACCTAAAAAATTTGCTATCCCAGTAATTTCCGCCTTTTTTTTTCTTTTTTTTTTTCTTAATTTAATGCATAAACACTAAACCCTAGCCGTCAAAACACACAAAAAAATGTTGAGTTGCCTTCAATCAATCATATTTTTCCTTCTTCATCAATTTGTTTTCGTTGTTGAACGTCTTTGTCGTGGCAACAAAAGTTGACAACCAATTTGCCGCTCCCTCCTAAAGTCAAAGCAAGTCTTCACGGAAAAAAAATAGCAAACGTAATAAAAAATAGAAGAAATCGCGAAACAATATACAATTATGTCGCCAAATACAAGTCCATCTCCATGCAAATGGCCAACAAAGAAGAGGAGAAGAAGAAGAGAAAAAGAAGGCGATTTCAATATTTTATCCAAATTTTTACTGCCGGAAACCTCTCGTTCAAACTATAAAAGAGTGTTAGATTAGGTTAAAACTCAAGCCTAAAGACTTATGTTCCATTACGTTTAGGGTTATGTTAACTTATTCTCTAAGTCATGTTCTGTTATAAATAGACATGAAATCTCATTATGTAATCACACAAAACACAATTCAATAATATCACTATTTACTATTTTCCGGTTACGGTCAAACTTGATTTAGAGAAACGGATCGAGTTTTGTTCCTCCGTTGCAAACGACAAAGTACAAAGGTGGTTGTTATAAAAGTCTAGCAAGTTTTTATGTTCTAATGCACAAGCTTAATGAGAAGAGCTTCAACCATTCCAACTATTCCTGATTGATGATCGCGATTCCTCACAAAGTGTTAAAACTTAAGATCATCATCCTTCTTGGTCCATTTTGCTTTAATCAACCAAATGATAAAGCATACTTGTTTTAAGTTAATCGAAATAACATTTTAACATTTAAAGCTAATGAAAAAATTATAATTTAAAAGTTTTCACAATCTTTGCTACTCAAACAACACTTAAGTCAAAAATAGCTTACATTTTAGAAAAATAAATTTAATTTCCAAATAAAACTTGCACCTCAAATATGCCAAAAGCTATTGAAGTTTAATTTGCATTAGTTACAATGTCAAATTGATAGAGTTTAGCAATAATAATGAGGACTGTTTATTGTTTTGCAGATATATAGCTATTATTAGTTGGTGAAATAATAGAACTTCATTTTAGCCGGGTAACCCCAATTACATTATTAGATTAGCTTCTTTTTTTAAACAAACATAGATTAGCCAGTAACATGTGATACACGACTTCTTTTTAACAACAATTTTCATTAAGAAACAAACGTAGTGTTTGGTATGTTGTAATCAAAGAGGGAATAAAAATGATCGTTACGACAGGATGAAAAAAAAAATATATATATATATATAAAATAAAATAAAAAAACTTGTTTGTTTAAAACTATAGAATGTGATGTTAAATTACGAAGAATTACTCGCTACATCAAACACTATCATTTTGATCACATTAAGGGTCTCTACTTTTTTTTCATTCCATCTTGGAATGAAATCAAAGTTCTTCATTAGCATAAAATAATCTTTCTATCTTTAATATGATATTTTAATAATTTTCTTGTTGATTCTACCAAACTGATTAATAATAGTAATGAGTCATTACATATATCACATTACGTTGTTCATTTCATTCATTTGACATTTTATTCTATCTTAACAAACAAACCATATTTATTATCCACTCAATTTAGTTTGGACAAGATTTTATATTTTTATGGGCAAATTATAAAAAAATATATTATACTTGCCACCGTTTTATCTTCTGGGTAGCGAACAAAAAAATTTCATTTTCAAAGCAATAAAGTTGATATTTTTTATTTATGTGGGTAACATTTGACCCTCTAAACCGGTACCCGGTTGCACTTTGTTAATATATTACCACATCACCAAGTCAAAAACCAATTAACCCCAAATTGTTGCCACATCACCAAGTCAAAATTGGTGGCAGTGAAATTAAACTTGTCTGCTATTGATTCTAGATGATCAACAGCAATCCTTGAAGAAATTTCAAAACCCTCTGCAACACGAAGGGGATGAATTCCACATTCCAAGAACTTCTCAGCTTGTTCCAGAAGTGCACAAGCCATAACAACCACACCCGTAGTTCCATCACCGATCTCGTAGTCTTGACTCCGTGATAGTTCAACCATAACTTTTCCAATTTGGTTGTCGGTATAATCAACATGAACAATTTGAATCAACATACGTACCCCATGGACTACGGTTCGAATTTCAACTCAACAAAATTAATTAGCTCACAAGTCAAGAAAATAAGCTTATACGTGAGCTTAAACTCACGGTACACCAAACCCAAATACAAAGACGCACCCAAATGATGATACCCAATTTTTATACGCGGGTAGACTTCACAAACATAGTCACACCAATGATTAAGGGGTGAGAGTGGTTGTGGTTTTGTTGTGATAGTGGCGGCTCACTGTGGCAAGTGGTGGTGACTTGTGGCGTCGGTGGCAGGAACAAAAGGGGCGGGGAGGTGATGGATGAAGGTGAAGATAGTGGTGTAACACCCCGAAAATTTGATAAGCAGCGGAAGTCTAATCGGGGTCATTACAGTTTAGTACACAGTCATACTCATAGAAAACAATTCAAAAGATAGTCAATGTCATTCCATGAAAACTCAAATAGTCAGAGTTACAAACATTTTTCCAAAATGTTAATTGTTTCACAAAAGAAGTAATGAGTTTGTAAAGAATGACAAAATTATTGAAATGAAAAGGGAGGTCCTGTGCCCTTTGCCAGCTCCGTGCCGCCATGCTTGCTAATTTCCTGAGATAAACATGCTTAAAAAGTCAACACAAAGGTTGAGTGAATCCATAGTAGTTTAAATAGTAATAGTGTGAACACAAGTCAAGCATTTGAAATAAACAAGCCAAGATAGACAGGTCTTGACTAAACTGGTGAAATATTGCTCCTAAGCCTCACGAAACGCAAGCCTTAACATTGATTTGACATATCATAAAGATAATAGCAATCACCTACACCACAGCGGATGTAAATGACAAGGGGCCCTCGGTGACAGGAAATGTGCCAAATTTCCATAATACCTCGAATATAGCACACCTCCTGCCAAGTGATCACCTTGACAGAGGCGGGCTGCCATTCCAATAGATCTATCAACTATATTCGCGCTCACTCGCAAGTGATTAAGGTTCGTGATATGAGGGACTTGTAGCACGGGTGTCAACTTAGGCAATATCGGGTGATAACAGCATACAGAAAAATACTTGTGTTCGATTTATAGCATGTATCTCCCCACGGGGTTTAAAAACAATTAAAATGTGGGACCATGAACTCACCTGAAAGGTGCGTAATCACAACGGTGCTCAAAAGTGATGGTGTATTGCTATGACTAGCAATGAAATTCCTCCAACTTGCGACCTAAATAATACATTGTAATCAGTGTTTTAGATTCGTGTTGTAAATGACATGTGGTATGTCACGTGTATGGTGATATCCGTTCGGGTGTCTTAATATATTCCAAAATAACTTCACGTAGTTATTTGTATCGTTGTTACGAACCGGTGTTTGATAAATATTAACTCGTTGTGAAAATAATATCGTTTAAAAATATTTATGATTAAATATTTTTAGTGAAGTTATATATATATATATATATATATATATATATATATATATATATATATATATATATATATATATATATATATATATATTAAAGTTACAAAAATATATATGTATTTACATAAAAATCAAATTATATGAAATAATTAATTATAAAATTCCTTTGTCATATTTTAACCCTTAACTTAATAAAGTTACACTTTTTACCTTTTGGTCAAAATAATTACATTTTAGTCCTTTTTGTACTTTATTCCTTAAACTTTTGAAAAATACATTTTCTACCCTCAAATCGACAATATGCTATTTAGTCCGAAAGTTTTCATGTGTTGTCATTTTTAATCCCTAATCGTGGGACTTTTGCAAAAATGGTCCAAAATCATAGTTTTCGAAAGTTAACTTTTATTTTTATAAAAAGTCACTATTTTTATCTTCTAAAATTTATAAAAATCGGTTTTTATAAATTTTATTTCATTTCGAAAATCTTAGTTCAAATCTGAAAATTTCATACGAAATGTATTGGGCTTATTAGCCCGGTTCAAGGCCCAAAATGGGTGTAGTTTGTTTTAAGATTCTTGTTCGACTAGGACTTGGTTTTGGTCTCGTTTTCGTGGTATAAAAACCGTGTAAGGTTTGCATGTTAGTTAGATTTGGTTAAGTGTGAGTCGAAGATATAGGTGGTCGAAAAATATAGATGGGTTGTACGTATAAAAATAAAATGGTGAGGTCATTTCTAGGGGTGTCGAGGCGTTTACATAATACAACATCACAAGTGCAACGTGAGTAAAAGTGGTGTGTGTCGTGTGTATGCATGGTACGAGTAAATGTAGAAAAATAAAAAGGGTGGTGATTAACTTACAACACCGACTAGGGTGGTGAAGAGTTCGTGTGATGTGAGCTACGAGAACGTGGTGTCCCTTTGTTTCAAACGACCCTTTTTCCTTCGAGAGTTACCCAACTCCTTCTTAAACCAAAAATCCTTGCTTGTGTGCTTCTTGACTCCTCTTCGACAGCAACGAGAAGGAAAACACTAGAGTGTTTGTGATTGAGAACTTTGGTGGACTTGAGGGTGTGTGAGATTTAGCATTTAATGTGGCTTTTATAGGGTGGTAAGGGTGGTTCGAATGTCTCCATGAGATACAACACTACCGAGTGGTCACTTCTTACTCGACAAAGTTGTCTAGTTTCCTTGAGTGTTGTCATGTCGAGTTGCAAAGGTTTGAAGGGCTACAAACTTATTTTATGGCTGGGACTTAGAGGATTTTAGGCATGTGTGTACAATAAAACTTAGTTTAATGTTTGTGTTAGAGGTCTAAGAAACACATAACCTAGTGGTTTAAGTGTTTCGGCGTGTAATGTGTTTAATCAAAGGTCGGACAGCTCCCAAATGGTGGCTCATTGTCGCATAGTTCAAAGTCAATGGAGGGGGGTGTATGTTGGTGTCTTGTGAATAGGAGACATGGATTCAAAAAGAAAACGTGTAGTATTTGGGTGGCAAGGGGGTTTGGCTTCTGTTTCGGTGACATACTACGCAAAGAAAGAAAACAAACGAGCCACGTGGGCTGTGGGAATTCGGCCCAAAACGAAACAAGGAAAAAAAAGAAAATGTGTGGGCTTGTGAGGGTGTTTCGGCCCAAGTAAATCAAAGAGAGAAAAATCCGGGTGGGCTTGTGATCGGCCCAAATATGATGGGGTGTCGGTGATTCGTATAATTGTGAAATTAATTTCGGTGTCGGTTCGTGAAAACCAAAAATATATAAACGGTGTCGTCATACATACATATATATATATATATATATATATATATATATACACACTCATATATATATAGTAATAATAAATTTGTAAAAGTTAATATATACATAATATCATATATATATATATATATATATATATATTAATAATTTCTCGGTGTTCAAATGGGGTGTCGGGTCGCAAGTGGGAGTTACCGGTGTTTAACCTCATTGGGTGATATCCAAGAGTGACATTCGGGTGACAAATAAACGGTGTTCAAAACAATCGGGTGTTCAAACAAACAGTGTCTCATATAAAAATTTTAAATTAGCCCGCAAAATGGCTTAGTTTAGAATAGTGTCGATAATTAACATTAATAAATGACCTGGGATTTTACGGTGTATTACAAGTGGTGGGTGGCGGCCGTTTGTGGTAAAGGTGAAGATAGTGGTGGATCAAGTGTTGTAAATAAAGAGAGTAAATAAGATGGATGAAGGTGAAGATAGGGTTTATAAGGATTGGGTTCGTTTGGTATGGAAGAAATAGAAGGGAAAGAGAAACAAAAGGGGCTTATGTGGCTTCATGACTAGGCAGTTAACTTGTACAAGGTGGACGTCAAATTTTGGTTTTCACAATACAAGTAATTAGGAGCCATGTAACCACTTAATCTATATGTCACAAGCCAAACAAATGTTTTTCCATATTGAAACTACAAAACTAGGGAGCTTCATGTGAGGGGTTCATTTGGGTAAACGGATCGACAAGTTGCTGGATTGACGATTTAAAGTGTTCTAGTTCCTCGAACATTTACTACATGACCTCAAAATTATGATGGCCCAAACAGTAGTAAGAGATATATAAACTAATAATATTGCATAACCCGTTTCTATAAAACGACATACACAAAAATACCAAGTACTACAGCATGATCAATATAAGGACATATATAGTCTCATTTATGTTTTCTTAGACATTATTCCAAACCTAAGATGCAACAATTATTCTAGGTTGCACGTAGAGGTTTTCCCGGCTTATCCAACGATTTCGTTATATCCTTAAACATCATCCAACTCACGGTGAGTCATAGCCCCACTTTACTCTTTTACTTGGTTTACAAACTCTTTGGGGGAGATACATGCTCAACTATTTTTCAATTTTGATTATTTGCTAACTATGTGTTGTCTCTGAACTAAATGTTTATTTATGCTAAGTAACATTATTGTCATACTTATAGTTTCTATATCATGGACCATTAAGATCTAACCATAGTGTGTATACTATAGTTAGATCTATTAGGATTAGTGTAGCCATTAAGTTGACTCAGTTAGAGCAAACAAACGCAACAAACATTTAAGAACTCTAGATATAACGACAGATTACCTACTAGGTTATGATTACAACAATTATTCCAATTTCTATTAGTATGAGATTTACATTTTTGTTTTCATAAAGGATAGTACAATAACAAACAAATTTCAATGTTGCGGGTTTATAACAACGTAACCCACGATGCCATGGACGTGGTCCAATTTAGGATTCTACGGACTTGGTCCGACTACGATTCAATGGACTTGGTCCAACTACTATTTCATGTACTTGGTGCAAACTATGTGATCTAATGGACTTGGTGTAAATCTCAAAACTAATAGAATTGGTATAATAGCAAACTAACGGACTTGGTACAAATGTGAACTACTAGAAACGAGAAGCTAGAAATGATCTGACGATTTTGGTACAAACGGAAGCCGGGAAAAAAGATGAGGAGAAAGAAAAGTGGAGGAGGAAAAGAAGGAAATGAGCCTGGTCTCGTAAGAGGAGTATGAGAAAATGGTGAATGTAGAGAATAGGAATAGAGATGTTCGTTTATTGAGGCGAGGTCCGTTGAGGAGGCCATTGAGCATATGTCGCTTGTTGCGGCTGCTTTGCCTGTCGATAAGCATCCCGAAAAGAGGCTTAAAGCTTCTTTTAAGGTACATAACTGCAAGTGCAATTGTTATACTGTGGGACAAGTGAACTAATTATCTCTTAGCCTTTTATAAATGTTGTTTGTATTGAATTACTTCGGGACATACCAAAATGAAAAGAACGGAGATAGTTTGATATGGAGTGCATTTTTGATTAAACAAACTGCCATTTAATGATTATTGAGGATGGGACATTCCTAGAGATTATAGTTTTGATTGTTATCTTAGTACAAATTGGATGTGATTGTTTGAAAAGGTACCAACTCTAAAATGAAAACCTCAATTACAGTTTCGGAATGAGGGTTTTTAAGGCTAGACACAGTAAGGGGCTTCAATCCCCTTACTTTTCCCTGCCACGTTAGCTTTCTCTCTCCAGCGACCTGCAGGCGATTCAGTGCCCCAGTAAGGGCGACCTACACTACGAAAAACATATCCCACAAATATTCTTTTTTAATTAAATAACACACACACAAAAAACATATACACACTCGGTCCCTACCTCGACCAAGTTCAAAAAAAATCGTCACATGACCGATTAGAAAAAAAACCCACAAAAGGACGATCGATATGTAATCGATCTTATTAGTCGGTCGAGTATTGCTTCTGTCGCTAGCCTAATTGTAAATGTTGATCTCTATATGACCATATATGATGTTTAATGACTAAAACTATACATATGCAATAACACTTGATCAAAAACCATAGTCAAATTAGTATAATACGTGCGTTGAATTGCTTCTTCAATAACTAACTCATGTGAAGCCGGTAATCGTACGAATTGAAAACCATAATTAAAAAACATAAATAAATCAAAACAAAGATTAAATTATTCAATTCTTAACAAAAAAATATATATATATATATATACATTATTCAAAATTAAGAAAAAACCATTATAACTAGTATTATTATATATACTAAAAGGGGGAATCGTTTACTGTATCAGCACTGTAGCAGCTACAGTGCTTGCTACAGTGGACGAAACAGTAGTTTTGTGAGTCCGGTTACTGTAACATTTTATTGTAGCAGTACTGTTCATCCATTTTTTTTTTCTGATGTTAAATATTTATCAAAAATAATTTTTTTCTTCTTCTGCGGATATCGATCTTTTACAAATTTAGTCGTTACTAACAAAAATAATTTTTTTCAATCGTTTTATTTCAAGTTTAGATTAACCACAACATTTCAGCAACAATTTTTTTCAAACATTTTATTTCAAAATTATATTAATCACAACATATCCGCAGCAACGCGCGGGTATCCCGTTCGTTATATATGATCCTTAAAATTACAAACCCTACTCTTTTATACTATCCTAAAATCCACTCACTAGTCACTAACTCACTACCGCCTACCCAATCTCTCATAAAGAAAACCATCTTTTAATATTCTTGTAACTGTTAACTGGGTTTCTTCTTTTTCCTTTTTGTAATCTCACTATCTTGAATTTGGGTTTTATATATAATCTTGCTCTAATAAGCTACAACTTGGTCATAATGGCAGAAACTTTAGATTTGAGAGGGTAACTTTGATTTTATTCGTTAACTCGTTATATTGTTCAGGATCTTGCTTTCTCAAGAACGGGTTTCCTATAATCTGACAAATACAGTAATAAAGTTTGACTGACTTTTATCTAAATTTCATTGTAGTCAATATATATCAATAATTGAGTAATAGACTCTGCTGTTTATGAACTTTAAATTTTTGATCCTCATTGTAGAATTAAGAGTTTTATGAACTTTTGTAATGTTAAGGATTATTATCATTATGCATTAGTTAAGATTTGTAAGAGCTTTTGTATTGTTAAGGATTTTTTTTTTTTTTTAAAGTTTTAGTCAAGACTTTTATTATATGCATGTTAACAGGTCTTAACAGGTGCACCTGTTAATTTTCGTGTCGTGTTCGTGTTTGAGAAAAATGACACGATTAGTTAAGAGGTCGTGTTCGTGTTTGACTTTAGCAGGTTCGTGTCTTACAGCTCTAACGACGATACTGTTTCTCATTTAAGGTCTAATCACTTCTCTATTATTATTTCATTCATATTTTTTTTACTATTTTACCATAAGATATAGTTTTAATTTTGATTCACTCATTAATAATTCGTAGTTTTTTAACCTTTTTACTTGTGATCCTTAATTTCAATTGGTATCTTAGGTTAGTGTTATTTGAAACCTCAACTTATATTAACCGGGATTCCTCCGTAGGCGTAAGCATTAATTACTTGAAACTTCCTAAAAGACACACCGCGAGGAAATGGATGGGAACCTGGCTATTTCTCTCGACAAACTCCCCGTGAAGCGTTTGGAAGCCATTGAAGAGAATGGAGCTGAAAGATTCCCACCGTATGAAAATCTCCCTACATTTGCGCAAACTTAGTATTTTTAAAAGGTCTCAAATTGACCAACTTTTTGATGTTTCCTGTGTGATGTTTGCAGTGATTTGAGCTACGACGATAACAGAGTGAATCTGATTCGGCGAATAGACTTTGCGTGGGCGGTGGAGAGAGAAGATCCGAAAAAGAAGCGGAAGAAAGGTGATACTGATACTGCTGCAGCGTCTGCTTCTAAAGATGCCGCATCTGCACCACCGTGGCCGTGGCAGAACATGGTTGAGAATCTGCAGTTGGCTCACCAAGAGCTTTCTGTTATCATTGATCTCATTAATACTGTAAGTCAAGTAGTTAGCTTAGCTTTTAATATATATAAACAAAAGACAGTATAATGCTAGGCTTATCGAAGGTTGTTTTCTCCTACAATGATTTCAAGTCAGATTACTTAGGTAAGTTAGTAGAATTATTTGGCTTTTAGTTTGACTTTGAGCCATGATCATGAGAACACTAGTAGGTTTAATTGCTCCCGAAAACATTAAAAAAGGGTCGCAACTTGAGTTGAGATAAATGCTTTAACTAGTATACTTGTGGTCCAAATTAAAACGCTAGACAAATCCTTGTTTCTTAGTTGAACTTTGAAGACTTATATTCTTTTGATTGGTTAGATTACTATAAACATTTGAGTTGAGCAATAAATCTAGCATTCTAGCTTAAACGTCAAGTAATCTTAAGGTTAATAACTTAAATCTAGTTTGTAGCCACATTTGCTGACTTGACTTGAATGACTTTCTGCTATGCAGTTATGCATTTTTGTATATGGTTCGGAATTACTCTTCTGAAATGTTTTTAAATAAAGGAATAGTTCTTGAATCTTGTATTGTTGCTTGATCTTAGGTTGTTCCACTATATGATCTTTTTCTAGTATATTTATGTGTTTTTTGAGTGAAAAGTAAAGTGAACATCACTCATAGGTGCTTGCTTGTAAGTTGCACCTTGGTCTAGAAACTACTCAACTGTCATATGCCGATTAGAACTATATTTCGGGGTGATATTATTGTTTTTAACAGAAATGTTGATTAATAACGTTAGGAATAAACTTCGGTTTTTGATATTTAGAATATAACTTACTTTGTAGGTGGAAGCTAATGATCATGTGACAGTGGCTGGTATGACCAGGCCAAAGCTGTTACCTAATGAACTCTTGTCTGACCTCGCCGTTTCCACAGCAACAAAACTCCAAAGCTTCCGGGTAACATAAACAGACCAAAATACACTTATAATCAAGTACATCAAAATATTCTCATAGACAAAATCCCAAGTTCCCAACTAACATTTTATGTATGGTATAATTCTTTATTTCAGCACCTTGGGAAGTATTTTAAGCAATCTGCCAAAGCATTAGAGAAGCAAGTTGCTAGAGAAGCAAGATTCTATGGAGCCCTTATAAGGTCAGCTGAATAATTAGTCTCAGACCTTATTTAGTTGAAAATTCATTTAATCTACCTGATAACCTAACTAGCTAATAGACTCCAGCAGAACTGGAAAGTTAAGAGGCACCGAATGGCTGCTTCTGCTGCTGGCAATGAAGGTTTCTACATTGATCTGTTTGACAATACATTATATGACCCGATATCTGTAATTCGCCCAACGCCATTGTCCTCAGTTCGTGTGGAACATGATAGCGCTGGAATGCTTGCTTTGAATTTGTCCTCAAAAGCATGCAATACTCTTCAATTTGGATTTGTGAGTGGAAATTCTGATAATATTTCAGAAGGATTAAATAGAACAGATTCAGAGCTGTCTGGTGAAACTAATGAAGAAGCTGAAGGTGATGATGCCAGTGTAAAGAAGAGGCACTCTGACCTTCGTGAAGTTCAGCGAGCCGTCTTTGATGAGCAGGTACCTACGCCTCCCCTCTATTGTTACCGTACCTCTTATGGCTCACAATCTCTTCTGTTCAACAAGAATGCAATATTCTATTAGATTTTGCAAGATGGCGTGTCAGGCAGGTTGGGCAATAGGTTTTGGTTGAAACAGCTTGTTTTTAAAAGCTGATTGGAATAACCCGTCCACATTTTTTTTTTATGTATATATTAATAAAAAAGATGGCCATCAATTATGACAACAAAAACCATATTACAGTAACAATTTAATCTTCAGTTTAAATGATTTAGTAGGTTGCATGCATAATAAGGACTTTTGGCCATTTTGATCTGTTTCCCTCTTCGCTTTACATTTTGAACAGTGAACCTTTTTGAGATGAAACTAACCCAATTGAAGCATTCATAAGTAAATGGGTCTGATTTGCCACCTCTCTATTAGTTTATTTGATCCTACGCCCTAAAGTAATTTGATTAATCATTGCCAAATGTTTAGAAGCCCTCAAAGAGCATCTTCCAAATCATTTAGTATACTTTGTAATATATTATGGTTACCAGAATGAATCACCTATTATTCTAATCTTACAATGGCGAAGAGCGGAAGATAGATTATTTAACTTAAATCTATCTCAAAATGTTGCAATTTTCTGGGATTTTGGGGATCAGGATCACGACAAATGTTGTATCTCTTTTTGGATAGAGGAAGTAATGCACTTGTACTAATTTGTCGTTGCATGTTATCTTGGATGATGTGCAGGTATTTAATTTGATAAATCAAGAAGCATTTGTCCCATCAATAGGCGTCAATGTGACTGGTATTCGAGAAAACCATTTGCAGCTAAACATAGATCAAGAAGCCTCTGTCTTCATTTCACTTGGGTCATCCACTCAAGATGATGGTGAGGAAAGTGACGACAAAACTGCAGTCATACCTTTCATTGATGGTGAAGACAAGGTGCAGAAGAGATCATTTCTTCCAAATAGGATCAGTTCCGAAATTCTTTTGAAACAGCTTTTTCATGAACATGTGTTTGTTCGAGCAAAGAATAGGTCATCGTCTCCTAACAAAAGTCAACTGTCTATTCAACCGCAAAAAGATGGGTCAAACCTTTTGGGGCACTTTTGCATGTCTCTCGCTCACAGAATATTTTCATCTAAAGTTCTGGTGGAACTAGAAGAATTGGTAATGACATTGGTTTCTCTTTTTCTTTTTTTTTTTTTTTTTTTTTTTTTGGGTTTCTGATCTTTCATTTATGATATGATTCATAGATATAATTGCATGTTGAGGGATAGACAATGCCAACACTATTTCTTTGCCTAGACAATTTTTGTTGACTTTGTATTTTAGGTCACTGATTAAAAAGTTGCACTTTTGGTATGATTTCTGTTTTGGTAAAACCATCTTTGTTTTCACTCATAAAATGGTATCCAACTTCTAATTTTTTATTTAAGGTATGTTTCAGTTTTTTCAGCATGTAACGCTGGCTATATGGCACCATGTCAAAAAAATAGTCAGCATGGTCAAACTTTCCCCATGCCACTTTTTTTATCCGGTAAAGTTTATGGATTACCTTTAATAGTCAATTATGGAACTTTGAGGGTTTTATCAATTATATTGAAAGTTTATGGGAATTTTAAGGGTGCACATAAACATGGTTTACCGATATCAGAAATCAGACACCTTTTTTTGAAGTGTTTGCCTGGCAAGTTTGCTGAATTTTATGTATTATTTTGTCTATGACACTTTCAGGCTAGCAGTGTATCATATGTGCGATTGATGTCTCATCCTACATGGCATTCTCGTACATCTGCATGGACACTGGTGGTGGATGTACCTCAGTCGATTCTTCATACTGGGACAGTGGAGAAGAGTGTAAGGTCACAGTTCCGAACAAAAGTGGTGGTTAACGATGACTGCATCAACATAGAAGGGGAAGGTGCTCCAAATGTAGTTGGCCTCTTTAAAGGGAAGTCTGAGAACAGCTCTTCCATGAACAGATATGAATGCAATTTGGCTGATCTTCATGTCATTCTTCTACAACAGGTATGCCTTTAAATGACCCAAAACATACTTGTTCTTTCTTCTTAATCACTTTACGTCTCATTATAAGCAAAATTGCAAAAAATGGTGTATTTTGATCTTATTTTTGTGTCGGGGTAACAATCTGTTCTTATTTGTCTGAAATTTTCAAAAAGTTTTATTTAAGGTAATCAGAACCCGGTTATTCAGATAAAACAATAAAGTGGCACACCTGCTGATAACTTTGACCATGTTTACCCTTATTATTGTGTGGCATGTGATAACTTAGAAGAATACCTGTAATAATTATCTTATAAAGTTTGAGCCTTTTTGTGAGTGCAAATAAAGTAATTATCAGACTAAACTTTGTTACCTTTATATGCAGTTTACCCTTTTCTTAAATACAAAATTAGTACTTCTATATGGTTGTTTATGTCAAAGTTGTGATTTACTACAGGTTGCGAGTCAAATTATCCGTTGGCTGCATGAAGAAGCTCTGATTGTGGGAATAAAAGCAAGCAGGGACTTTTTAAGCCTGTCTTTTGAGGTAGAGCAGGGTGAACTAGTAGGTTTGGTGGCACATGTAGATCCAGAAGACAGTGAAGGTGGCATCTCGTGGTGGTTGGTGATGGGCAAAGGAATTGGGGATGAATTCAAGCTTCAAAGAGAGGATTCGGATGGTGAAACTAAGAGATTCTTGGGTCATTTATCTCTAGATGTGTTGTATGCAACATTGTTGGATCTAGTGACTTTGTGCAACAATGGTGGGAGCCTTTAACAGGTCTAACATTTTACTTATGTAACTTCATTTTAACCTTTTAGTCGCAGAATTGCTAAATAAATATATGAATATTTACAGTGTCTTGGTTTTGGCATCTTAATTATTTGTGTGGTAGGTTAATTATTGATTCTGGTTTTGGATGGCAGTGGGGATTTGATTACTATTATAGTTTTATCTATATGCTAAGGTTCTTATTATTTATTTCTAGTACGCTCACCATAAAAAATAAGTAACCGGGTTAAAAGAAAATTTGTTTATCATCCTAGCATTTGTATTACTTAACATAAAATTCTGTATGAAGAACTACAAATTGGGAGATTGAGTGAGTGCCAGAACTTTAAATTCAATTTTGGTGCATTGACGCCTTGATACATTATCTTGTATATGAGCATGCTAGCATAGTACATTAGTCATGCCCGTCATCACCAACCTCGGGCTCTTGTCCTTTTGTTTCTAACCCTTTATACCAGGAAAGACCGAAAGATGGTATTCATTCAAGCTTTTGGTTCGTTCAGCATTAACATATTGTTTTATCAAACACTATAAATTTTCTGTGTCATTTACAGTTCATAATGTTCATGGGTGCCATGCTCGTATTCCTAATTTGTTACCTAGGCATTCTTGTATCGGGCATTAGATACACTAGCTATAAACTAAAATCCTTGTTAGTTTTGCAAAAGTTTAGTTATCTGGAAATTGTGCTATCTATTGCTACAAAATGACAAGTTACTAAAGTTTTCATCAGTCGGGTTAATAGACAAAGAAGTTACTAAAGTTTGGCAAAATGTTCGCCTAAGTTACTATAGTTTAAAACGTTACAAACAAGTTACTCAAGTTCACGGGTTTATCAACTAGGTTACTAAAGTTTCAAAAATGTTACACTAGGGTTACTCATTAGGTGGGCAACCGGTTGATAGCCGGTATCCCAGCCTGAAACATATTACAACTCAAAAAGTTACTAAAGTTTGATAAAAAGTTAGCATAAGTTATTAAAGTTTCAAAATTGTCATCTAAGTTACTCAAGTTCGCGTGTTTTATTTTTGTAAAAGTCGGATTTGTAATACCTATGATACAAAATAAAGCAGGATAAAATCCATAGATGTACTAACTGAAATGATTCATTATACATAACCAATAACGAAAATACCATTATAAACAAAGAAAATTTGCACGTTTGGTTCGTTTGTTGCAGATCTTGCATCGTCTATCCTTTTGGCTAACGGGCTTTTGTAACTCTTTTCAAAAATTTGTTAGACGATATTTGTTTAGGCCTTTGGGCTTTATTATTAGTTAATAGCTTAGCCCATTTACATTTGATTCTAGAATAATCTTCAAGCACTTATATATTGTAATTGATGTGTTAATGAAAGCAAGCCAAATTATAATTCCAATAAAATTTTGGTTTATATGTTTTCATCCGCTATTTTTCTGTTTTATACGTTTTATACATTTTTGTACATTTTATACGTTTTTGTACGTTTTTATACGTGTTTGTACGTTTTTCTATATTTTATACATTTGTGTACGTTTGTATATGTTTTTATACGTTTTTGTACGCTTTTCTACGTTTTAGTGCATTTTTTTTACGTTTTTATTACTTTTATTATTTTTTTTTGCATTTTTCTATGTTTTTATGTGTTTTTGTACATATTGTACGTTTTTATCCGTTTTACCTGTTTTATTAGTTTGTGTAGGGAACTGAAAGATAATGTACCCGTCTTTAATCACAACAAACCCACTATCCCCCAGATTGATGGCATAAAGATCCTCGTCTATAAGGGGATATAATCCAGAATTAGACATTAGTGAACGCGAATACAAACATATTATCCGTTTTAACTATAGTAACTTAAGTGAACATTGGCCCAAACTTTAGTAACTTATGTGAACATTTTCTCAAACTTTAGTAACTTATTTGTCTATTAACCCATAATACATCATTGCCACGTAGGATTTTAACCGGTAGTAAAGAGTTAAAACTAAGACAATAACTCTTGTAACCGGTGAGAAAAGTTGAGTAACTTTTTTGTAACGTTTTAAACTATAGTAACTTAGGCGAACATTTTCCCAAACTTTAGTAACTTATTTGTCTATTAACCCTTCATCAGTCAGCAGGTACTTCTTTCTGTTTGTTTTTCCAAATGAATGTAAGAGTTATTCAAAGTTGAAGGAAAGACCACATCATAGTACTTGAAGAAGAGATTGATATGAAATCCAATTTGTAATGATGTATTGCACGTTTAGGCTAATTAATCAAGTAGTTTAGCATGCTGGTTATCCTGTAGATGATGATGACACTCTTATTTAGATAAGGGAAAAGTACAAAAAACCAAAAATCATGGAGTTTCGAAATGCAAAAAAACCCATAAGCAAAATACAAAAACTTGAGCATCTATTATCTTCATCAACCACTACTTTGAGGGTAATACCATTTTTTGCTGATATTCTAGCTTTTTCTAGGATCTTGTTTAATATCAGATGGGTATACTCCGTAATTTTCAAGAGAGTAAAATTAGGTAGTCATAGCCTGCATAAGACTCATTATAGAGGTATTTCTTTTCTTTTATAACGAGTGGGGTACCCGCGCATTGCTGCGGGAATGTTTTGTTTAATCTAAACTTTTAATGAAACGGTTGTAAAAAAATTATTTTTGTTATTAAGGACCACATATGCAAAAGGTCGATAACCGCAAGTACTATTTTTGTAAAGTGTTTATGAAAATAGTATGATTTTTTACGACCTGAGATTGTCGGTATGTTGCAAAGTTAGTCGTTAGGGACTAACTTTGAAATTAAAAGTTAACTTGAGGGGTTTTTTCTGTATAATATTAACAGGCGTTAAGGACTAACTTTGCAATAAATCTATAACTACAGGGTCTAAAAGCAAAAATTGAATAATGAACAGTGCAAAACAGTGTTTTTACTATTCATCCTAATGATTTTTAGTATATATATAATTATTACTCTATTCATTAAATATATCTACAATCCTTTTATTATTTTTAATTTTTCACTGTTACTTGGTTTCATTGATTTTTAACGTTAAAACTAGTATTTCATTGCCATCTCTTGTAGCTGAAGATAATGTAATATTCTTTCCGTGTTATTAAATAATAAATTATCAATTTCTAATCCTACTCTTGCATAAAAGGTTTATCCAAAGTTTTTAAAAAAAATTAGTAGTACATTCTTTATATGAGTTCTTTTAAGGGTAAAAAAAAAATAGTATCATACTTAAAATTTATTTAAATTTTAAGTACTCAACTTTTGTATCCTCAATTTTAGGTACTCAATGCATATGACAAAAGTAAAAAATAACTATAAAAATAAATAAGCAGGATAAAAGATAAAGAAATTTGTAAAAATAAATAGTGATTACTAATAATAACAAAAAGATAAAAGATAAAGAAAATTTTAATTATTTATTTTCAATGTAACATTTTTATATTGTATTTTTAATTATTTATTTTCAATAAATATTGTATTATTTGTTCACTTATAAATGTTGTATTATTTGTTTAATAAATACTGTATTACTTGTTCATTTGTAAAAAATAATTATATTACAAAAAAAAGTAAAATAAATATATTGAGTACTACTTTATGCATATTTAATGAGTATTACTCTATGAACATTTAATGAGTATTATTTTATCCATAGTTAATGAGTACACATGGAATACTTTATTCTCCATTTTAAAAGACCTATGTAAAATAGTCAATGATTGAATAATCATATTGGTGTATTTAGAAGACCCCATTGTTAATGGTGCCTTCCACTTGTAAAGGCATAAACATGACATAAATAAAGAGTAATAAAATGTTTATAATTTTAATTACTTCGTACTTTTTAATAGACAAAACTTTGCTTAAAATTTTAAATAAGCTATGTTTGGCGCAAAGCTTTTTAGAACGATGAACGCTGAGCAACGAGCCTTTTGATTAGCATTGAGCTGTGGTCACAGCTCACAGCTATTGTTGCCAAACATAGCCAACACCTGTCATATACATACATTTCCCACATGAAACGTCATCGTTTTATGTGGGGCTTGAAATTAGCCCGGCCAATAGCCTTTGGCCTGTTTGTTGGTTCGGTTATTTGCTGTGCACACCATATGATTTGCCATTAAATTCACATGGATTAAAAGCGTAGAATTCTATGAAGTTTCATAGATATTTAATTAACTCCTATAACTCTTGCGCTTGAAAGTGGATTTGTTTTAGCCAGGCCTAAAATGTGTGTGTGTGATTTTTAATTTGGACTTTCTTTTATTATAAAGTGACATTAAAAAAAAGGTTATGCACATGTGCTAATATATACATAAAACATACGTTTGAAATACATAGACACAACAACTAGATGGTTGCATGATAAAAATCGTTGCACAAAAAAAATAATAAAAAAAATAAAAAATAATAACAAATTAGTTCTGCCATAACGAGTGGGCCGGGTCTATCTTCTCGTTATTATTATGCCCTTACAGTTTTTCTTAAAAATTAAGGAGACCTTTCAGTTTTAATAAATATTTATTAGCGTTTTGCTAACAATAACATTAGGGTTGTTGTTAACAACTAATTTTTAAATTTTTTGTACGACAATAGACAATGTTCAAACAATAATCATCCGAAGTTACTAACCTTCTCCAAAAAAGTTCTCACGCACCAATTAAATTCACTTTTCTTATTGGCTATTTTAGCGAAAAATGTGGAGCATGGTTCTCCTTATTTCTTAATATTAACGAATTTTATGTAAAGTTTTTGTTAATGACAACCTTAAGAGCTTCTATTAGTATTTCTCCACTTATTACTTCATATTTTTTAAATTTATATTGAAATGTTTGACCGTTTCATACACAACAATGATACTCAGTATAAAATATATACACGTACACATATCGACACAACCAAAGTTTTCTGAAATTATACACAACCTTTGCTATATGCGGGTAGTGCCTAATATGCTTAAAGTTGTTCATATTGATCTTATTTTGAGATGTCGACTTAGATATTTTCCTTAAAAGAAACACTATCAAGAAGCTATAATCAAAGACAAAATATTTTAGTCATTAGTCTTGTCAAGATATTATATTTTGATTCGTTTGGAATTAAATGAATTCATTCATGTTAGTTATTTTTATTTTTTGTTTGATGGTTTATCGACATAGATATTGATTTTTTAATTACCTTGCGTTGTGATGGGATTAAAATGATTTTTATACATGGTTATACTACCTCCGTCCCATAATAAGTGTCCACTTTGACTTTTCTTAGTCTTTCTTATTAAACTTTGACCATAAATATTTTTGTTTGTGATATATAATACTTGATAAAAAATATAAGAATTGATTGTGTTTTAAATGTATTTTCATTTAGTATAATTTTCATCAAGTATTATATAACACAAATAAAAATATTTATAGTCAAAGTTGAACAAGAAAGACTTAAAAAAGTTAAAATGGACACTTATTATGGGACGGAGGGAGTAATATATATCAAGAAGCAAATTTTGATTTATATAGAAAAGAATCAAAGATAGTTGAAACAAAATGTTGTTAAAGTGCAAAGTTAAAAGTGAAAATTATGAAGTGAATAGGAATAAATAGTGTTTTATTTAAAAATTGACATCTACCCAAATGATTAGTTCACTTAATTATATTGGAAGTCTAGAAACATATTCATATCGAAAATACCCAACCTTGCCCTGATCAAGTAATTTCCACCAGTAATATTATGATACACGAAGCCGATTCAACTCTTTCACACTACTCAGCTTCTAATCCTTTACGGCGCTCTCAAGAAAGTTCACATAAGTGGGTACCCTCAAACATTGTGAAGCTTAATTGTGATGGTGCTTTTATGTGGAACCAAGATGATGGTGGTATTGCGGCTCGAAATGATGAAAGGTCCTTGCTTTTATGTCTTGGATAAAGGCATGCTTCTCCTGCTCTTGCTACCGAGCTTATAGCATTACACATGCGTGCAGTCATGCAATGACGAAAGGGTGGCACGACACTATAATTGAGTCATGTTCACAACTTGCTATCTCGCTTGCTGCTATTGTTGGTGACATTAAATAATGAGCATCCCAACTAAATTCCTGTTTCTCTCGGATTCTCCGTACGTGTAATCGTGTTGCACATACAACGGCACATATAGCTTTTAACTTTGTTGCAAACTTTATTTGGAATGTAAAGTTTATGTAGAAGTTAACTCCATAATGAAGACCGAGGAGTGATCTTGAATACATTTTCTCCGATTTAGCTAAAAAAATATATATATCTGAAAAACCCCGCCAATTAGCAATCAAAGGTCCCAAAATGGCTAGCAATCGAACACTCGACAAAAAGAAGTTGGCATTTTCAAGACCGTTATGAAACAAAAATTGTTTAGTCAAGAATCTTACTTCAAGCAAAAACGGTTCATGAACTAGACTTACGACATGCTAACGTAATATGAATAGTGATTTGAACGTTTCAACAATATGGAAAAAAAAATTTTGTCGACGAGAAGATGACATATTTCAGGCCACGTATATAAGCAGGGGCGGACCCATGTACAAAGTTTGGGGGGGCGGTGCCCTCCACGACTTGTCGAAAAAGTTCAGATTTTAGTATAAAAAAAATTTTTTTTGGACCTTTTTATTAAAGTGCACCCCTCCAAAAAATGAAATTGCCCCCCACCTTGAAGCCAAAAATGTAAAAAACTTAGGTTTTAGTGTAAAAAAAATAAAATCTTGACCTTTTTATTAAAGTGCATCACGATTTTATCAAAAAAAAAATTTTTTGCCCCCCGCCTTGAAAAATTCTGGGTCCGCCACTGTATATAAGCATATTAGATTACGACATTATTGGAATCGGTCCATGCACTAGTAGCAATAATAGTAAGAAAAGTCCCACTAAAGACTTAAACCACAAAATACCAACACGTGAGAACGTGACACGTTTGTTTTGGACACGTATCTACGACCAATTAAAAGTGGCTGCTTCCTTCTACCGTAGCACCCAAGTAAAGTTTGCTACTCTATTTACAATTATTATATTATTGCTTTTTGTCTGATTAACCGAAAATTTATGTATTTAATTGATCTGTAATCTAGATAAGATTTAATGGAAGTGTTTGTAAGATACCAATAGCGGTTAGCAGGGTGTTAAGGAGTCGAGCTATTCGTGTTTGAACACGTTGAGTTTGAGTCGAGCTTGATAATTTTCGAGTTCGAGTCGAGCTTAAATAAAATTTAAAGCTCGGATGATTTTACAGGCCGAGTCTTTAAAAGTGATATTTAGTTCGGCTCGTTTAGTTATTCGAGCTGAACGAACTACTCGAGCTAAAAGATACTTCTCCATCTCAAAATAATTGTCCACTGACAAAACACACACAATTTACTTTTAAGTACTTAATTACTTCTTTATTAAAAGTTTGTAATAAGAGTTTTTAAATAAGGGTAATATAGTAATCTCGATCAAATTTTTTTATCTACTTTTAGAAGTGAATAATTATTTTGAGACGACTCAAAATGAAAATGTGCATAGTAATATTGAAACGGAAGAAGGATAACACTTGAAAAAGTGGACATGTATTAATGTAAAATTGAAATAAGATACGACTTAATCTTTCGTTTATAATAACTTGGCATGTGTGGAATAGAGATAAAAATGAAGTTGATTCACTTGTAACAAATAATCAAAAGGACTTTTTAACGATACATGTTCTAAGTCTCACTTAAGATATACCGTACGTTATGTGTCACTGTGCGAATATTTTCTTCTAAAATATACGAGTAATTGCCAACATAATCTTCTAATTAAAATGTCAAAAATTATCACTTAAAATGGAAATAGGTGTGAACAAAAATCCCACGATGCGACCTTCTAGATACTATATCACAAACTTGGCTTTTACTTTTGAGCTATTCCCATTAGTTTCGTTTTAGCCCCTCCAATAATCAAGCTTTTTTTTTTCGAGAAATAAAATTTTTATAACCTACATTACCTATCTTTTATAGTCTAATAAATCACTCGTACACCACTAAAACTATAACCTTTAATTTAGCTAAATGATCAAATTTGTACAGTACTTATCAAACTAGTAGCAGTTCACAAACAAAAGAAACACCAACAAAAAACATATTATTGTATCTTATATTTTATAAAGTCACAGTTTTACATGGCAGATAATGCCATTTAGTTTTGTGAAAATAATTGAAACTAGACGTGAAATGATAAATCTAGTTACTTCTACACATCTTGTTCTAGAATTCAAAATAAAATGATATGATGCCCAATGAATTTGATATCACCATTTACAAGTGATCTAGTGGTAAAAAAAGTTGTAGTCATCATCACTAATATTCGAAAAAATAATTTTATTTTATGCTTCTTGTAGACAACCTTAACGTACCAACTCTAACTTTTTCAAAAGTGAAAAAGACTTTACATGTTTTGTGCTTATATGACGGTGGACTCAAACTACGTAGATTATTTTTGACAAAAATAGAAAAGTCATGCTACTCGTCACTTTAACAAACTATTAAACACCGTTTGTATCTAAGGGGGTGTTTCTATTCTACTTATTGAATGGGCTTAAACCTTTGTTTCATTTAATAGGAATATTTATTTACAGTAACTACTCTCTTTTCATTAAAATGCTAACATACATATCTCTGCAAACCATTTAATTTAATAAACAATCCCTAAATATTAACAAAAGAAAACAAAATCAGAATATCTACATTAAAAATAATCAAAACGGATCAACTTTCTAATGATGATTTGAGTAATTCTACCAACCCATAAATTTGAAGGGGTCAAAATGGTAAATATCTACAAATATGAAGGATTCAACTCTTTATCTCTCAAGCTTTACGCGTTTTTGCCGTCACAATTTATTCGCTCAACAACAACACCCTTCCATTCCATTCTCTTTTTCTTTATCTCTTTCCAACTAATCTATTTCTAGAACTAATAATAATTCCCTTCATTTAAGGATGTTTTTTGGATTAATTTGTTAAGTTAGATTATTAGGTTTTTGAGTTTTGAGTTGTCACATACATTAACTTGCAATAAAATAATTGTAAATGTTATAGTTCCGTTTCGTAATAAGTATTCACATTACTATTTTAAACTGTTTCATATTAAATATCTATTTCGTATTTCAATCAATGAGAAGAAGTTTTGTGCATACTGAAAGTGAATATTTACTCATCCTATTTCAAAAAAAGAGTCAATCTTACCATTTATGTTTGTCTCAAAATAAGTGTTCAGTTTTTATATATGGAGAGTAATTATAACTAGTATTCCTATTTTACCCTTCTAATTAAAACTTGCATTAATTACCTATTTTTTATTTCTATATTAACTATGAGGGTAAAAACGACACTTTATCGATCAAAACTAGCATTAATTACATATATCATAATTTATACAATTTTTGTTTGTGGACTCTTTTTTAAGACTTATGGAGTATTATAGAAGGATGGAGTAACTCAGTTACTTTGTATTTAGAAACACATATCTTCTGAAAGTTTCTCTTTTAAAATAGTTACTCCTTTTTGTTTTCATTTATAAAATGCAAATCTCACTAACTATACTTATCACCAAATTAAATATTATTTATACCCACTAAAATTCAATCTCGTTGTTTGGAATACAAATATGGACTTATTACTAGACATCCAAAAATAACATTGTGCAACTTATAATAAGACTGGGGGAGGTTTATTTATTTATTTATTTTATTTATTTATTTTTTTTTTTAGTATCCTAAATATTAATAAATAATATTCACTCAATTAACTGCGCGACTCAGTAATATTTTACACGTGCCCATTTTAAATCAATATTTTATTATTAAACCAACGAAAAGGACAAGCAGTCAATCGAGTAAAATGGGTTATAAACCGTCAGTCGCCTAGTTGAGCAAAAATGTGTTTATCATAAGCCGTTAGTAGCGCAGTTGAGCATTAAAACTACCGGTTTGAAACTTTAAAGTTAGCACGTGTTAAAATTGTATGAGTCGAGCAGTTGTACATGTGTATGCTCGAAATTTGTTACCTTATTGGATATTTTGAAAATAAAAAAATATTTTAACATATCCTCATGCCCATATAAATAAACTAACGTGAAAAAAATTGATAAGATGACAAGAGAAAATAAGTGAATTTCACATATCATTTTTTATATAAACAGAGGATAAACATAAAGCACGTAATTTCATATTATATTATTCCAGAACCTGAGAAGTTTGTAAATGACCAAAGCATGCTTCAAAAGTGTTGTATAAAATGTGTTTGATAGTTGTAGCTTGAATAAAAATATGATATTTGAATGTAATGTAAAAACACGTATAAATTTTAGAGAGGCACTAAACTTGTCTAAAGCCCAAACTTAATATTCGTATCACATTCCATTTCAAGTGTTACATTTAAAATGTCATATATGACATGTGGACTGATCAACCGCTAACTAAATGTTTAGTGTTCAAACTTTACTAATACATTTGTGAAGACGACAAAAGGAAATGTCAAAAGCGATTACAAAATACATCAGTTTAAGTGTAATGAGAGGATGAAGACTCGGTTATCAACCTTTTTTCTAATCATGATTGTAGTTACGACCATGTTGCGGAAGAAAACAAAGAGTGTCTGTGAGAGATATTATGGAATATATTTGTATTTAGAATTTTAAATAGGGGTATGTTTTCGTTGGTGAAATTGGTGGTTTGATTACATTTATTTAACCGTGAAAAAAACTGATAATAAACACGATCATCACTACATCAAGTCTAAAATCGCGTACACCAACCTCAATATGGAAACATGTCAAATTGATTACAAAGACCAACTCAACAAGATCATCTACACATCATTAATCTAGGGGAATAACATCCCTGTTGTTTACAGCAGAGTGTTATATGCTGTGGGTTTGAAAATTGAATTTAACATTTACACATGGCAGCCCTCAACTTTCATAATTTTACAAAAACGGTCCCTCGTTTATACCTTACAGCAGACATACTTCCCTGCAGTTTACTGCAGGGATAATTTTGCCTGTCTCCATAGCTTTTTTGAGTTGTTCTTTTAGGTTGTGACAGTCATTGGTGAGGTGACCCTTTTCTCCATTGTAGTCACAATACTTATCCATGTTTTCTCTGGCAGGTCTTCCTCTCAATGGAGGTGGTGCCGGAAGTCTAAGATGGTGTTCAGTTGCGAGGATTTCTTTGGGAGCTTTGGAGAGTACATTTAAGTCTAAAGGCCTGACATCCCTCCGATTTGCATCAATGCGGCGGTAGACCATTCTATAATCATTCTTGTTTGGGTTTTCGTTTCTAGTTTGTCCGTAGGGTGTGTGATGAGTGTGTAAATACTCATCATTTTATACCAATCTGAACTGCCAAAACATCCAAAAACACTCAATAATGAATCAAAATAGTGAAAATATCCCAGGAAAGTGTTTTACATGTTTCAAATGCAAAAATACCAAAAACAGATGAAAAACGCACAAAAGTTTGCATAATTGGCAGTTTCAGTCCCCCAACTTTCAAAAGTTGTCAAATCTAGTCCCTGGTCATTCTAAAAACTTGAAAAAGTCACCAAAGGTCCTTTTAAATCAAAAAGTAACATAATTAGTCCTTTGGTGAAAAGTTTCACAAAATTACAAGTTTAGTCCCTGTACTTTGAAAATCGACAAAAATAGTCCCTGGGATATGAAAACTTTGAGAAAAACAAATTTTGTCCTTGTTCTAATCTTTTATGGCAGGATTGATCCTTGATTGCAAGTTTGGTGAAATTACAAGTCAGGTCCCTGAAGTTTGGTGTTTTGGCAGATTTAGTCCCCGGGTGTTTTAAAAAAAGTGAAAAATATCCAAAATACCCCTTGTACTATTTACACATGACAAATATGGTCCATTTTGATTACTTTGTGGAAATTACATAAAACAGCCCTCAACTTTCAACTTATTACGAAATTGGTCCTTGTGATTTCCTAAAATACTAAATAATACCAAATGGACCCTATTATTTTCTAAACATAAAATCCAACCCACATACCAAACCTGCCCACCCTTTTAATATCATAAGCCCACTCCACACACACCTTGGTTTGACCACCCATCAAAACCACCCTTCCCACTAAAAACACCCTCACCCCTGCTACTCACCAATACCACCCATCATCCCTGGTTTCTCCCCAACTTGCTCTGCTACCACCACCCCCTTATCCTCTCCTCACACAACCCAAGAACCTATCACCTCCACCCCCCCTAGGGTCTGTGACAGACCCAATTGGTTAAAAAGCTTTTCCCGCCAAAATTACAAAGAGAGCAAGAAGCCACCAAGTAGCCATTTCATTGGTGGGATTTGACCAGTGGGGCCCACAGAGCTCAAATGGTGTATAAAAGTGAAGAAAGAAGCAGTGGAAGATTTTATTTAGAGTAGTTGTAATTTAGAATAGTCGATTCTAATGTAATTTTATTATTCCAGAATTCCAGTGTAATTTCAGATTTTAAATCTTGTACTAGGTTGTTTTAGAGTGTACTAAACTCCTTTGATCTTTTAATTTGAATATTGTTCATTAAATTCTGAATTTGCATAATTTAAGTAAAATTGACAACTTTATTTAAATCTTGTTTATTGTTGTTAAATCTGTTTTATTCAAGTTTGTTTAAGTCTACTTTTATGTTTCTAAAAGGTTGAAAAGCATTTAAGTCAGTTTTAGTCTAAATCTCAAAAATCTCAATAAATCAAGAAAAATAAATAGAAAATAAAAATCAGTGGTCCATGGTGATGCAAGAATGGAGCAAGGCAAAGGCTGAAATGTTTTGGGTTAGATACCTCATGGGAGGCATTAGTTAGTGTTCTGATCAGTGATTCTTGGTCCTGTGCTTGAATTCACTTGTAAGCCTTATTACCAATTTTTATTCATTGCTGTAGAATCTGTTAGAACTAGTTTACCTTTGTGTTCTTCATGTTGCTTTTGTATATGTTAGTTAAATTGTTGATCAATTTCACCTGCTTGTGCATCAGTACTCATAATGGCTTAATTTTTCACTTAAAATGCCAAATTAGCATAACTTAGATTGTTATGATACTGTTGTTATTGTAGGTGTTTATAAGTTCAACTCAGCTTATTATATCAATATAAATACTTATGAATCAGTCTCATGGTTTAATTCACCCAAATCCTTTGAAAATCTCATTTCAGTCAACAATAAGGGGTGTTTGGTTCTTGGGAATTCACTGATTTTCAGTGTGGTTTTGTTGTTGTTTTTAGTCCAAACAAGTTTTACTAGAGCAAATTAGGTTAGGAAAACAATAAAAACACACCCTTGAGCTTGGAAAGTCAAAATCATCAATTTCCATTCCCAACAGTTAACTGTTGGGAATTTGTGGTTGCATAAACCATAAATCACTTACATAAATTGTTACCATAGTTAATTTTAAGTTTCACTTCATTTTTAAACATGTTTCCAGTAATTTAGACTCAATCAAAGTTCAAAAAGGTCAAAGATCATGTTTTTATGAAAAGTCAAATTGCTATATTCTCATATTTTTACCAAACTTGGGGGATTTATTTAGAATTTAGGATTAGGTTTTAGGCCCTGAGATTTTTAGGATTCACAACCCCCCACCTCATCTACAAAATCCCAACTTTTCTTCATTTTTAGGAATTTTCTAGTGGGCCCCACAACCCTCCAAAGAGGGCTGCAGGCTTACTGTTCTGCTCTGTGCAGCAGATCTCAGGCCACCACACCACCTTTGGTGGTGGTTTGTGGCCACCACAGTGGGCCCCATACTCTAGAATTTGGTTCTCCCAACCCCCTCCTACCAGGGAACAACAATTGACCAAAAGTTTGACCTAGTGATCACTGGGACCCACTTGAAACCACACCTAAAGTTTGTCCCCAATCTGAGTAACCTTTGGTTTTGCAAAGTGCTTAATTTGTGCTTATCAGCTTATTGGTGTTCACTTCTTGTTGTTTTTAGCTTATTCAAGTTTGTTTAACTTACTTGTACCTAGTTTTGCCATTATGGACCCCACATTCAGTCCTTAGAGCTTATTTACCTACTTGGTCAAACAAAGTCAACTGCCTTAAGTCTAGGGGGTGCACAGTGCTTAATTTTTAGCTACAAATAAGTTGTTTTCACAAAAAGTTTTTATTTTTAGGTATAAAACTAGTTTGTAAAAGAAAAACCAAGAAAAATCAAATTTAAAATAAGTGATAGTTTCTATTTAATTCAATTTAATTTTAATTTTCATTTTTAGATTTTAATTAAGTATTTAGTATTTTTATATTTTTATTAATTACCTTATATAGTAAAGTAATTTCAGTAATTTTCTTAGATTTTTATTTTGTCATTTAGTATTTATTAGATTTAATTTTAGTTTTATTAATTATTAATTAATATTAAGTATTAAATAGCTTATTTAGTTTTTATAAGGTTAAACTTAGTTTTTATATTTTTCCTAGCTCTAATATATTGTAATAGATTTTTAGAAAATATAATTTTGAATTCCACTATTCATTTTCCATTTTTCTTATTTAATTTGTTTAAATTAGAATTAAAGTAATTAAAAGGTAAATAATTAGTGGATTAACCTTAAAACTTAATTTTTAGAGTTTTTATAATTTTTTAGGATTCCTATGATGTTTAAGTAATTTTATGAATTTTATCTTAATTTTCTAAGTTAATTTAGTATTAATATTAATTAAAAGTAGTTTAATTAGTTTAATTAAGTTAAATACTTTTTAATTTATAAAAAACCTATAAAAAGACAAAAATATTTATTTTTATTTTTTTATACTTTCTTCAAGTTCTAATTTAGGTTTAGAAAATATTTTTGCAACTTTTTAGTTTAATTTGTAATTGTTATAATTATTAGTTAATTTAAATTAGATTTTAATTTAGTTTATAAATAGTTTTATTAATTAAATAATATTTAAATAGTATTTTAATCACTTTTATAATTTCATTTTCATTTTTAATTTTAAGTTTCAAAAAGTGTTAAAAGCACCCCCTGTAGTTTGTAAAATACCAAAATCCCACTTTTTCAGTCCGATTGCGTAAATCTGAATTGTGAATACGTGCATATATCTGTATATCTGATTTTTGTGAATATTATATCTGTGTACAAATACCAAAATAACAGTAGCAATATCATTCCCACATCATCTGGCTACTGTCCTCAGTGCCACGTTCTCATAAACGATTTCCAAAAACACCATTTCGATCTCGCTGGGACTTTAACGACCCGGGAAAACACTATACTATCACCGGAGTATTGATTCTAGGCTGTCTTTGACTTGTTGACCTTGGTCAATAACATCTGACGGTTTAGATCCAATCAAAATTTGGCGCCGCTGCCGGGGAGGTTGTTGCGTGTTTTATAAAATCGTTTTAAGTTTAGTGGTTTTCAAAACCCTCCCTGTACAAATTTCACATAAATTTGTAAAAAGTTTTGTAAAAAACATAATCATATCAAAAACGTTCATTAACACTTTTCCTGAAGTGTTAAAAACACCAAAAAAATTAAAAACAATCAAAAACAAACTGTGAAGTTAAATTACTTCGTGTTCTTTAAGATTACAACCTGAAACAGTTGGTTTAAGGTAAGTTCTGACATTAAATTGCGAACTGAAGAGGAAACCTATTTACTTCTTCCCGCTAGCCTGCGAGTAATCTTAAAGGGACGATTTCGGTTAACGAATCAGTTCCAAAAATATTTCCCAAGTTTTCTGCACACACACCCGTAAGCCTAAAGCAGTTTTTCAAATTAATTAATAAACCCATAATAAGTTCCTAAACTTAAGATTAAAACTTGCCTTTATATCCCTGTGAGTGGTGCACCTTTTTCAAAGAAACCATTCACTTGTAATTTCTGGTTTAAGTTCACCGTGGTTTTGCCTCAAATTTGTTTTGAAAAATTGTTTTTGGTGCATGTGAACTAAACATGTTTCCCGAAAATACCAAAAATATTCACCTTTACCCTCTCACCTTTTTGATTCTTCATCCCTTTACCCTCTATCCTTTTGATTCTAACTTCTTTCACGTGTCCCGTAATTAATGACATCTCTCGATGACGATTTCTTTGAACAAAGGGCCTATGAGAGCAACATTGAAAAACTTATGGCCTTGTCAAAGATATCGAGATGTCGTGTTGATTATGATGAACCTTCGATTCTTATTCCCTCTCCAATAAGGGAAATGGAACGAGAAACCGTGGTGACAAAGGACCCTGTACTTTCCTCTGACTATGAAAGTGCTAAATACGTCCAACCTACGGTTTTCCAAAAATCTAAGCTCACAATTGCTCCCAACCTTTCACGATATATGGTTATACACAAAAACCAAGAGCTTAGAGCTGTGACTGAAAATAACGGCTTACCTAATCTTCACATTCAAAAACCCGAGACCATAACGGAAGTGGTGGATATTGCTAGCTCTAAGAGCACACCACTTGTCCCACCTCCGGCTTTTGTTCCTTGTGTCGGTTGTGGTGAGCCACTTTTCGGTTTTCCATGTCGTTGGTGTACATGTGTACAATGTGGTAACGATATTCGAAACGGGAGTTGTTTGTTTTGTGGGTCGAGTAATTCATTTGCTTATGATCCTAACCAGAACTCATACAACAACTCCTCAAATTTTTCCAACTACCCATCACATTCATACGAGCAAGAATCATATTATCCAAATCTCAACAATGCTTCGTATCAAAATACACCAAACCAGACTCAACAGTTTTACTGTTGTGAGTATTGTGGAGGCCCTCACTACAGCTCTGATTGTCAAATTAGGGATCAGTTTGTCTATGAACAGGTTCCTTGTAACAATCATGAATTTGGTTTTAACCAGCCCTCACAATACACAAACCCTCAACCACCGCCTCAGGACGAGTTAGCTAGAGCTGAATTTATTATGAACCAAACTCAATTTAACAAGACCATTCAAGATAGTATAAACTGTCTTAAGGATTTGATTCTTAGAAAACAAAAGCCTCCTGTTAACTCATTTTATTTTGAGGATGAAAGTGATGAGGATGAGCCATTTCAAGTGGTAAAACCTAAGAAAACTTCAGATATCTTGCCAATGGGGGACAAGGAAGTCAAAGGCTATCCTCTTGAGGAGATTGATGACCTTGTTCCAATCCCAAAGGTATCTGAGAAACCTCTTGAAACCACTTCAGTAGAAATACAGGGAGAAAAGAATATGATTGAATCACTAGCAGTAGAAATCATGGAACTTGTAGAAACCATGATTGCTAGTCCTTCTCAACTCCCTCAGTCTGCTGTTATCACACCCGAAGTTCACACTCACTCTCTAATCATGGGGGATGAGCATCTTAGCACTGTTCCTAATAAGGAATCGGACGAATTAATAAAGTCTAGTGCTGAGATCCTTGTCCCAATCCCAGGAGAGTCACAGGGAACTTTTGATCCTATGTTTGATATCCCTCCTCCCCTTGTCTTCCCGAATGATGATGTTGAGATGCTCTCCGATTCTAATGATGACGATTCGTTATCTTGTGGAGACATCAGTTATGTGGAAGATTTACCTTCTCAGCAAGTGAGCTTAGAAGAAGAGAATGATGAGATTGCTATTGAAATCAAAGATGAAGCACTTCGGGCAACATTATTAAAAGTCAATCTCCTCATTTCTAAAATCGAGGCTTTCAAAGAGAAACCTATTTCATCTCCTATCCCCATAAAAGATAGTGACATTCTCTCCGATGACCCTATACCGGAATTTGAAGCCTTTACTTTTGATCCTATGGGAGAGAAGATTAGTGGCAGTACCACTTCTCATTCTCGTAATTCTCTCCCTGATTATGAATCATTTACCTTCGATGAATTCTCCTGTGAACTCACTCATATCATGACTCCTCCGGAGTATGATGACCCGGGGGGAGATGCACTAAATCATGAGAATTTGCAAATTCCCACCCACCCTCCCGGGATGTTTTCGAGCTTACCCTTTAAAATCCAAAATCAGGCTACTGAGCCTGCCTTCGAGGAAGAAGATCTTATCATGATTTTCATCATGGTTTTCTTCCTTTTCTTCACATACAGGATAACTTCTCCTGTTCTTCACTCCTTCGGGAATGAAGATACCATCTTTGATCCCGGCATTTTCATTTACCATTATCTTGAGCCGGGACTATGTCTCTTCGGTGTGGAACTTTCACGTGCTTCAAATGTTTATTCAAACATCTTGAATGAAAGTTCTTCCACATCATGCTTCCCCAAGGACAAATGAATTCGGGGTCGAGTCAAGCTAGCGACTCGGTAAACAAAAACAGTAGCATGCTTATAGGGTTTTCACCCTAAGTGTGGGGGAGTCCCCCATGCAATGATTACAAAAGTGAAAAACAAAATTGTGTTTCCACGCTTAGCTCGTAATGTTGCCCTTTTACGTTCCAAGAGTTGGCATAATAGCCGGGACTTTGAATATTGAGGACAATATTCATGCTTAGTGTGTGTGTGTGTGTGGGGGGGGGGGGGGGGGGGGTATTTGCTATTCTAGTGAATTTTATCATATTTTACTATCTTACACCCCCATTTTTGACCAAAAATTTTCAAAATTTTTTTTCACTAAAGCTCAAAATTTTTGTGGTAATCAGTCCGCCTTGTCTAAACGACAAAAGGGATTGGCTAGTCCAGGAGCAAACGGCTCTTGGTAAAGACATCTCAAATCCGTTTACGGCTTGCAATTTGCCCAAAATTGTATGGTTCCTCAACTCCCCCGTATCCTCATAAGCAAATGAGTTGACTAGCCCGCAAGATTATGGCTTGTGGTAAAGGCCGTGGAAAATCCATAATTGGTAATCAGCTCACCAAGATGTTGACTTAGTCCATCAAGATGCTGGCTAGTCTAGAAGCAAACGGCTTTTGGTAAAGACTAATCAAATCCGTTGACAGCTGGTGGTTTGCTAAAAATCACACGGTTATCAGGTGTGCCACAGTTATTACACCTGGCTACTCCAGAAGTGATGGCTTTTGGTAAAGAGATTTTCAAATCCATCAGGTTTTTCTCAAAAGATTGCTAGGGACTAGCAATGTTTTAGTGTGGGGGATTGATGAGTGTGTAAATACTCATCATTTTATACCAATCTGAACTGCCAAAACATCCAAAAACACTCAATAATGAATCAAAATAGTGAAAATATCCCAGGAAAGTGTTTTACATGTTTCAAATGCAAAAATACCAAAAACAGATGAAAAACGCACAAAAGTTTGCATAATTGGCAGTTTCAGTCCCCCAACTTTCAAACGTTGTCAAATCTAGTCCCTGGTCATTCTAAAAACTTGAAAAAGTCACCAAAGGTCCTTTTAAATCAAAAAGTAACATAATTAGTCCTTTGGTGAAAAGTTTCACAAAATTACAAGTTTAGTCCCTGTACTTTGAAAATCGATAAAAATAGTCCCTGGGATATGAAAACTTTGAGAAAAACAAATTTTGTCCTTGTTCTAATCTTTTATGGCAGGATTGATCCTTGATTGCAAGTTTGGTGAAATTACAAGTCAGGTCCCTGAAGTTTGGTGTTTTGGCAGATTTAGTCCCCGGGTGTTTTAAAAAAGTGAAAAATATCCAAAATACCCCTTGTACTATTTACACATGACAAATATGGTCCATTTTGATTACTTTGTGGAAATTACATAAAACAGCCCTCAACTTTCAACTTATTACGAAATTGGTCCTTGTGATTTCCTAAAATACTAAATAATACCAAATGGACCCTATTATTTTCTAAACATAAAATCCAACCCACATACCAAACCTGCCCACCCTTTTAATATCATAAGCCCACTCCACACACACCTTGGTTTGACCACCCATCAAAACCACCCTTCCCACTAAAACCACCCTCACCCCTGCTACTCACCAATACCACCCATCATCCCTGGTTTCTCCCCAACTTGCTCTGCTACCACCACCCCCTTATCCTCTCCTCACACAACCCAAGAACCTATCACCTCCACCCCCCCTAGGGTCTGTGACAGACCCAATTGGTTAAAAAGCTTTTCCCGCCAAAATTACAAAGAGAGCAAGAAGCCACCAAGTAGCCATTTAATTGGTAGGATTTGACCAGTGGGGCCCACAGAGCTCAAATGGTGTATAAAAGTGAAGAAAGAAGCAGTGGAAGATTTTATTTAGAGTAGTTGTAATTTAGAATAGTCGATTCTAATGTAATTTTATTATTCCAGAATTCCAGTGTAATTTCATATTTTAAATCTTGTACTAGGTTGTTTTAGAGTGTACTAAACTCCTTTGATCTTTTAATTTGAATATTGTTCATTAAATTCTGAATTTGCATAATTTAAGTAAAATTGACAACTTTATTTAAATCTTGTTTATTGTTGTTAAATCTGTTTTATTCAAGTTTGTTTAAGTCTACTTTTATGTTTCTAAAAGGTTGAAAAGCATTTAAGTCAGTTTTAGTCTAAATCTCAAAAATCTCAATAAATCAAGAAAAATAAATAGAAAATAGAAATCAGTGGTCCATGGTGATGCAAGCATGGAGCAAGGCAAAGGCTGGAATGTTTTGGGTTAGATACCTCATGGGAGGCATTAGTTAGTGATCTGATCAGTGATTCTTGGTTCTGTGCTTGAATTCAGTTGTAAGCCTTATTACCAATTTTTATTCATTACTGTAGAATCTGTTAGAACTAGTTTACCTTTGTGTTCTTCATGTTGCTTTTGTATATGTTAGTTAAATTGTTGATCAATTTCACCTGCTTGTGCATCAGTACTCATAATGGCTTAATTTTTCACTTAGAATGCCAAATTAGCATAACTTAGATTGTTATGATACTGTTGTTATTGTAGGTGTTTATAAGTTCAACTCAGCTTATTATATCAATATAAATACTTATGAATCAGTCTCATGGTTTAATTCACCCAAATCCTTTGAAAATCTCATTTCAGTCAACAATAAGGGGTGTTTGGTTCTTGGGAATTCACTGATTTTCAGTGTGGTTTTGTTGTTGTTTTTAGTCCAAACAAGTTTTACTAGAGCTAATTAGGTTAGGAAAACAATAAAAACACACCCTTGAGCTTGGAAAGTCAAAATCATCAATTTCCATTCCCAACAGTTAACTATTGGGAATTTGTGGTTGCATAAACCATAAATCACTTACATAAATTGTTACCATAGTTAATTTTAAGTTTCACTTCAATTTTAAACATGTTTCCAGTAATTTAGACTCAATCAAAGTTCAAAAAGGTCAAAGATCAAGTTTTTATGAAAAGTCAAATTGCTATATTCTCATATTTTTACCAAACTTGGGGGATTTATTTAGAATTTAGGATTAGGTTTTAGGCCCTGAGATTTTTAGGATTCACAACCCCCCACCTCATCTACAAAATCCCAACTTTTCTTCATTTTTAGGAATTTTCTAGTGGGCCCCACAACCCTCCAAAGAGGGCTGCAGGCTTACTGTTCTGCTCTGTGCAGCAGATCTCAGGCCACCACACCACCTTTGGTGGTGGTTTGTGGCCACCACAGTGGGCCCCATACTCTAGAATTTGGTTCTCCCAACCCCCTCCTACCAGGGAACAACAATTGACCAAAAGTTTGACCTAGTGATCACTGGGACCCACTTGAAACCACACCTAAAGTTTGTCCCCAATCTGAGTAACCTTTGGTTTTGCAAAGTGCTTAATTTGTGCTTATCAGCTTATTGGTGTTCACTTCTTGTTGTTTTTAGCTTATTCATGTTTGTTTAACTTACTTGTACCTAGTTTTGCCATTGTGGACCCCACATTCAGTCCTTAGAGCTTATTTACCTACTTGGTCAAACAAAGTCAACTGCCTTAAGTCTAGGGGGTGCACAATGCTTAATTTTTAGCTACAAATAAGTTGTTTTCACAAAAAGTTTTTATTTTTAGGTATAAAACTAGTTTGTAAAAGAAAAACCAAGAAAAATCAAATTTAAAATAAGTGATAGTTTCTATTTAATTCAATTTAATTTTAATTTTCATTTTTAGATTTTAATTAAGTATTTAGTATTTTTATATTTTTATTAATTACCTTATATAGTAAAGTAATTTCAGTAATTTTCTTAGATTTTTATTTTGTCATTTAGTATTTATTAGATTTAATTTTAGTTTTATTAATTATTAATTAATATTAAGTATTAAATAGCTTATTTAGTTTTTATAAGGTTAAACTTAGTTTTTATATTTTTCCTAGCTCTAATATATTGTAATAGATTTTTAGAAAATATAATTTTGAATTCCACTATTCATTTTCCATTTTTCTTATTTAATTTGTTTAAATTAGAATTAAAGTAATTAAAAGGTAAATAATTAATGGATTAACCTTAAAACTTAATTTTTAGAGTTTTTATAATTTTTTAGGATTCCTATGATGTTTAAGTAATTTTATGAATTTTATCTTAATTTTCTAAGTTAATTTAGTATTAATATTAATTAAAAGTAGTTTAATTAGTTTAATTAAGTTAAATACTTTTTAATTTATAAAAAACCTATAAAAAGACAAAAATATTTATTTTTATTTTTTAATACTTTCTTCAAGTTCTAATTTAGGTTTAGAAAATATTTTTGCAACTTTTTAGTTTAATTTGTAATTGTTATAATTATTAGTTAATTTAAATTAGATTTTAATTTAGTTTATAAATAGTTTTATTAATTAAATAATATTTAAATAGTATTTTTATCACTTTTATAATTTCATTTTCATTTTTAATTTTAAGTTTCAAAAAGTGTCAAAAGCACCCCCTGTAGTTTGTAAAATACTAAAATCCCACTTTTTCAGTCCGATTGCGTAAATCTGAATTATGAATACGTGCATATATCTGTATATCTGATTTTTGTGAATATTATATCTGTGTACAAATACCAAAATAACAGTAGCAATATCATTCCCACATCATCTGGCTACTGTCCTCAGTCCCACGTTCTCATAAACGATTTCCAAAAACACCATTTCGATCTCGCTGGGACTTTAACGACCCGGGAAAACACTATACTATCACCGGAGTATTGATTCTAGGCTGTCTTTGACTTGTTGACCTTGGTCAATAACATCTGACGGTTTAGATCCAATCAGTGTGTAATGATCATTTCGTCGGGGCCGGAATTCTTCTCGATGAATATCCCTTCTGCGATTCCCTCTGAAGGAGGATCGCTGCGTGCTCTGGTCATTTCGGTTATATGAGTTAGGATGGTAATCTTTTCTGTAGTTATCTGCTCGTTCTCCCCTTGGTACTTCAGTCAACCGATATGCTCTTTCGGAACGGATGAAATCGTCCACCCTCATCATCATCTCAGTTACCGTCCGGGGGATCTTTTCAGAGAACCTCTTTGCTAGCTCCGGGCACTTACATCCGTCCATAAAAGAGGATATTTGCATCACCTCCGGGACCCCTGAAATACGGCTAGCTTCATCGGTCCATCGTTCCTTGAATTCTGACAAAGCTTCTTTGGCCTTCCGGACAATCTTGGTTATTTCCATAGGGTCTCTGATGCATCTTCTACGAAGGGCAAATCTTTGCACAAACTGCTCACACAAGATATCCCAGTTGTCTATGCTGCCCCGGGGTAGACTATCAAACCATCCTCTGGCAGCATCGTCTAAGGTTTGCTGGAACATCATGCACCATATGGGCATGGGCCAAGCTCCTTGATTAGCGGCCCCTTCAAATCTTGTGACATGATCGTCCTCGTATAGCTTTATGTGCGAAGGCATCACATATTTTGCATTCTTGGGTCCAGAGAAGTCGATGATCTTTCGGGTAAAAGGACTTTTTTATGCTGCTTTGAAAGGTTTGGAGAGGTCGTCCGTTCTTTCTTCTTCCGTTTTCTGAGTTCCGGTATCTTGGGGCTCTTCGTCTTCGAAGTCGAGTTGAATTGGTTTAATGGGTGTTTCCCCTGTGGCATTGTATTGTTGGATTAGAGCTTTTAGGGCAGTGAGGTGACTCTGGATTTGTTCTCTGCTGTTGGGATTGACCTCCGGGTCTTTCCCACTTCCTTCAGGTGTAGTAGGAGCAGGACCTGTCATTACTTAGTTCAGGTAGAGTGAATGACGGGTCCCACGGATGGCGCCAATTTGTTGAAGTAAAAGTTTGCTCTTACTCCGGACAAGCGAAATGAATCCTTCGGACTTTGGATTGGTCCTCCAGATTCGGGGTGATCTTTGTTGATGATTGATTGCTTCGGATATCTGCAAAACAGGTACGTCCGTTAGTCTCGCCCCGGGAATGTATCCCAGGACCAACCTCCGGCGTGAGAGTAAGTATAGATTCTTAGAGAAAGAAAGTGTATATAAAATTAGAGAGTGAGAGAATTAGTTAACCTTTAAGTGAAGATTTCTTCTCTATTTATAGGCCTCCAATATGGAGTGTCAGGCTGGTATGTACTTAGTTCCTTAATGTTTGCTAATTTATGCTCCATTACCATATACTTGGTGTACTTGTTTGTACTTTGGCTCATGTACTTACTGGTTTATCCGAACGGTCCTGACCTCCGGAGGACTGAGGTCATGCGGACATTCCCAACCCTTCGGATATCAGTCTGTCTCGTTTAGATACATTTGTGTATACCTTGTTTAACATAGATCCGGAAGGTATTTAATTGTACGGCCTAAATCCGGAGGGTACATACGCCAACAGTGGGCGGGTCTTTAGGTTCGGGCTAGTATCAATACTTCCCGTCTTTAAGGGAGCCTTGTCCTCAAGGCTCATGGTCTTGTACCTCGGGTCTTTCAGCTCCCAAGGTGGGTCGTTTTCAGATTCAAGAACTTTGGTGGATAGCATTGGTGACCGGGAATAGGGAGAGAAAACTACATGTTGCAATCTTGACCCATTAACCTCACAATAGGTCAATTTCTAACATAGGTTTTAATAAAAAGTAGCAATGGACGTTCGATGAGTTCATCAAATCCTTGATCAATGACGACCTAGAAAGTTAAGTTTATAAGCTTAATTGCAGGGCTTATGACTTATAAGTTTATAAGCTTAAGTTGATACATATTAGTTGGCCGTTCACATAGAAACTAAATAAGCCTAGCTTTTCATGTTACATAGATCAAGGAACTAGACATATACTACAAAATATACTTTATAAATTTGTTAACCGCGACATATACGTACTAAAGTAGATGATAATACAACATTTTTTTACAGGAACAGATTTAGCCTAACCACTATACAGATATAGACCAACCTATGTGCCTTTGAGGCTTTGACGAAGATTGAGAGTTGTCAGGTGTCATTTGTTTTTTCAGAGTTTTTACCTCTTCATCCGCAAACCATGTCTGCAGAAGAAGAGGTGCACATAAGCTCTTCATCTACAAGAAGAAGACCGTTTATTTTTGTGCAATTGAAGTACTTCTTTCTTCTTTCTTTTTTTCACTAGTATTTTTCGCGCTATTAAAATACTTTTTTTTCCTTTCCTTTTTCTTTTTCACAATTTTTTTACGTTTTCGTCCGTTTTTTTTACGTTTTAGTACGCTTTTATGTTTTTTACGTTTTCGACTGTTATTTTATGTTTTTTCAGTTTATTTACGACCTCGTCTGTTTTTTTTACGTTTTCTTCCGTTTTTAATGTTTTCGTCTGTTTTTTTTACATTTTCGTATGTTTTTTTACGTTCTCGTCCATTTTTACGTTATGGTACATTTTTTTACATTTGCGACCGTTTTTTATGTTTGTCTTTTTTAAATTTTCGCCTATTTTTTTTGCATTTTCATTTGTTTTTACGTTTTCGACCGCTCTTTTACGTTTTCGTCTGTTTTTTTACGTATTCATCCATTATTTTAACGTTTTTTACGTTTTCGACCTTTTTTACCTTTATATCAGTTTTTTTAGGTTTTCATCCGGTTTTTTACGTTTTCGTCTGTTCTTTACATATAGACCTTTTTTACATTTTCGTCTGTTTTTTACGTTCTTGTTTGTTTTTTTACGTTTTCATCCGTTTTCATATGATTTTGTCTGTTTGTACGTTTTTTACGTTATCGTACGTTTTCTTACCTAAGAAAACATAAGAAGGTCGAAAACATAAAAAAAAACAGACGAAAACGTAATTAAATATGAAAATGTGAAAAAGATATGACAAAAAGTAAAAATCGGTTGAAAACGTAAAAAAACATATGAAAACATTAAAAAAAAGCAAAAAAAACGTAAAAAAAACAGACAAGAACAGATGAAAATTAAAAAAAATACAAAAACGTAAAAATAACGGACAAAAATGGACTAAAACGAATGAAAACGTAAAAAAAAGACGAAAACGTAAAAAAATAAGGCAAAAACGTAAAAGAACGGGTGAAAACGTAAAAAAACGGACAAAAACGTAAAAAAAGGGCGAAAACATAAAAAAATGACAAAAATGGGTGAAAACGTAAAAAAACAGACGAAAAAGTAAAAAAAAACGGGCGAAAACGTAAAAAAACGGACGAAAACTTTAAAAAATGGGAGAAAATGTAAAAACAACAGACGAAAACGCCAAAAAATGGGCGAAAACGTAAAAAAATGGACGAAAACGTAAAAAAAACGGACGAAAACGTAAAAAACGGACGAAAACGTAAAAAAACGGGCGAAAATGTAAAAAAACAGACAAAAACGTAAAATTTGGTCGAAAACGTAAAAAACTGTTGAAAACGTAAAAAAAACGGAAAAAAACGTAAAAAAACGGGCGAAAACGTTAAAAAACGGACGAAAACGTAAAAAACGGGCGAAAATGTAAAAAACAGACGAAAACGTAAAAATTCGGTCGAAAGTAAAAAACTGTCGAAAACGTAAAATAACAAACGAAAACGTCTAAAAACGGATATTGATAAAGAGATGTAAGGTTTGTGAAGGAAGAGGCAAGAAGTGAAAGAAGATGTAAGAAGTGAAAGATAATGTCTGAAATTTAGAAGATGAAAGAAGTGAAAAGAAGCACTTATGTCTACAAAAAACAAACAAAAACCTCTGCCCTCCTGCAGACAAAAGAAGTGAAAAGAGGAAAAAAGTGCTTATTGTGAAAAAACAAACGACACCACTATCTTTATTCACAACCCCATCCAGCTCAATCTTTCATTAAAATATTATTTTCTTACTACTCCACCTATACAACCTATACATACAACCAATCTTAACTTTTTTACCATTTATCAACAACCCAACCTAACATTATAATATTATTTTTTTATCTATTGTATTTAAAATAGTGTGTAAGAGAGAGAGAAATGCATTGGTCATTCTTATGATAACAAATGGAAGATTGGAGGAGCAATCTTTAAGTCACTAACCGACCTGGTCACTTGCATCACTTTCTTCCATTTGTGTACTTCTAATAAAATATTATTATGTTTTTGTTTTTATCTCACCCAATCGGTTGTCACTTTCTACCGATAAACATAGCCTTAGCTACAGAAACGATAGAAATGACATATATGATATATGGACCTTTATATAGTTATGGGTGTCTGAATTACCTTATGGGCTTTGAACTTATAAAAGGTTATAACTTATAAGTCCATTTTTTCTTTTGTTACAATCTTATCAAGCTATAACATCAAATTGATAAGTTTAGTCAAAAGGCGAGCTTATAAGTTTTTTGAGATTCTAAATAAGATCGTATGTCTAGAAAAATAAACTAATCCAAACACCTTTAGCTTATATGTATTGCTTTCGGCCGTTTTAAAATCTTAACAAATATGTGAGTATAAGAGTGCATTGGGGTGTGTGTTCAGGGCAGAGTCAGAAAGGAGCAACTTTACTACACTACAAATTGGTTTGTTAAGAGAGGCAAATTACAAAAATAACTATATTAAAATTTTACATTACAATTCTTTTCACCAGAGGACATGTGTCCACCTTGCCCCCTCCTGTCGCCGCCATTGTGTATGTGTGTGTGAAAGTCGCAAGTTCTACAACCATATATGTTAGCGAGAGGACATTATCACAAGGATTTTAACCACCATCTAACTATGGCCTTATATATATACATACACACACACACACACACACACACATATATATATATATATATATATATATATATATATATATATATATATATATATATATATATAAAAGATAGATTTTAGTTGTTATTGTTAAATGATAGGTTGATGCTCAAGCATAAAGTATTAGATTCCACTAGGTTTATAGTTAAGTTAGCTTATTCTTTAAGTCATGTTCTATTATAAATAGACATGAAATCTCATTATGTAATTACGCAAAACACAATTTAATAATATATGGTATTTTACATGTTAGATGATAGGTTAAGGCCCAAGTCTAAAGGCTTAGGATCCATTAGGTTTAAGGCTATGACGTTATGTTACCTTATTCTGTAAGTCATGTTCTATTATAAATAGATATGAAATCTCGTTATGTAATAACACAAACATAATTCAATAATATATTTATTTGCTATTTTACATGTTATCAGAACTTTAGGTAAGATTCACCTACAAATTTTGCTATCCCAGTAACTTTTTTTTTTTTTTTTTTTTTTTTTTTTTTTTTTTTTTTTTTTTTAATTCAATGCATAAACCCTAAACCCTAGCCGTCAAAACACACAAAAAATGTTGAGTTGCCTTCAATCAATCATATTTTTTCCTCTTCATCAATTTGTTTTCGTTGTTGAACATCATTGTCGTTGACAACAAAATTGCCGCTCGCTCCTAAAGTCAAAGCAAGTCTTCACGTAAAAAAAATAGCAAATGTAATAAAAAAAAATGGAAGAAATCGCGAAGCAATATACAATTATATCGCCAAATACAAGTCAATCTCCATGCAAATGGACAACAAAGAAGAGGATGAAAAGAGAATAAGAAGAGAAAAAGAAGGCGATTTCAATATTTTATCCAAACTTTTACTGTCGGAAACCTCTCGTTAAAACTATAAAAGAGTGGTAGATGATGGGTTAAGAGTCAAGTCTAAAGACTTATGGTCCATTAGGTTTAGGGTTATGTTAGCTTATTATCTAAGTCATGTTCTGTTATAAATAGACATGAAATCTCATTATGTAATCACACAAAACCCAATTCAATAATATCTCTATTTGCTATTTTACGGTTACGGTCAAACTTGATTTAGAGAAACGGATCGAGTGTTGTTACTTCGTTGCAAACGACAAAGTTATAAAACTCTAAGCAAGTTTTTATTTTCTGATGCAACAAGCTTAATGAGAGCTTCAACCATTCCCACAATTTCTGATTGATGATCGCAATTCGTGTTTAAAACTTAAGATCATCATTCTTCTTGGTCCGTTTTGCTTTAATCAACCAAATGATAAAGCATACTTGTTTTAAGTTGATCAAAATAGCATTTTTAACATTTAAAGCTAATGAAAAAATTATAATTTAAAAGTTTTCACAATCTTTGCTACTCAAACAACACTTAAGTAAAAAATAGCTTAAATTTTAGAAAAATAAATTTAATTTCCAAATAAACTTGCGCCTCAAATATGCTAAAAGCTATTGAAGTTTTGCATTAGTTAAAATGTCAAACTGATAGAGTTTAGCAACAATAATGAGGAATGTTTATTGTTTTGCAGATATATAGCTAGTATTAGTTGCTGAAATAATAGAACTTCATTTTAGCCAGGTAACCCCAATTACATTATTAGGTTAGCTTTTTTTTTTTTTTTTTTTTTTTTTTTTTTTTTTTTTTTTTTTTTAACAAACACGGATTAGCCAGTAACATGTGATACTCGACTTCTTTTTAACAACAATTTTCATTAAGAAACAAACGTAGTGTTTGGTATGTTGTAATCAAAGAGGGAATGAAAATGATCATTACTTTAAAACTATAGAATGTGATGTTAAATTACAAAGAATTACTCGCTACATCAAAAACTATCATTTTGATCCCATTAAGGGGTCTCTACATTTTTTTCATTCCATCTTGAAATGAAATCAAAATTACACAAAGTTCTTCATTAGCATAAAATAATCTTGCTATCATTAATATGATATTTTAATAATTTTCTTGTTGATTCTATTATGTTCTGTCATAAAAACAAACTTGATTAATAATGGTAATGAGTCATTGTATATATCCAGTATATTGTTCATTTAATTCATTTGACATTTCATTCCATCTTAACAAACAAACCATATTTATCCACTCAATCTTTTATATAATACAAGAATTACAAACAAACCATATTTATCCACTCAATCTTTTATATGATTTTTTATCTTTAGTCAACTAAGTAAAACTATTTGAAACATGTTAATTGGTTCATTTCTTAATCGATAATAATACTCCCTCCGTCCCATAAAAACTGTCCAGTTTGACTTTTCAGAGTCAAACTGGTTTAACTTTGACCTTAAATATTTTTTATGTGTTATATAATAATTGGTGAAAAATTATACCAATGAAAAACACACTTAAAACTCAATTCATTCATATATTTTTCATCAAGTATTATATAATACCCACAAAAATAGATAAGGTCAAAGTTGAACCAGTTTGACTTTGAAAAGTCAAACTGGACAGTTTTTATGAGACGGAGGTAGTACATAATCAAATCAAAATTTTAAAAACCCTGTGCGTGCACAAGTATTATAACTAGTTTAGTTTGGACAAGATCTTATATTTTTATGTAAGATTCACAAATGAGACAGGATTCTAATTTCTTCATCAAGAGTAATCTTTCAAGAAGGTTTAAGATCAAAACATAGTCAAATGATCGTACTAGTTTGAACAACCACATCAAGTCGAGCCTTGGTCTTTGATTCTAACTATAATTTAAAGCAAAAGACGGTGGAATTAATTATTTACTTATGATAAATTTTTAAAATTTGAAAAGGCGGTTTTCTTGTTGTTTAATGATGTGGTGCCTGACTGCCTTCCACTTGTAAATGCTTAGGCTATGTTTGGCGCAGAGCTTTTTTAGAGCTTTTTAGGGTAATGAGCGGTGAGAATGAACTTTTTTATTTTTGATGTTTGTTTGGCATGAGAGCTGTGGGCTTTGCTATTTTTTAGGAAAGCTCATTTTCCCAATGCTTCTTTATGAAGCTGTGAGCTTTTTTTGCTACTGCTCACAGCTCACAGCTCACAGCTACTGCTCACTGCTACTGCTCAATACTACTGCTCACAGCTACTTTTGCCAAACATAAACAGGACATAAATAAAGAGTAATAAAATGTTTATAATTTTAGTTACTCTTTAATAGATAAAAACTTTGCTTAAAACTTTAAATAACACCTATCATATACATACATTTCCCACATGAAATGTCATCGTTTTATGTGGGGCTTGAAATTAGCCCGGCCATAGCCTTCGGCCTGTTTGTTGGTTCGGTTATTTGCTATTTTGCTGTGCACAAGAGACGATTTGCCATTAAATTCTCAATGGATTTAAAGCGTAGAATTCTATGAAGTTTCATAGATATATATAAGTAACTCCTATAACTCTTGGGCCTGAAAGTGGATTTGTTTTAGCCCGGCCTAAAATGTGCTTGTATATGTGATTTCTAATTTGGAACTTTTTTTTTTTTTTTTTTTTTTTTTTTTTTTTTTTTTTTTTTTTTAATACAGTGACGACATAAAAAAGGTTATGCACATGTGCTAATATCAGGGTTCTAAAAGTCGCGCCGCTAAGGCGTCGCTAAGGCGCGAGGCGTGGCTTCGGCGCTACGAAATAGACCAAGGCGTCGTCTTGAGGCGTGGCGCCTGATGAGGCGCGAAAAGGCGTGGTAAGGCGCGCCTTAGCGCGAGGCATGGCGCCCTATTTAGAAGCTTTTAAAGAATTTAGTAGTATTTGGGCTAGAATTTGGGCTTTTTATTTTTTAAATAGTTTAGTAGTATTTGAATTTTTGGGCTGAATTTTCTAATTACTAAAATCATGAATTTTCTAATTACTATATAAATTTAAAAAAAAAAATATGCCGCCTTGAGTCACGCCTTATAAAACGCCATAGCCTCGTTATGGCTCGTAAGACTTGAAGCTTGGCTTCACCGCCACGTCACGTCTTACGCTATTTATAAATTTGGCTAATATATACATAAAACATACCTTAAAAATACATAAGACACAACAATTAGTTGGTTGCATGATACAAGTCGTTGAACTAAAAAAAAAAAAAAAAAAAAAAAAAAAAAAAAAAAACCTTCTCAAAAACTAAGATAACAAATTGGTTCCGTCGTAACGAGTGTGGTCTATCTTCTCGTTAATTCATTATTATTATGCACATTTAGTTTTCCTTCAAAATTAAGGAGACCTTTCACTTTTAATGAATATTTATTAGCGTTTTGCTAACAATAACCTTAGGGTTGTTGTTAACAACTAATTTTTAAATTTTGGTTAACAATACATAATGTTCAAACAAAATCATCCGAAGTTACTAAACTTCTCCAAAAAGTTCTCACACACCAATTAAATTCACTTTTCTTATTAGTTATTTTAGCAAAAAATGTGGAGCATGTTTCTCACTATATCTTAATGTTAACGAATTTTATGTAAAGTTTTTGTTATTAACAGCCTTAAAGGCTTTTGTCAATATTTCTTTATTTATTACTCCGTAATTTATAAATTTATATTGAAATTTTTAATCATTTCATACGCAACACAAATACTCAGTATAAAATATATACACGTACACATATCCACACAACCGGATTTTTCCGAAATTATACGCAACCTTCGCTATATGCGGGTAGTGCCTAATATGCTGAAAGTTGTTCATATTGATCTTATTTTCAGATGTCGACTTAGATATTTTCCTTAAAAGAAACACTATCCCAAAGAACCTATAATCGACAAAATATTTTAGTCAATAGTCTTGTCAAGATATTATATTTTGATTCGTTGGAAATTCAATGAATTCATTCATGTTAGTTATTTTAATTTTTGTTTGATGGTTTATCGGCATAGATTGGTTTATCGACATAGATATTGATTTGAATTTTTATTTACCTCATGACGGGATTAAAACGATTTATATGATAAAATTGTAATTTATACATGGTTATAATATATATCATGAAGCAAATTTTGATTTATATAAAAAAGATTGTTTGAAACAAAATGTTGTTAAAGTGCAAAGTTAAAAGTGAAAATTATGAAGTGAATATTTAAAAATTGATATTAAGAAAAGATTTTCACCAAATCTACCCAAATGATTAGTTCCCTTTTATATTTGAAGTCTAGAAACAAATTTATATTCGAAAACTAGCTTATAAGACCTGTGGAATCCACGGGTTTTTAGAAGAGATATTGCAACAACAAAAAAATAGTGTGTAAACAAAATAACGAAAAGAATGAAAGTAAACAGCCCGAATCATTTATTTGAAAGGAATATTGAAGTAATAAATCAATGATAGTATAGAGTACAATGCTTGTAACTAATAATGTAATAAACATCCATGCACGTAGGCTCCAATCTTGACCTCCTTTAAAAAGCAAATGTATATAGTGGGAAGTTGAAGAAATGATAAGCCAATGAACATTTCGTGACCACCTAATAAGTATAAAAATAAAATGTAAGTAAACCATTTGTGTGATTTATGATACATGTAAAAAAAGGGTAAATAGGCTATTAATTAAAGAGTTACATGTGTGAATAAAGTAACAAACAACAACGAACGTTAATAGGTTACATCATTTTTTGAAGGAAATAATGAGTAATATGTCAATGATACGATAAACAATTTTGTTTGTGATTATTAAGAAAATAAACGTGCATGTATCATCTTCTCCTGGTAGATATTCTTGAATAGCAAATGTATACAATTAATGTCAAACACTTGAGTAGTCCATGTTCATTTCCGTAAACACCTAAATATTTAAAGAAAAACAAAAGTGAAACTAAAAGGAAGTTGTTGATAATAGTATATATGTAAAGTTAAATCAAGCCCTTAGTCGAAATTGCCACCCTAATTTGACCCGTTCCGGTTTTAATTTTTGACCAGTTGCACCTAAAAGTCAAATCAAACCATTAGTTGAAGTTGCCACCTTTAGTACTTGCTCGAGGTTGTGAAACCTGCAATGATTGGGAAATGTTATTAAGAGGTTACATGTTGTAGTTTTTAGCAAAACCATTCCTTTATGTATGATGATTAATTCACATATCCTAAACTATTAATGATTACAAAAGATTGGGAGAGAGATACACCTCAAGAAACTAAATGCATTAAGCCTCATATCAATATTCAATAAACAAAAATTACATGCCCTGTACCACATGAAGAAAATGAGAACCTAATAGACTCAAATATACGTGATTTTGATAAAAGTGCATCAAAGCAAATAAAAGAGAAACTTCTTGTCAAATATATCAGTGTAAATGTTCAGATCATGTTACCATAAGATATATGCAATGAAATCCTTGATTTTTTCTGTTCTACAGCTCTACCCATGAACACATACCAATTCTCCTTTATTTTAAATGTTGAAGTCTCTTTTATTTGTAGTAAAGCATATTCACTATAAGAACCTTAATACTTACCTTGTGGCTAGTAACTTTATTTGTAGTAAAGCATATACAACTTGAATTTGACTCAAAATCAGATCATAACCTCAATGCCTTATCAATTGAAGATTAGCCTTTTCCAATCTATGTTTCAAAATAGTTGTCATCTTGCTTTGATTCTAGGAAATTATACGTCATTGATTCACTATCAACTTCTTTTGTCACCTGAAGATGGAAGATTCCATTACATCTCTAATGCAGGAAATATAAATTTATGCATACTAAATGGCTCAAAAATTATATTAAATCGATGTATGAGTCAATTGTTGTAAGAACAAACTTAGCAACGTACTTGAGTTAAACTTATTCTACATTGGTCCGTGCTTTCGAGGTTGGATATATGAGCCAATGAAACAATGCATGATTTTGTATCTAACTGCTTCAAATGCACTCATTGAATGATAGTTAAAAGAGACTACATCAAGCATATTTGAAAAACTAATTAAATAAGTGGATACTTCGTTTTACATCACGTCAATATTGAATGAGTGGCTATATGAGGACAACCAAATCAATTTCACCAAGTGGTTAAAGCCAGTTGTAATTCATCCAAAGAATTGTCAAGAACATCAAGAAAAGATAAAAAGCAATAAGAACACTTAATATATGAAAACTAACGATGTTGAATTCAGCAATTCGCAAATCAAATGAATCAGTGATTTTTACCATGGAATTTACTTCTACCCGAACCCATCACACAACTTACTCGACCAACCTATATTGTCATCCCTAGTAGATATATTACCCCTAAAACTACCTTTTATAACTCCATCATCAAAGAAGGTTGTCTTAATATGAGTAGGTGTTGGTACTTACCCACTCTAAATTGTTGACTTAAGATCCATTTGTGGAGACATGGTCTCTTTTGACAGGGGTAATCTTGACATCCTCAACCTATATAACCACAACTAACTTTAAGTTCCCAAAAGTGAAAAAAAATTAAGAATTACGGCTTAAGTAACAGGCTGAGGAATACCTAAAAAAAGTAACAGGTACACATGTAGAATGTAGTTGAACAACAAAACATGATCAGTAAGAGTAGAACAACGAAAACAAATCCCCTTGTATAGCAATGCCTACAAAATGTGATTACAACAATAATAACATAACCAATAATGTTTTAAAATTTAATTCAAGAAACGATTTTATAAACAATATAAGCGATTTGAAAATTTATGATCTTTCATTAGGTCTTAGTTGATTAACCTCCAATTACGTCTCCTAAAAGGTTTGGTATCATCATCATAATATATAAATGACATACCTTATATAAAAAAAATTAAAGCGAGAGCATGTATATTAAAGCGAGAGCATGTATATTACCAATGGAGTCCAATTGTAAAGATGCCTTCATAGATTCCAATTGTCTCATGCGCCAATGTGATTATCACTGCATCCAACATCCCAACCTGTAAATCAAGAAAAGCATAATATTATTTTTGATCATTTAAATAATATTGTTCATTACATGCAGTGCTTACGTGACTTGTATAGTAACAGTTAAACAATCGTTCAAAGTGTATTTTATTCAAGAAAATCAAATAGAACTAAAATTAAAACTTTCTGTTGTTGTAATCTACGCGCAATTATTTTGAACTGATCAACCACTAAAAATTACCCATTTTTTCAAAATAAGACCGAGTTAGGCTTGGATGTGAACTTTTAGGTTGTTAGGTTCAGTGTTAGTAACATATTTCAATGGCCACACCACATCTCCAACTCCGCTAATCCGCTTAAACATGAGCAATATCAGGCAAGTGACATTGTTTTCCATTAGATACACCTTTAAACATCCCACCTGCATCAATAGATCGATAGATAATCATCAATATTATAATCAAAAGAAATTTTTATTTCATATAGTACAATTTAAGCACATCATATAAACTAACCTGTGAAGTTAACAGTAATATCTACTTCTAAAGCCCAAAATTGGATAAATCCTCCTTTTTAACAACATCAAAGAGCAGCAAGCAATGGACCTTTCAATGAATTACAACGTCATCAATCTTATCATCCTTGATCAAGGCTACAACTTTACACCTAACTTCATCTTCATCACCAAGTATGACCTGTGAAGTTAGTAGCAATGTCACAAAGTATTGGTTGAACATTCAAGCCGTTCATACAAATGGTGTAAAAAAATTTGGCCATGGCTAAATGTTCAAGTAGTTCATGCAAATAATTTTTTGTTGTAGCTCAAATACTTAATAAATGAGTATTTTTTTTTTTTTTTTATTTGAGTTAACCACAATGAAAGAAGATTAGAATTAACCACATTAAATAATTACATACCCAATGTATGGTTACTAACATTTTCATGGAATAACTTGCAAGCATAACTCTAGGAAGTATCTAACTCGAATCTTGCAAACCCGCTAATTCAACGGATGAATCATCATGTACAATATCATTTCTTGGTTATAAGGAATCATCATGTGCTCCGTTTTTGCTGTACAAATGACATTTACACAAGCACAAGGAAAGCCATGGACCTGCAAAGCAATAGTATTTTAATCGAAGGGGCAGGTATTTTTAATTGTAATAAGCCTTTTATAAAAACGAAAACAAAAAACAAAATAATACCTCTTGCCCAACACGAAACTCTTCCAAATAAATAGGACAATCTCTGCAGTCTGTTGGAACAGCTTTCAGAATATAAACGTCGTTGAATCGCTGTACTCAATGCTGCTCTCTGCATGCCACATTAGAAAGCACTAAAAATAACTAAATGCAACTATTAACGAATTCTTCATATTATCCAAGTAGTACTCGTAACTTGACACATTTTAAACCCAATTAAACTAATTATAGACACATTGTGTTCATAGACATATCATCAAACACTAAACATGCATAAGATCTCATCAATAAATAAAAAACAAATCATAATTTAGAAACCAACACATATAAAAAAATGCATTCAATAAACAAACAAATCATGGTAATAAAACAACCCGAAACATTTACGAAATTCTTGAAGGTTTGAACTAAATCTATAGCATGTCTGCAATCAAAAACAACAAACAAACGAAGAATTCAATTCAGAAAGACAAAATATACATAAAGAAATCAATTCTGAAAAATTGAAAAACTAACACAGTAAGAACACATTTAGAATCACAACTGAAATTCATGCCTTAGACTTTCAATTTTTTTAAAATAAACTATCATACAAATTATAATGGATCAGAACAAAATAAAAATAACCAAATAAAAAAACTTACAAATTGTGAAGCGTATGTCATTGAGATATAAACCCAAAATAGAATTCCACCGGAATCAAGATCATTAACAATTTTATGACATGGATAGCAAGAAAAAAACTATGATGGTCTTGAATGGAGGAATACAAAGATGTGAATTATTGAACCGTATTTTTGTTTAATGATTTTGAACAGGTAATAGTTATAGAATGAATTCAATTGTTTGGTGTGGATCTGGCAATTGCAAAAGAAGGGTAAGCATTAATTGTTGATTCAAAACTTATTTATGGATGAGTTTTTGAATGTGGCGGCATTAATTGTGGAGTTGAAACTCCCGATTTCTTTGAATGATGTTAATTAAGAATCGTATAGAAGAAGGCTGAATGAGAGTTGTACTTTACTAAAATATCTATGCCCTCTCCATCAAGACACATCAGCGCATTGAATTTTTAGAAGCTTCAAAGGGTGGTATAAAAGTGCATTATATTAGAATACATAGATACTCAACGTTGCCCTAATCAAGTAATTTCCACCACTAATATTATGATACATGAAGCCGATTCAACTCTTTCACACTACTCAGCTTCTAATTCTTCGGTTCTTTACGGCCTATCTCAAGAAAGTTCGCATAAATGGGTCCCTTTATTTCAAACATTGTGAAGCTTAATTGTGATGGTGCTTTTATGTGGAACCAAGATGATGTTGGTATTGCGGCTCGAAATTGTGAAGGGCCCCTGCTTTTATGTCTTGGAGAAAGATGGCATGCTTTTCCGGCTCTTGCTACCGAGCTTATAGCATTACGCAGTGTGTGCAGTCTTGCAACTATAACTAAGTCAAATTCACAACTTGTTATCTCACTTACTTCATCCGAGTCTACCCCCTCTATTGTCAATTGGTGCTATTGTTAGTGACATTAAATAATGGGCATCCTAACTAAATTTGTGTTTCTTTCGGATTTTCAGTACATGTAATCGTGTTGCACATACAAGAACACATATAGCTTTTAACTCTGTTGCAAACTTTATTTGCGATGTAAAGTTTTCTGTAAAAATTACCTCTACGGTGAGAAGTGATGTTGAATAAATTTTATGAAATTAGTTTTTTTAGTTAATAAAACAATGAAAAAAGTGAAAATCCCACCTATTATCAAAGGTCTATAAATGGCTAGCGATCGAACACTCGACAAAAAGATGTTGGCATTTTCAAGACCGTTAAGAAACAAAAAGTTGCATGCGATTGTTTAGTCAAGAATCTTACTTCAAGCAAAAACGGTGCATGAACTAGACTTGCGACATGCTAGCGTAATATGAATATTGATTTGAACGTTTCAACAATATGGAAAAATAAATTGTCGACGAGAAGATGACATATTTCAGGCCACGTATATAAGTATATATTGGATTATGACATTATTGGAATCGGTCCATGCACTAGTAGCAATAATAGTAAGAAAAGTCCCACTAAAGACTTAAACCACAAAATACCAACACGTGAGAACGTGACACGTTTGTTTTGGACACGTATCTACGACCAATTAAAGTGGCTGCTTCCTTCTACCGTAGCACCCAAGTAAAGTTTGCTACTCTATGTTCACTTTTTTTTATTGCTTTTTGTCTGATTAACCGAAAATTTATATATTTAATTTATCTGTAATCTAGATAAGATTTAAGTGGAAGTGTTTGTAAGATACCAATAGCGGTTAGCAGGGTGTCAAGGAGTCGAGCTATTCGAGTTTGAACACGTTGAGTTTGAGCCGAGCTTGATAATTTTCGAGTTCGAGTCGAGCTCAAATAAAATTTAAAGCTCGGATGAACGAGCTACTCGAGCTAAAAGATACTTCTTTGTTTCAAAATAATTGTCTACTGACAAAAAACACACAATTAAAAAAAAAAACATTATTATTGCTATATGTTTTTTTCTCTCATACTTTTTGCAAAATGACAGTTTTACCTTTAAGTACTTAATTATCTTTTTATTAAAAGCCTGTAATAACAATTTTTAAGTAAAGGTAACATAGTAATCTTGATCAAACCTTTTTATGTATTTTTAGAAGTGAACAATTAATTTGAGATAACTCAAAATGAAAATGTGCATAGTAATATTGAAACGGAAGAAGGATAACACTTGAAAAAGTGGACATGTATTAATGTAAAATTGAAATAAGATCCGACTTAATCTTTTCGTTTATAATAACTTGGCATGTGTGGAATAGAGATAAAAATGAAGTTGATTCACTTGTAACAAATAATCCAAAGGACTTTTTAGTCTAACCATACATGTTCTAAGTCTCACTTAAGATTTACCGTACGTTATGTGTGTCACCGTGCGAATATTTTCTTACGAGTAATTGCCAACATAATCTTCTAATTAAAATGTCAAATTTTATCACTTAAAATGGAAATAGGTGTGAACAAAAATCCCACGATGCGACCTTCTAGATATACATATCACAAACTTGGCTTTTACTTTTGAGCTATTCCCATTAGTTTCGTTTTAGCCCCTCCAATTATCAAGCTTATTTTTTGTGAGAAATAAAATTTTTATAACCTACATTACCTATCTTTTATCTTTTATGGTCTAATAAATCACTCATACACCACTAAAACTATAACCTTTAATTTAGCTAAATGATCAAATTTGTACTCATCAAACTAGTAGCAGTTCACAAACAAAAGAACCACCATCAAAAAACATATTATTGTATCTTATATTTTATAAAGTGTCAGTTTTACATGGCAGATAATGCCATTTACTTTTGTGAAAATAATTAGAAACTAGACGTGAAATGATAAATCTGGTTACTTATACACATCTTGTTCTAGAATTCAAAATAAAATGATATGATAGCCAATGAATTTGATATCACCATTCACATATGATCTAGTAATAAAAGAGTTGTAGTCATCGTCACTAATATGCGAAAAATTAATTTTAGTTTATGCTTGGTGTAGACAACCTTAACGTGCCAACTCTAACTTTTTCAAAAGTGAAAAAGACTTTACATGTTTTGTGCTTATATGACGGTGAACTCAAACTACGTAGATATTTTTGAAAAAAAAAATAGAAAAATCATGCTACTCGTCACTTTAACAAACTATTAAGCACCGTATGTATCAAGGGGTGTTTATATTCTACTTATTGAGTGCGCTCAAACCTTTGTTTCATTTTAACAGGAATATTCACAACAACTACTCTCTTTTCATTAAAATGTTGATATATATATATCTTTCCAAACCACTTAATTTAAAAGAACAATCCCTAAATATTAACAAAAGAAAACTGTTGGGAATTATATTAATGGTTATCACGGCTAAGTATGAAGATTACAACTGCTGAAGAATGCACTAGCAGTGGAAACTCATTACCACTGCTAGTACATATTATTACCACTGCTGTTAGGATAACTGTTAGGAAACTTGTAAAGATAAATATAGAATAGATCTTGTGTATATCTTATTCTATCAGAGTTATACGTATCTTGTAGAAGAGGACTCCTTGTGCTATAAAAGGAGGTCCTAGGTTAAGGTTAGACATGTGTTTTTCTAGAGCTTCAAGGTTGTAACCCTAGTAATACAAAGATCACTCGTATTATTATTAATAATAATATTGGAGCTAACAGTTTGATACATACATTATTCTCATTCATATACAACTGTTTCATTCACAATCAAACTTCTAAATATTACTAAGTAGATTCCGCATACTTAGTGATATAACTCAAAGTATCATTCTAACACAGATCAAGGTGTTCAGATCCATCAAGTGGTATCAGAGCCAGGTTTTGATACTTTGATTTAGAAGACCCCAAGTTCACTCAGAAGATTCAATGGAGACAGAAACTAGTCAGTCCAACATTGCTGCTAAGCTTCCCAAGCTTAAGTTGAATGACTATGAGATGTGGAGGCTTATGATCGAACAATTCTTTATGGTGCAAGACTATGCACTATGGGAAATCATTATGTTTGGAAATTCTTTCAAACCTGGTACTACCTCAGAAACAATTGGTGGCAAGGAAGTAATAAAGGTCAACATTGGACCAGTCACAAATGATGAAAGACTTTAGATGAAGAATGATCTGAAGGCCAGAGGCTTGCTGTTGATGACACTTCCCAGAGATCAAATTTTTGCTTTCAGCAAGTATAAGACTGCACAAACTTTGTTTGAGGAGATCTGCAATGTTTTTTGTGGTAATGATTCCACCAAGAAGACTCAGAAGACCTTGTTGAAACAGACTTATGAAAACTTTGGTTCAACAAGTAATGAATCTATTGATAGCATCTTCACAAGGCTACAGAAGATTGTTACTCAACTCACTGTGTTTGGAATTGAGGTGGAAAGGGAAGACCTCAATCTAAAGTTCTTAAGAAGTTTACCCTCTGAGTTTGGTACAAATGTTGCAGTATGGGAAGACAAGCCAGAATTGGAGACTATGAAGCTTAATGATTTGTACAATAACTTTAAGGTTATTGAACAGATATTGAAGAAGGCTGGCAAACTAAGTTCAGGATCAGGGAACTTAGCACTCATATCATCATCTGTTGATGATAGTTCGGATGAAGAGAGTGATATTGATGATGATGATGATGATGCTAATATTGTTGTTTCCACTAGTAGTGGAGGTGTTTCCATTGCTAGTTCAAAAAGACATATTGCTGGTCTTAGTGATTCTACTTTTTATGCTTTTCTGTCAAGTCAAATGGGTGGTTCAATCCTCACACATGAAGACTTGGATCAAATTGATGAGGATGACATGGAGGAGATGGACATTAAATGGCAGGTTGCATTACTAAGCTTAAAGGCTAAGAAGTTCTGGAGGAAGACTGGTAGGAAGATCACCATATATGGCAATGAAACTGTAGGATTTGATAAAAAGAAGGTGGAGTGCTACAACTATCATAAGAAGGGGCACTTTGCCAGGGAATGCAGGAAACCAAAGAAACCTGATAATAGGTCAACTTGGTATAAGCAGGACAAGAAGAAAGAACCTACAACTGAAGAACCAAAGGTGCTATTGGCCATTGATGGAGTGAGCTATGATTGGAGCTTTATGGCTGAGGATGAAGAAGATGGTTCAGAGTCTGCAATGATTGCTACACAACTTGCACTTATGGCTTTTTCTGACTCTGAGGTACAAATTAATAATGCTTGTTCTAAAACTTGTAAGGCTTTAAAAGATTATCATAAACTTAAAGAACAATATGATGAACAATTGCTAGAGTTAAATCAAACTAATTATAACTTAGCAAATCATAAAAGAGGTCTTGCTGTTTTAGAAAAACAATTAGAGCATTATAGAGCTAATGAATCTAAGTTCAATGATGATATTGCTGTTTTGAAAAGAGACTTAGATTATAAGATTGCAGTGAATAAGGCTCTTAGGGAAGAGTTAGAGAAGGTTAAAAGAGCTAATGAGAAAATACATATAACTTGTAATACACTAGATCATCAATCCAAGTGTATTGACAAAATTTGGGAGGCCCAAGTTGTGAACAAAGCCAAATCAGGAGTAGGATATAAATCTGTTCCACCACCTCTAAGAGGTGCTCCATCACCTCCTGGCATTGACTTAGCTCACACAGGATTAGAAGAATTCCAGGAACCAACCATGACCTATGGACCAAAATTTGTTAAAGAAGCTGCTATTGAAAAGGTTCAGGTTGAGGTTGATACATTTGATAGTGCTAGTGACTCATCTCTTAAAGATGAAAGTTTGAATGTTGAGTCTAAAACTAGTGTTCCTGAGAGTGTTCAAGTGGAAGTTAAAAAGAGTATTCCTGTAGTTGTCAAAGAGAAGCCTAGGTCACAAGCTAATTACACTAGGCCCACTACTAGATATGCAGAGATGTACAGAAGTAGGTCAACAACTCCTAGGGGGAATAAGAGGAGTTGGAATCATGTTAAATCTAGGCAATTTGGTAGTGACTTTGTGTTCAACAACAAACCCTGTCACATATGTGGTAGTTTTGAACATCTTCATTATAATTGTAAATATCACATGGGTAGAAGGGAAGTGTTTGGGAATACCAGGGTGTATGGAAATAATGGTAATAACTTTACTCACCCAAATCCACTAAGAAAGATGATTCACGGGTCTGTTTTGCTTAACTCTGGCATAAAAACTCTTTTCACTGCTAAACCAGTAGTTGCCACTGCCAGAAATACAAACAGAGTTTTGACTCCTCCCAAACCAATCAGTCAACCGGGTGCAGTTGATAGGCCCACATGGGAGAGAAAAGTCAAGTGTTTATAATCCATGGAAGTACAGGGAAATCCCTGGGTCGTTAAGTCCCAACGAGATTGAAATTGTATTTTGAACGTTTTTGGGAATAAGTGGCACTAAGGACAGTAACCAAGATGATTGAGGAATGATTATACTACTGATTGCTTGGTATTTGAACAATTTGGAATAAAATTAACAATCACAGAGATACAGATATAATCACAGATACACAACTTGGGAAATCAGATTACAGACAGGGGAAAGTGGGTTTTAACAAATTACAAACTACATAGGGTGCAAGTGAAACTTTTCAAACTTAAAATAAAAAGAAAAGTTAAAATGAAAATGAAATTATTAAATGATTATTTTAATATTTAAATACTAATTAATTAATTAATTAAAACTATTTAAAACCTAATTCAAATTAAACTAAAAATGATAAAGATTACAAATTAAACTCAAAACTTGCAAAACTATTTTCTAAACCTTAAAAAGAACTTGAAAAAAGTATAAAAAATAAAAAGAAATATTTTTGTCTTTTTATGGGTTTTCTATTAATTAATTACTATTTATATTAATTAAACTATTTAAACTATTTTAAATTACTAATAATACCTAAATGAATTTGAAAATTATAGAAAAATTCATAAAACTAATTAACCATCACAGGAATCCTAAAAAATTATAAAAAGTTTCTAAAAATTATATTTAGACTATTTTATTAATTATTTACTTATTACTTAATTTAAATCTAATTTAACTAAACTAATTAAGAAAACTAGAAAATGAACAATAGAATTTAAGAAACTATTTTCTAAAAGTCTTAAATGATTTATAGAACCTAGGAAAAATATAAAAACCAATTGTTGTTATTTAAAATTTAAGAAGACTATTTAATTACTAATATTACATGATTAATTAATTAAACTATTTTTAATTCTAATAATTATTAAACTGATTAAGAAAAATCTAAGAAAATTATTACAAATACTTAAAGGTGACAAGAAATTAAGAAAATTATAAAAATGATGAAGTGCTTATAAATAAGCTGAAATGAAAAAATTAAAAAGATAAAATCTATTAAATAGAAGCTATCACTAATTTTATATTTGGTTTTTGTTGGTTTTTCTTTTTGACAGATGAAAATGAGCTAAAAACAAGAACTTTTTGTGAAATGACTTTTTGAATAGCTTAAAAATAAGCTATGTGCACCCCCAAGTGCTTAACAGTTAGAATTTTAAGCTTATTAGGACTTGTGATTTTGTGAAAAGCTATTCAAAGAACAAATAAGCTACCACAGATGTATATCAACTTGAAATAAGACAAAAGTCACAAATAAGCACTCTTGATAAGCTGATATGAACAAATAAGCACTCTTGCATACACAAGGCCTGAACAGGCCAAACTAACGAACTTTGGACCTCTGTGGGGTCCACAGAAGAGCTCAAGGGTCCAAATAGAAACTTGAAACCTAAAAAAAGACTGGTAGGCTTCACAATAAGCCAATAAGCAGGGCTTATGGCTTATTAATGAGCTCTGGGTAGCCTTTGAAAGTTGGGGTCTTACACTGAGTAATCAGCGTTGGCTCAGAGAATGGACAAACTTAATGGAGCTTGCAGCCCTATCAAATAAGCTCAAAATGAAGAAATAAGCTCAGAAACTTAAAGCTTGGCTTATGGCGTTTCTAAAAAGCTAGGGGTGGGACCCACTAATGAAGTAGCTAAGGTCTTGGGAATTTTGGTCAAAACCTGTGCACAGGGCATGTGTTTGCCCTGCAGGACAAAATAAGCTAATGTATAAGCTACAATAAAAATCCCACAAATAAGCTAAACCTAGATTTTTGAAGCTTAGGTGATAGACTTTAACCTCTGAAAGTTTGAAGGCCTGAATAAATTCACAAAATTCTAGAAAAATCCTTGAATATTTGGTTTTCTGAAACAAAGGCAATTTTTGACTTTTTGAGTTTTTGCTAAAAGTTAACTTTGATGAGATTTGATCTTGATTTATTGACTGATTTAAGTTGCTTAAGCTATAAGAAGATTTAATAATGCTAAAACTTGCACTTGTGAACCAAATTAAAGCCTATGCTACTTCAATCTCAACACAGATATATGATTAGCTCAAATGATTTGTGATTTTGACTTTTTATCAAATAGGACCTGATTATTTTTGTTGTTCTGAGCTAATATCTCCCTAAGTGACTTGTGTGAACAGAAAACAATAACAACCTTACACTATAAACCCAGGATCACCTTGATCCAAACACACCTTTAACTTTGACTGTTTTATGATTTAAGAAGCAAATGGCTTTAAGAGCTTATGAAACTGATTCACAATGTCTTATAATGATAAATTAAACTTAATTAAGCACTTAGAAACAGGGAACAACAACAAATGACAAAGATTAACAATTATACTACTTTGACATTGAAATTGAGAATTTAAAGCAACTATGATTCCCAACAAACAAGGTACTGATTTTATGCTAGATTATCACTATTTAATACTAAATAAACTCAGAAAAGCTAAAAGATCAATGAAATAAGCAGTGCTACAGTAACAATACAGAAATGAGTTTTCAAGGGCTTACAATGTGCTTTCCTGCTAACTTCATGAACCAAGAACCATAAGAACCATACCTAAAGGCTTCCACAAGCCACTAAACCCATGGCCATCCAGGATTAACCATGCTCCAGCTTGAATCACATGAAACTTGAGTGTTTGACTTTTGTTGACTTTTTTTGGTATTTTTTTGATTTTTGATACTAATCTGACTTTTAAGGTTTCTAAAAGCTTTTATAAGCTTTCTAGGAGCTTAAGTGAGCTTAAGAGTCCAGAATAACAACTACAAACAACATTATGCTACCATGAGATTTTTTTTGAAATTTGAAATTGCACAAACTGAATTCAACAAGTTAAACTGAAATTGATTGATGAAAAAGGTTCCTATTACACTTGAAATCACTGAAATTACAACTTAGAAGCTTTGAATTTAACTAGAATTTAAATACTTAACTATTCGACACTAAAATTAAAAAATTAAACTACACACTACTTCTCCTTGCTTTTTTTCAATTTATAGCAAAAGATTAGGGTTTCTCCAAGCCTTCTGAGCATATCCCACATAATCCTGACCCTTGAATTACTCTAAATCAATCTTGGCCTTTGCTTTCATTTTTGGCGGGAAATTTGGTTTGGACTGTTATAGGCAAGGGGGTGGTGGCATTTAATGCTGAGGTGATTTGAGGTGCAGAGGGTGTGGGGAGGTGATAATGATAAGCTAGCAAGTGGTGGTGGTGGGATATGGTGGTTTTGCAGAGGTGGTGGAGTGGTTTGGAGGGAAGGTGGTGTGGTTTGACCGGTATTTGACTCAGGGTCAAACTTTGACCCTGATATATATTAAACGGGTGGTGGGCTTTTGGGGAGTGGGCTTGGCAAGGGATTGGGCTGGGTGTATTTATTTTTTTGGATTGGGTTTGGATGGGGTAATAATATAAGGGGTCCGGTTTGGTTTTGAATTATCACAAGGACCAATTTTGTAATTTGGCCGAAAGTGAGGGGTTGGACATGGCATTTTTCCAAAGTATTTCATGGGGTGTATTATGTCATATGAGAATATTATGAGGACCTGTGTTGAATTTTTCACATATGAAACCCTAGAGACTAATTCTGCCAAACCACCAAACTTCAGGGACCTATTTTGTAATTTCACCAAACTTTGCAATCAAGGACCAATCCTGCCATATATGAGAAGTACAAGGACAACATTTGTTTTTCTCAAAGTTTTAATATCCCATGGACCATTTTTGTCAATTTTCAAAGTTCAGGGACTAAACTTGCAATTTTGTGAAACTTTGCACCAAAGGACAAAATGTGTAACTTTTTGATTTAAAAGGACCTTTGGTGAATTTTTCAAGTTTTTAGAATAACCAGGGACTAGATTTGACAACTTTTGAAAGTTGAGGGACTGAAACTGCCAATTATGCAAACTTTGTTCATTTTTCATCTGTTTTTGATTATTTTGCATCTGAAACATATAAAACGCATTCCTGGGATATGTTCAGTATTATGATGCATATTTGAGTGTTTTTAGATGTTTTGGCAGCTCAGATTAGGTAAAAATGATGAGTATTTACACACTCATCAATCCCCCACACTAAAACATTGCCAGTCCCTAGCAATCTTTTGAGAAAAACTTAATGGATTTGAAACTCTTTACGAAAAGCCATCACTTCTGGAGTAGCCAGATGTATCGATTCAAGTAAGAACTATGGTCCACCTGATCACCATGTGATTTTGAGCAAATCACCAGCTGTCAACGGATTTGATTTGTCTTTACCAAAAGCCATTTACTTCTGGACTAGCCAACTCTTGATGGACTAAGTCAACATCTTGGTGAGCTGATTACCAATTATGGTTTTTCCACGGCCTTTACCACAAGCCATAATCTTGCGGGCTAGCCAACTCAATCACTTTTTTGGATATGGCGAGTTGGTTTACCATACAATTTTGGGCAAATTTCAAGCCATCAACGGATTTGAGATATCTTTACCAAGAGCCGTTTGCTCCTGGATTAGCCAATCCTTTTGTCGTTTAGACATGGCGGACTGATAACCAAAAATTTTGAAATAAAGTGAAAAAAAAATTGAAAATTTTGGGCTAAAAACGAGGGTACTAGAGGATATAATATGATAAAATTCGCTAGAATTCCCCCCCCCCCCCCCCCCCACACACTTAGAATTGAATATTGTCCTCAATATTCTAAGTCCCGGCTATTATGCCGACTCTTTGACATAAAAAGATAATATTATAAGCTAACTGTGGAAATATCATTTTGCATTTTTCACTTTATTCATATTCACATACAATCACACTTTTTTTTTTTTTTTTTTTTTTGTGGATATATACATTTCAAATAGCTGCAGGGGACGGCCACTCCCCCACACTAGGGTGTTAGAAAGTAGAAAGAAGTCAGAGACATGGGTGAAAACCCATGTTGTTGCTACTGTTTTGTTCATCGAGTCGCTAGCTTGACTCGATCCCCGAATTCATTGGTTCGTGGGGAAAGTTTGGAGATCCGGGACAACCATTAGTGGTACATCCCCTCCAAAGTAGTGCATTAACCGATGGCCATTCACTTTAAAGTTGGAACCGTCAGGTTGAGATAATTCAACAGTTCCGTATGGAAATACTTTTGTGACAGTGAATGGCCCAGACCAACGGGTTTTAAGCTTTCCTGAGAATATCTTCAATCGTGAATTGAAGAGAAGGACTCTGTCACCGATGTTAGAAACACGGTTTTTTATTTTAGAGTCGTGTATCTTCTTGGTTTTTTCTTTGTAAATCAAAGAATTCTCATAAGCTTGATCACGAAGTTCATTTAATTCATTTAGTTGAACCTTGCGGTGATCACCCGCTGTGTGAAGGTCGAAATTTGAATGTTTCAAGGCCCAGTAGGCCTTATGTTCTAATTCGATCGGGAGATGACATGCCTTCCCGTACACTAGCTTATATGGAGTACACCCGATGGGTGTTTTATAAGCAGTGCGGAAAGCCCATAATGCATCATCCAGCTTATCTGACCAAGAGGCACGGTTTTCTCCAACCGTCCTCTCCAGAATTCTTTTAATACCCCTATTCGAGACCTCCACCTGCCCACTTGTTTGTGGGTGGTATGCAGTTGAAAGACGGTGAGTTACACCATATTTCAACATCACTTTTGCAAATTGTTTATTGCAGAAGTGTGTGCCACGATCACTGATAATGGCACGAGGAGTCCCGAATCTGGCAAAGAGAGACTTCAGAAATTTAACGACTACTCGGGCATCATTGGTGGGTAAGGCTTTTACCTCAACTCCATTTTGACAGATAGTCGACAGCCACGAGTATGTATTTATTCCCTCGTGAAGACGAGAACGGCCCCATAAAATCAATGCCCCACATATCAAATATTTCACAGACTTGGATGGCGTTTTGTGGCATCTCATTCTTTTTGGAAATATTCCCGTGACGCTGGCAAGCCTCACAGGTTTTGATAAGTTCATGGGCGTCTTTGTAGATTGTGGGCCAAAAGAATCCCGAATCAAACACCTTTTTGGCGGTATAATTTGGGTTATGATGTCCCCCCGTGGGTCCATCATGACAAGCTTTAAGAATTTCCATGGCTTCTTGGCCATGGGCACACCGTCGGATGACTTGATCCGCACATATTTTGAACAAGTAGGGGTCGTCCCAGAAGTAATGTTTCACATCTTTAAAGAATTTTATTTTCTGTTGGGACGACATCCTTTTCACAACGAAATTTCCCGCATGGTAATTTGCAAAGTCGGCAAACCATGGGGTAGTGGCATCATCCCGGGTAGAGATTAGATTAAGAGTCTCCAGAGGAAAAGTTTCATTAATTTCTTTTCTCTCGAGAATATCCTGATGAGGATTCTCTAACCGGGACAAGTGATCAGCAGCAAGGTTCTCTGCTCCTTTTTTGTCTCGTATGAGTATATCGAATTCCTGAAGGAGCAGGACCCAACGGAGTAGTCTTGCCTTTGCGTCCTGTTTAGTGAACAGGTATTTCAAAGCCGAATGGTCCGTATACACCACGCATTTGGTTAGGATTAAGTAAGGCCTAAATTTCTCAAAGGCATATACCACAGCTAATAATTCTTTTTCTGTGGTGGTATAATGCGTTTGAGCTTCACTCATGGTCTTACTTGCGTAGTGTATTGGCTGAAAATGTTTTGTTTTGCGTTTCCCCAGAACTGCACCAATAGCGAAGTCGCTAGCATCGCACATAAGTTCGAAGGGTAAGTCCCAGTCGGGGGCAACAAGGATCGGTGCCTCGGTGAGCCTTTTCTTTAAAGTAGAAAAAGCTTCGATGCACTCGGGGGAAAAGATGAAAGGAGCTTCCTTTTCAAGAAGATGAGTCAATGGTCGGGCTATTTTGGAGAAATTCTGAATGGATCTCCGATAAAACCCGGCATGGCCAAGGAAACTCCTTATTCCTTTAACAGTGGTGGGATGAGGCAGTTTAGCAATAACATCAATTTTGGACTTATCGACCTCAATCCCAGTTTTAGAAATTTTATGGTCGAGGATAATGCCCTCCTTAACCATAAAATGGCTCTTCTCCCAATTTAGACAAAGATTAGTGTCTTCACAACGTTGAAGCATCTTTTCTAAATGGGAGAGGCATAAGTCGAAAGAATTCCTGATGACTGAGAAGTCATCCATGAATACCTCCATGGTTTTCCCGATCATGTCGTGGAAAATAGCCATCATGCACCTCTGGAAAGTGCCCGGAGCGTTGCATAACCCAAAAGGCATGCGACGATAGGCAAACGTCCCGTAAGGGCATGTAAAGGTGGTCTTCTCTTGATCCTTAGGATCAATGGGAATCTGGAAGTAACCCGAGAAGCCGTCGAGGAAGCAATAATACTCATTCCCCGCTAGTCTCTCAAGCATTTGATCCATAAAGGGCAGAGGAAAATGGTCCTTGCGGGTGGCTTTGTTAAGCTTTCTGTAATCGATACATACTCGCCACCCTGTAACCAACCGAGTTGGTATCAACTCGTTATCCTCATTAGTGACAACCGTGATGCCACCCTTTTTTGGAACACAATGTATTGGGCTAACCCAAGGACTGTCTGATATAGGGTAAATCAATCCCGCATCGAGAAGTTTGATAACTTCTTATTTGATAACTTCGTGGATTTTTGGATTTACCCTTCTTTGATGCTCCACGGCAGGTTTAAAGTCCTCTTCCATTAGGATTTTGTGTGTACAAAAATCCGAGTTAATACCCTTTATGTCTGAGAGTTTCCAAGCAATTGCTTGCTTGTGGGACTTTAAAACCTTAAGCAGCGCGGTTTTCTCCTCATCCTTTAAGTCTTTTGCAATAATGACTGGTAACTTATCGTTACCTTCCAAGAATGCATATTCTAGATGAGGAGGCAGGTCCTTAAGTTCGACCTCGGGGAAATCATCATTTTTCTCAACATATTTGACTTCCGCGTTATGAAGTTGCGGAGGTAGAACCGGAATGGGAGAGGGATCTTTGTTCAATAATTTCTCAAGGAGAAATATATCCCTCTCCGGGTCAATCTCTTGGTTATCAATTCCTTCGAGAACTGAATCACTTTTGAGAAAGGCCTCTAATTCCTCAAGGAGGAAATCACTTCCCTCAAACGGAGTGAGGGAAGGAGAAGAATTAGCGATTATGGGGTGAGAGGAGGGAGTGGGGTTTCCACTCGGAGAACTATCAGCGAATCCAAGGATTTCCTGAGCATACTCCTCGGATGAAATGTCAATGACATCAATTCGGTTGACCGATTCAGCATCATAATTCGAGGAGTATCTCGAGGTTTGATCAAGGTTGAACGTTATCGCTTCGTTGCCAACTCGTAATGTGATTTCCTCATCGAAAACATCGATTAATGCACGACCCGTCCTTAAGAATACCCTCCCAAGAATGAGAGGAACTCTTGGATCTGCATCGAAATCAACAATGACAAAGTCTGCCGGAAAATGGAACTTTCCCACTCTTACAAATACGTCTTCGGCAATACCGAGGGGACGTGAAATTGAACGGTCTGCAAGCTCGAGAGTCATGCATGTGGGAGTAAGTGCCTGAAGAGAAAGCTTTTTCTAAACTGAATAGGGCATTAGGTTGATGCTTGCACCAAGATCGGCCAAGGCGAAGCACTCAACCATTCCGGGGAAAACACATGGAATGAGAAATTTCCCTGGGTCTCCTAGCTTCTCGGGAAGCTGTTTCAACAGAACTGCAGATCAGTTTTCGTTGAGTGGAGTTCATGCCATTTCAAAGAGTTTCTCTTTATTTCCCAGTAAGTTTTTGATTGTCGATGCAAATTTGGGCATTAATATGAGAGCGTCCGCGAAACTAATATCAAAGTGTAGCTATTGGAAAATTTGGAAAAAATTTTCCATCTGATGATTAGCTTTTTCACGGAGCTTCTGATCTTGCAATCGTGAGGGATATGGAATCGATGGTTTCGGGTTGGCTTTTGGTATTTCAACAGGACCTTCGGGAGTTTCAAACACGACTCTTTTAGGGGGCGTCGGGACCGGGACAACTGGAGGAGGGATGTCGTTGGTACCTCCGTTATTAGTAGGAAGTACCGTATCCGTAGTATCCTCAGTATCACATTCCTCTACCTGGACAGGAGAGGTGGTAGAAGGAGATGTGGGTCCTTTATAAGAAACTCCACTTCTTGTGGTGATCGCCTTTGCATCGCCTCTCGGATTAGCGATCGTGTTGCTAGATAAAATACCTGAGCCCGAGGGTCGATCATTTAAAGACTTCTTCAATTCAGAGATTTGACTAACCAGCACTTTGTTCAATTCATCTTGGGATTTCATAAACTGTTTTAATAACTCATCGGATGATGGTCCAGTTGGAACAATGGCTTGATTTTGATTTGGAAAATTTTGAGCCCGATTGTTCTGGAAATTCCCGTGTTGCTGGTTGTTATTACCCTGGAAGTGGTTTTGTTGTTGAAAATTACCCTGATGGTAATTGTTCTGACCTTGATTACGGTTATAATTTCCTTGGTTTTGATTGTTTTGAACCTGGTGTTGACCATAGTTGAAATTCCCTTGGTTGTTAAAACCTTGGTTCATTCGGTTCTGCTTCTGATTCTGGTTAAAGTTCTGGTTTCTGTTTTGACCATTTTGGTTATGGGGTTGATTAAACCCTGGTGGTCCAATGTAGTTATTGGAACGATAGCTCAAAAGATTTCGGTCCCCTTGCGGTTGGTAGGAATTACCTCCCGTATTGTAGGAACCTTGGGCTGCGAATACGTTCTCTTGAGTGAAGCCACCGGAAGCTGGGCACTCATGATAAGGGTGTGGACCACCACATGTTTCACAACTGATAGTTTTGACCTGCTGATTGTGATTTGCCTGGTGAATTCGGAGAACCGCAGCAGACAAATCATCAAACTTTTTGGTAAGAGCAGTTATTTCATTACTTGTCGGAGTGACTGACTTACATGAGTCATTCCTCTCTGCAGAGGAGTCCCAAAAGTTATGATGGGCAGTCATGTTTTCAATTAAGCCATAACACTCTTCAGGGGTCCTTTTCATAAAGGTGCCCCCAGCAGCAGCATTGATGGTGTCACGTTGACGAAGTGTCAAACCATTATAGAAGGTATCAATAATGGTGAAAAGAAGCATGTTATGATTAGGGCACCGATCAATAGCAAGTTTGTAGCGTTCCCATGCCTCAAATAAGGACTCTTCGGGAAGCTGTCTGAAGTTACTAATATCGTTTCTCAGCTTTGTAACCATGGATGGTGGAAAATATTTAGCCAAGAACTTAGTAACCATCTCATCAAAGGTATGGATCGAATTCTTAGGAAGTCGATCGAACCAAGCAGTCGCATGATGAGTGAGAGAATAGGGGAACAGGTATAAACGCAGGCCGTCTTCGGTGACGCCATTTTGTTTCATGCTTTGGGTGACGGTTAAAAATTTATCGAGATTCTTGTTAGCATCGTCACCCGGCAAACCGTGGTACTGACACGAATTCTGGACCTGTTGGATCATGTTATGTTTTAGTCCAAAATCCGTGACTCCAATTGTGAGTGTTGCAATGGGTCCACCCCTCCCGTGCATGGTAGGTTGACATAGTTCCTCCATTGTTCGAGTGTCAGGAACTACATCCTCCTTGGGAGGGTTTGGCGGCTCGTCGTTCATTTTTAGCGTGTGTTCTAACAGTACGTAACTCAGTTACGTTTCTATGACGATTACGTCGTGATTGTGAACGAGTGCGCATGCACTAAAAACAATTTTTCAAAACAAGATCGAGGGCAAAACCACAGTGAACTTAAATCCAATAGTCACAAGTGAATGGCTTCTTTGAAAAAGGTACATCACCCACAGGGATATAATGGCAAGTTTTTATCTTAAGTTTGGGAACTTATTATGTTCACACCCCCCAGTTGGTAGGTGTTCTGCCTTGGTTTGCGGTGGTAAACTTTTATGTAATTATATTCACAGTAAAATGTTTTTGGCTTTTTCATGTATGGGTGAAAAAACTTGGACAATATTTTTGGAACTGATTCGTTAACCGAAATCGTTTCTTTAAGATTACTCGCAGGCTGGCGGGAGGAAATGAATGGATTCCTCTTCAGTTCGCAATTTAATATCAGAACTTACCTTATACCACTGTTTCAGGTTGTAATCCTAAAGTAAACGAAGTAATTTAACTTCACAGTTTGTTTAGTTGTTTATGGTTTTTTTTGGGTGTTTTTAACACTTCAGGAAACGTGTTAATGAATTTTTTTTTTCAGATATGATTTTGATTTTCACAAAAAATTTACAAAGTGGTGATATTTGTACAGGAGGGGTTTTGAAAACCACTAAACCCTAAAACGTTTTGAAATACGCAACAACCTCCCCCGGCAGCGGCGCCAAATTTTGACTCCTCCCAAACCAACCAGTCAACCGGGTGCAGTTGATAGGCCCACCTGGGAGAGAAAAGTCAAGTGTTTATAATCCGTGGAAGTACATGGAAATCCCCGGGTCGTTAAGTCCCAACGAGATTGAAATTGTATTTTGAACAGTTTTTGGAATAAGTGGCACTGAGGACAGTAACCAAGATGATTGAGGAATGATTATACTACTGATTGCTTAGTATTTGAACAATTTGGAATAAAATTAACAATCACAAAGATACAGATATAATCACAGATACACAACTTGGGAAATCAGATTACAGACAGGGGAAAGTGGGTTTTAACAAATTACAAACTACAGGGGGTGCAAGTGAAACTTTTCAAACTTAAAATAAAAAGAAAAGTTAAAATGAAAATGAAATTATTTAATTGATTATTTTAATTAATTAAAACTATTTAAAGCCTAATTTAAATTAAACTAAAAATGATAAAGACTACAAATTAAACTCAAAACTTGCAAAACTATTTTCTAAACCTTAAAAATAATTTGAAGAAAGTATAAAAAATAAAAAGAAATATTTTTGTCTTTTTATTGGTTTTCTATTAATTAATTACTATTTATATTAATTAAACTATTTAAAATATTTTAAATTACTAATAATACCTAAATGACTTAGAAAATTATAGGAAAAATTTATAAAACTAATTAACCATCACAGGAATCCTAAAATATTATAAAAAGTTTCTAAAAATTATATTTAGACTATTTTACTAATTATTTACTTATTAATTAATTTAAATCTAATTTAACTAAACTAATTAAGAAAACTAGAAAATGAATAGTAGAATTTAAGAAACTATTTTCTAAAAGTCTTAAATGATTTATAGAATCTAGGAAAAATATAAAAATCTACTGTTGTTATTTAAAATTTAAGAAGACTATTTAATTACTAATATTACCTAATTAATTAATTAAACTATTTTTAATTCTTATAATTATTAAACTGATTAAGAAAAATCTAAGAAAATTATTACAAATACTTAAAGGTGACAAGAAATTAAGAAAATTATAAAAATGATGAAGTGCTTATAAATAAGCTTAAATGAAAAAATAAAAAAGATAAAATTTATTAAATAGAAGCTATCACTAATTTTATATTTGGTTTTTCTTTTTGACAGATGAAAATGAGCTAAAAACAAGAACTTTTTTGTGAAATGACTTTTTGAATAGCTTTAAAATAAGCTATGTGCACCCCCAAGTGCTTAACAGTTGGAATTTTAAGCTTATTAGGACTTGTGATTTTGTGAAAAACTGTTCAAATGAACAAATAAGTACCACAGATGTATATCAACTTGAAATAAGACAAAAGTCACAAATAAGCACTCTTGATAAGCTGATATGAACAAATAAGCACTCTTGCATACACAAGGCCTGAACAGGCCAAACTAATGAACTTTGGACCTCTGTGGGGTCCACAGAAGAGCTCAGGGGTCCAAATTGAAACTTGAAACCTAAAAAAGGACTGGTAGGCTTCACAATAAGCCAATAAGTAGGGCTTATGGCTTATTAATGAGCTCTGGGTAGCCTTTGAAAGTTGGGGTCTTACACTGAGTAATCAGTGTTGGCTCAGAGAATGGACAAACTTAATGGAGCTTGCAGCCCTATCAAATAAGCTCAAAATTGTGAAATAAGCTCAGAAACTTAAAGCTGGGCTTATGGGGTTTCTAAAAAGCTAAAAAGCTAGGGGTGGGACCCACTAATGAAGTAGCTAAGGTCTTGGGAATTTTGGTCAAAACCTGTGCACAGGGCATGTGTTTGCCCTGCAGGAGAAAATAAGCTAATGTATAAGCTACAATAAAAATCCCAAAAATAAGTTGAACCTAGATTCTTGAAGCTTAGGTGATAGACTTTAACCTCTGAAAGTTTGAAGGCCTGAATAAATTCACAAAATTCTAGAAAAATCCTTGAATATTTGGTTTTCTAAAACAAAGGCAATTTTTGACTTTTTGAGTTTTTGCTAAAAGTTGACTTTGATGAGATTTGATCTTGATTTATTGACTGATTTAAGTTGCTTAAGCTATAAGAAGACTTAATAAAGCTAAAACTTGCACTTGTGAACCAAATTAAAGCCTATGCTACTTCAATCTCAACACAGATATATGATTAGCTCAAATGATTTGTGATTTTGACTTTTTATCAAATAGGACCTGATTATTTTGGTTGTTCTGAGCTAATATCTCCCTAAGTGACTTGTGTGAACAGAAAACAATAACAACCTTACACTATAAACCCAGGATCACCTTGATCCAAACACACCTTTAACTTTGACTGTTTTATGATTTAAGAAGCAAATGGCTTTAAGAGCTTATGAAACTGATTCACAATGTCTTATAATGATATATTAAACTTAATTAAGCACTTAGAAACAGGGAACAACAACAAATGACAAAGATTAACAATTATACTACTTTGACATTGAAATTGAGAATTTAAAGCAACTATGATTCCCAACAAACAAGGTACTGATTTTATGCTAGATTATCACTATTTAATACTAAATAAACTCAGAAAAGCTAAAAGATCAATGAAATAAGCAGTGCTACAGTAACAATACAGAAATGAGTTTTCAAGGGCTTACAATGTGCTTTCCTGCTAACTTCATGAACCAAGAACCATAAGAACCATACCTAAAGGCTTCCACAAGCCACTAAACCCATGGCCATCCAGGATTAACCATGCTCCAGCTTGAATCACATGAAACTTGAGTGTTTGACTTTTGTTGACTTTTTTTGGTATTTTTTTGATTTTTGATACTAATCTGACTTTTAAGGTTTCTAAAAGCTTTTATAAGCTTTCTAGGAGCTTAAGTGAGCTTAAGAGTCCAGAATAACAACTACAAACAACATTATGCTACCATGAGATTTTTTTTGAAATTTGAAATTGCACAAACTGAATTCAACAAGTTAAACTGAAATTGATTGATGAAAAAGGTTCCTATTACACTTGAAATCACTGAAATTACAACTTAGAAGCTTTGAATTTAACTAGAATTTAAATACTTAACTATTCGACACTAAAATTAAAAAATTAAACTACACACTACTTCTCCTTGCTTTTTTTCAATTTATAGCAAAAGATTAGGGTTTCTCCAAGCCTTCTGAGCATATCCCACATAATCCTGACCCTTGAATTACTCTAAATCAATCTTGGCCTTTGCTTTCATTTTTGGCGGGAAATTTGGTTTGGACTGTTATAGGCAAGGGGGTGGGTGGCATTTAATGCTGAGGTGATTTGAGGTGCAGAGGGTGTGGGGAGGTGATAATGATAAGCTAGCAAGTGGTGGTGGTGGGATATGGTGGTTTTGCAGAGGTGGTGGAGTGGTTTGGAGGGAAGGTGGTGTGGTTTGACCGGTATTTGACTCAGGGTCAAACTTTGACCCTGATATATATTAAACGGGTGGTGGGCTTTTGGGGAGTGGGCTTGGCAAGGGATTGGGCTGGGTGTATTTATTTTTTTGGATTGGGTTTGGATGGGGTAATAATATAAGGGGTCCGGTTTGGTTTTGAATTATCACAAGGACCAATTTTGTAATTTGGCCGAAAGTGAGGGGTTGGACATGGCATTTTTCCAAAGTATTTCATGGGGTGTATTATGTCATATGAGAATATTATGAGGACCTGTGTTGAATTTTTCACATATGAAACCCTAGAGACTAATTCTGCCAAACCACCAAACTTCAGGGACCTATTTTGTAATTTCACCAAACTTTGCAATCAAGGACCAATCCTGCCATATATGAGAAGTACAAGGACAACATTTGTTTTTCTCAAAGTTTTAATATCCCATGGACCATTTTTGTCAATTTTCAAAGTTCAGGGACTAAACTTGCAATTTTGTGAAACTTTGCACCAAAGGACAAAATGTGTAACTTTTTGATTTAAAAGGACCTTTGGTGAATTTTTCAAGTTTTTAGAATAACCAGGGACTAGATTTGACAACTTTTGAAAGTTGAGGGACTGAAACTGCCAATTATGCAAACTTTGTTCATTTTTCATCTGTTTTTGATTATTTTGCATCTGAAACATATAAAACGCATTCCTGGGATATGTTCAGTATTACGATGCATATTTGAGTGTTTTTAGATGTTTTGGCAGCTCAGATTAGGTAAAAATGATGAGTATTTACACACTCATCAATCCCCCACACTAAAACATTGCCAGTCCCTAGCAATCTTTTGAGAAAAACTTAATGGATTTGAAACTCTTTACCAAAAGCCATCACTTCTGGAGTAGCCAGATGTATCGATTCAAGTAAGAACTATGGTCCACCTGATCACCATGTGATTTTGAGCAAATCACCAGCTGTCAACGGATTTGATTTGTCTTTACCAAAAGCCATTTACTTCTGGACTAGCCAACTCTTGATGGACTAAGTCAACATCTTGGTGAGCTGATTACCAATTATGGTTTTTCCACGGCCTTTACCACAAGCCATAATCTTGCGGGCTAGCCAACTCAATCACTTTTTTGGATATGGCGAGTTGGTTTACCATACAATTTTGGGCAAATTTCAAGCCATCAACGGATTTGAGATATCTTTACCAAGAGCCGTTTGCTCCTGGATTAGCCAATCCTTTTGTCGTTTAGACATGGCGGACTGATAACCAAAAATTTTGAAATAAAGTGAAAAAAAAATTGAAAATTTTGGGCTAAAAACGAGGGTACTAGAGGATATAATATGATAAAATTCGCTAGAATTCCCCCCCCCCCCCACACACTTAGAATTGAATATTGTCCTCAATATTCTAAGTCCCGGCTATTATGCCGACTCTTTGACATAAAAAGATAATATTATAAGCTAACTGTGGAAATATCATTTTGCATTTTTCACTTTATTCATATTCACATACAATCACACTTTTTTTTTTTTTTTTTTTTTGTGGATATATACATTTCAAATAGCTGCAGGGGACGGCCACTCCCCCACACTAGGGTGTTAGAAAGTAGAAAGAAGTCAGAGACATGGGTGAAAACCCATGTTGTTGCTACTGTTTTGTTCATCGAGTCGCTAGCTTGACTCGATCCCCGAATTCATTGGTTCGTGGGGAAAGTTTGGAGATCCGGGACAACCATTAGTGGTACATCCCCTCCAAAGTAGTGCATTAACCGATGGCCATTCACTTTAAAGTTGGAACCGTCAGGTTGAGATAATTCAACAGTTCCGTATGGAAATACTTTTGTGACAGTGAATGGCCCAGACCAACGGGTTTTAAGCTTTCCTGAGAATATCTTCAATCGTGAATTGAAGAGAAGGACTCTGTCACCGATGTTAGAAACACGGTTTTTTATTTTAGAGTCGTGTATCTTCTTGGTTTTTTCTTTGTAAATCAAAGAATTCTCATAAGCTTGATCACGAAGTTCATTTAATTCATTTAGTTGAACCTTGCGGTGATCACCCGCTGTGTGAAGGTCGAAATTTGAATGTTTCAAGGCCCAGTAGGCCTTATGTTCTAATTCGATCGGGAGATGACATGCCTTCCCGTACACTAGCTTATATGGAGTACACCCGATGGGTGTTTTATAAGCAGTGCGGAAAGCCCATAATGCATCATCCAGCTTATCTGACCAAGAGGCACGGTTTTCTCCAACCGTCCTCTCCAGAATTCTTTTAATACCCCTATTCGAGACCTCCACCTGCCCACTTGTTTGTGGGTGGTATGCAGTTGAAAGACGGTGAGTTACACCATATTTCAACATCACTTTTGCAAATTGTTTATTGCAGAAGTGTGTGCCACGATCACTGATAATGGCACGAGGAGTCCCGAATCTGGCAAAGAGAGACTTCAGAAATTTAACGACTACTCGGGCATCATTGGTGGGTAAGGCTTTTACCTCAACTCCATTTTGACAGATAGTCGACAGCCACGAGTATGTATTTATTCCCTCGTGAAGACGAGAACGGCCCCATAAAATCAATGCCCCACATATCAAATATTTCACAGACTTGGATGGCGTTTTGTGGCATCTCATTCTTTTTGGAAATATTCCCGTGACGCTGGCAAGCCTCACAGGTTTTGATAAGTTCATGGGCGTCTTTGTAGATTGTGGGCCAAAAGAATCCCGAATCAAACACCTTTTTGGCGGTATAATTTGGGTTATGATGTCCCCCCGTGGGTCCATCATGACAAGCTTTAAGAATTTCCATGGCTTCTTGGCCATGGGCACACCGTCGGATGACTTGATCCGCACATATTTTGAACAAGTAGGGGTCGTCCCAGAAGTAATGTTTCACATCTTTAAAGAATTTTATTTTCTGTTGGGACGACATCCTTTTCACAACGAAATTTCCCGCATGGTAATTTGCAAAGTCGGCAAACCATGGGGTAGTGGCATCATCCCGGGTAGAGATTAGATTAAGAGTCTCCAGAGGAAAAGTTTCATTAATTTCTTTTCTCTCGAGAATATCCTGATGAGGATTCTCTAACCGGGACAAGTGATCAGCAGCAAGGTTCTCTGCTCCTTTTTTGTCTCGTATGAGTATATCGAATTCCTGAAGGAGCAGGACCCAACGGAGTAGTCTTGCCTTTGCGTCCTGTTTAGTGAACAGGTATTTCAAAGCCGAATGGTCCGTATACACCACGCATTTGGTTAGGATTAAGTAAGGCCTAAATTTCTCAAAGGCATATACCACAGCTAATAATTCTTTTTCTGTGGTGGTATAATGCGTTTGAGCTTCACTCATGGTCTTACTTGCGTAGTGTATTGGCTGAAAATGTTTTGTTTTGCGTTTCCCCAGAACTGCACCAATAGCGAAGTCGCTAGCATCGCACATAAGTTCGAAGGGTAAGTCCCAGTCGGGGGCAACAAGGATCGGTGCCTCGGTGAGCCTTTTCTTTAAAGTAGAAAAAGCTTCGATGCACTCGGGGGAAAAGATGAAAGGAGCTTCCTTTTCAAGAAGATGAGTCAATGGTCGGGCTATTTTGGAGAAATCCTGAATGGATCTCCGATAAAACCCGGCATGGCCAAGGAAACTCCTTATTCCTTTAACAGTGGTGGGATGAGGCAGTTTAGCAATAACATCAATTTTGGACTTATCGACCTCAATCCCAGTTTTAGAAATTTTATGGTCGAGGATAATGCCCTCCTTAACCATAAAATGGCTCTTCTCCCAATTTAGACAAAGATTAGTGTCTTCACAACGTTGAAGCATCTTTTCTAAATGGGAGAGGCATAAGTCGAAAGAATTCCTGATGACTGAGAAGTCATCCATGAATACCTCCATGGTTTTCCCGATCATGTCGTGGAAAATAGCCATCATGCACCTCTGGAAAGTGCCCGGAGCGTTGCATAACCCAAAAGGCATGCGACGATAGGCAAACGTCCCGTAAGGGCATGTAAAGGTGGTCTTCTCTTGATCCTTAGGATCAATGGGAATCTGGAAGTAACCCGAGAAGCCGTCGAGGAAGCAATAATACTCATTCCCCGCTAGTCTCTCAAGCATTTGATCCATAAAGGGCAGAGGAAAATGGTCCTTGCGGGTGGCTTTGTTAAGCTTTCTGTAATCGATACATACTCGCCACCCTGTAACCAACCGAGTTGGTATCAACTCGTTATCCTCATTAGTGACAACCGTGATGCCACCCTTTTTTGGAACACAATGTATTGGGCTAACCCAAGGACTGTCTGATATAGGGTAAATCAATCCCGCATCGAGAAGTTTGATAACTTCTTATTTGATAACTTCGTGGATTTTTGGATTTACCCTTCTTTGATGCTCCACGGCAGGTTTAAAGTCCTCTTCCATTAGGATTTTGTGTGTACAAAAATCCGAGTTAATACCCTTTATGTCTGAGAGTTTCCAAGCAATTGCTTGCTTGTGGGACTTTAAAACCTTAAGCAGCGCGGTTTTCTCCTCATCCTTTAAGTCTTTTGCAATAATGACTGGTAACTTATCGTTACCTTCCAAGAATGCATATTCTAGATGAGGAGGCAGGTCCTTAAGTTCGACCTCGGGGAAATCATCATTTTTCTCAACATATTTGACTTCCGCGTTATGAAGTTGCGGAGGTAGAACCGGAATGGGAGAGGGATCTTTGTTCAATAATTTCTCAAGGAGAAATATATCCCTCTCCGGGTCAATCTCTTGGTTATCAATTCCTTCGAGAACTGAATCACTTTTGAGAAAGGCCTCTAATTCCTCAAGGAGGAAATCACTTCCCTCAAACGGAGTGAGGGAAGGAGAAGAATTAGCGATTATGGGGTGAGAGGAGGGAGTGGGGTTTCCACTCGGAGAACTATCAGCGAATCCAAGGATTTCCTGAGCATACTCCTCGGATGAAATGTCAATGACATCAATTCGGTTGACCGATTCAGCATCATAATTCGAGGAGTATCTCGAGGTTTGATCAAGGTTGAACGTTATCGCTTCGTTGCCAACTCGTAATGTGATTTCCTCATCGAAAACATCGATTAATGCACGACCCGTCCTTAAGAATACCCTCCCAAGAATGAGAGGAACTCTTGGATCTGCATCGAAATCAACAATGACAAAGTCTGCCGGAAAATGGAACTTTCCCACTCTTACAAATACGTCTTCGGCAATACCGAGGGGACGTGAAATTGAACGGTCTGCAAGCTCGAGAGTCATGCATGTGGGAGTAAGTGCCTGAAGAGAAAGCTTTTTCTAAACTGAATAGGGCATTAGGTTGATGCTTGCACCAAGATCGGCCAAGGCGAAGCACTCAACCATTCCGGGGAAAACACATGGAATGAGAAATTTCCCTGGGTCTCCTAGCTTCTCGGGAAGCTGTTTCAACAGAACTGCAGATCAGTTTTCGTTGAGTGGAGTTCATGCCATTTCAAAGAGTTTCTCTTTATTTCCCAGTAAGTTTTTGATTGTCGATGCAAATTTGGGCATTAATATGAGAGCGTCCGCGAAACTAATATCAAAGTGTAGCTATTGGAAAATTTGGAAAAAATTTTCCATCTGATGATTAGCTTTTTCACGGAGCTTCTGATCTTGCAATCGTGAGGGATATGGAATCGATGGTTTCGGGTTGGCTTTTGGTATTTCAACAGGACCTTCGGGAGTTTCAAACACGACTCTTTTAGGGGGCGTCGGGACCGGGACAACTGGAGGAGGGATGTCGTTGGTACCTCCGTTATTAGTAGGAAGTACCGTATCCGTAGTATCCTCAGTATCACATTCCTCTACCTGGACAGGAGAGGTGGTAGAAGGAGATGTAGGTCCTTTATAAGAAACTCCACTTCTTGTGGTGATCGCCTTTGCATCGCCTCTCGGATTAGCGATCGTGTTGCTAGATAAAATACCTGAGCCCGAGGGTCGATCATTTAAAGACTTCTTCAATTCAGAGATTTGACTAACCAGCACTTTGTTCAATTCATCTTGGGATTTCATAAACTGTTTTAATAACTCATCGGATGATGGTCCAGTTGGAACAATGGCTTGATTTTGATTTGGAAAATTTTGAGCCCGATTGTTCTGGAAATTCCCGTGTTGCTGGTTGTTATTACCCTGGAAGTGGTTTTGTTGTTGAAAATTACCCTGATGGTAATTGTTCTGACCTTGATTACGGTTATAATTTCCTTGGTTTTGATTGTTTTGAACCTGGTGTTGACCATAGTTGAAATTCCCTTGGTTGTTAAAACCTTGGTTCATTCGGTTCTGCTTCTGATTCTGGTTAAAGTTCTGGTTTCTGTTTTGACCATTTTGGTTATGGGGTTGATTAAACCCTGGTGGTCCAATGTAGTTATTGGAACGATAGCTCAAAAGATTTCGGTCCCCTTGCGGTTGGTAGGAATTACCTCCCGTATTGTAGGAACCTTGGGCTGCGAATACGTTCTCTTGAGTGAAGCCACCGGAAGCTGGGCACTCATGATAAGGGTGTGGACCACCACATGTTTCACAACTGATAGTTTTGACCTGCTGATTGTGATTTGCCTGGTGAATTCGGAGAACCGCAGCAGACAAATCATCAAACTTTTTGGTAAGAGCAGTTATTTCATTACTTGTCGGAGTGACTGACTTACATGAGTCATTCCTCTCTGCAGAGGAGTCCCAAAAGTTATGATGGGCAGTCATGTTTTCAATTAAGCCATAACACTCTTCAGGGGTCCTTTTCATAAAGGTGCCCCCAGCAGCAGCATTGATGGTGTCACGTTGACGAAGTGTCAAACCATTATAGAAGGTATCAATAATGGTGAAAAGAAGCATGTTATGATTAGGGCACCGATCAATAGCAAGTTTGTAGCGTTCCCATGCCTCAAATAAGGACTCTTCGGGAAGCTGTCTGAAGTTACTAATATCGTTTCTCAGCTTTGTAACCATGGATGGTGGAAAATATTTAGCCAAGAACTTAGTAACCATCTCATCAAAGGTATGGATCGAATTCTTAGGAAGTCGATCGAACCAAGCAGTCGCATGATGAGTGAGAGAATAGGGGAACAGGTATAAACGCAGGCCGTCTTCGGTGACGCCATTTTGTTTCATGCTTTGGGTGACGGTTAAAAATTTATCGAGATTCTTGTTAGCATCGTCACCCGGCAAACCGTGGTACTGACACGAATTCTGGACCTGTTGGATCATGTTATGTTTTAGTCCAAAATCCGTGACTCCAATTGTGAGTGTTGCAATGGGTCCACCCCTCCCGTGCATGGTAGGTTGACATAGTTCCTCCATTGTTCGAGTGTCAGGAACTACATCCTCCTTGGGAGGGTTTGGCGGCTCGTCGTTCATTTTTAGCGTGTGTTCTTCTTCAACAGTACGTAACTCAGTTACGTTTCTATGACGATTACGTCGTGATTGTGAACGAGTGCGCATGCACTAAAAACAATTTTTCAAAACAAGATCGAGGCAAAACCACAGTGAACTTAAATCCAATAGTCACAAGTGAATGGCTTCTTTGAAAAAGGTACATCACCCACAGGGATATAATGGCAAGTTTTTATCTTAAGTTTGGGAACTTATTATGTTCACACCCCCAGTTGGTAGGTGTTCTGCCTTGGTTTGCGGTGGTAAACTTTTATGTAATTATATTCACAGTAAAATGTTTTTGGCTTTTCATGTATGGGTGAAAAAACTTGGACAATATTTTTGGAACTGATTCGTTAACCGAAATCGTTTCTTTAAGATTACTCGCAGGCTGGCGGGAGGAAATGAATGGATTCCTCTTCAGTTCGCAATTTAATATCAGAACTTACCTTATACCAACTGTTTCAGGTTGTAATCCTAAAGTAAACGAAGTAATTTAACTTCACAGTTTGTTTAGTTGTTTATGGTTTTTTTTGGGTGTTTTTAACACTTCAGGAAACGTGTTAATGAATTTTTTTTTTCAGATATGATTTTGATTTTCACAAAAATTTACAAAGTGGTGATATTTGTACAGGAGGGGTTTTGAAAACCACTAAACCTAAAACGTTTTGAAATACGCAACAACCTCCCCGGCAGCGGCGCCAAATTTTGACTCCTCCCAAACCAACCAGTCAACCGGGTGCAGTTGATAGGCCCACCTGGGAGAGAAAAGTCAAGTGTTTATAATCCGTGGAAGTACATGGAAATCCCCGGGTCGTTAAGTCCCAACGAGATTGAAATTGTATTTTGAACAGTTTTTGGAATAAGTGGCACTGAGGACAGTAACCAAGATGATTGAGGAATGATTATACTACTGATTGCTTAGTATTTGAACAATTTGGAATAAAATTAACAATCACAAAGATACAGATATAATCACAGATACACAACTTGGGAAATCAGATTACAGACAGGGGAAAGTGGGTTTTAACAAATTACAAACTACAGGGGGTGCAAGTGAAACTTTTCAAACTTAAAATAAAAAGAAAAGTTAAAATGAAAATGAAATTATTTAATTGATTATTTTAATTAATTAAAACTATTTAAAGCCTAATTTAAATTAAACTAAAAATGATAAAGACTACAAATTAAACTCAAAACTTGCAAAACTATTTTCTAAACCTTAAAAATAATTTGAAGAAAGTATAAAAAATAAAAAGAAATATTTTTGTCTTTTTATTGGTTTTCTATTAATTAATTACTATTTATATTAATTAAACTATTTAAAATATTTTAAATTACTAATAATACCTAAATGACTTAGAAAATTATAGGAAAAATTTATAAAACTAATTAACCATCACAGGAATCCTAAAATATTATAAAAAGTTTCTAAAAATTATATTTAGACTATTTTACTAATTATTTACTTATTAATTAATTTAAATCTAATTTAACTAAACTAATTAAGAAAACTAGAAAATGAATAGTAGAATTTAAGAAACTATTTTCTAAAAGTCTTAAATGATTTATAGAATCTAGGAAAAATATAAAAATCTACTGTTGTTATTTAAAATTTAAGAAGACTATTTAATTACTAATATTACCTAATTAATTAATTAAACTATTTTTAATTCTTATAATTATTAAACTGATTAAGAAAAATCTAAGAAAATTATTACAAATACTTAAAGGTGACAAGAAATTAAGAAAATTATAAAAATGATGAAGTGCTTATAAATAAGCTTAAATGAAAAAATAAAAAAGATAAAATTTATTAAATAGAAGCTATCACTAATTTTATATTTGGTTTTTCTTTTTGACAGATGAAAATGAGCTAAAAACAAGAACTTTTTTGTGAAATGACTTTTTGAATAGCTTTAAAATAAGCTATGTGCACCCCCAAGTGCTTAACAGTTGGAATTTTAAGCTTATTAGGACTTGTGATTTTGTGAAAAACTGTTCAAATGAACAAATAAGTACCACAGATGTATATCAACTTGAAATAAGACAAAAGTCACAAATAAGCACTCTTGATAAGCTGATATGAACAAATAAGCACTCTTGCATACACAAGGCCTGAACAGGCCAAACTAATGAACTTTGGACCTCTGTGGGGTCCACAGAAGAGCTCAGGGGTCCAAATTGAAACTTGAAACCTAAAAAAGGACTGGTAGGCTTCACAATAAGCCAATAAGTAGGGCTTATGGCTTATTAATGAGCTCTGGGTAGCCTTTGAAAGTTGGGGTCTTACACTGAGTAATCAGTGTTGGCTCAGAGAATGGACAAACTTAATGGAGCTTGCAGCCCTATCAAATAAGCTCAAAATTGTGAAATAAGCTCAGAAACTTAAAGCTGGGCTTATGGGGTTTCTAAAAAGCTAAAAAGCTAGGGGTGGGACCCACTAATGAAGTAGCTAAGGTCTTGGGAATTTTGGTCAAAACCTGTGCACAGGGCATGTGTTTGCCCTGCAGGAGAAAATAAGCTAATGTATAAGCTACAATAAAAATCCCAAAAATAAGTTGAACCTAGATTCTTGAAGCTTAGGTGATAGACTTTAACCTCTGAAAGTTTGAAGGCCTGAATAAATTCACAAAATTCTAGAAAAATCCTTGAATATTTGGTTTTCTAAAACAAAGGCAATTTTTGACTTTTTGAGTTTTTGCTAAAAGTTGACTTTGATGAGATTTGATCTTGATTTATTGACTGATTTAAGTTGCTTAAGCTATAAGAAGACTTAATAAAGCTAAAACTTGCACTTGTGAACCAAATTAAAGCCTATGCTACTTCAATCTCAACACAGATATATGATTAGCTCAAATGATTTGTGATTTTGACTTTTTATCAAATAGGACCTGATTATTTTGGTTGTTCTGAGCTAATATCTCCCTAAGTGACTTGTGTGAACAGAAAACAATAACAACCTTACACTATAAACCCAGGATCACCTTGATCCAAACACACCTTTAACTTTGACTGTTTTATGATTTAAGAAGCAAATGGCTTTAAGAGCTTATGAAACTGATTCACAATGTCTTATAATGATATATTAAACTTAATTAAGCACTTAGAAACAGGGAACAACAACAAATGACAAAGATTAACAATTATACTACTTTGACATTGAAATTGAGAATTTAAAGCAACTATGATTCCCAACAAACAAGGTACTGATTTTATGCTAGATTATCACTATTTAATACTAAATAAACTCAGAAAAGCTAAAAGATCAATGAAATAAGCAGTGCTACAGTAACAATACAGAAATGAGTTTTCAAGGGCTTACAATGTGCTTTCCTGCTAACTTCATGAACCAAGAACCATAAGAACCATACCTAAAGGCTTCCACAAGCCACTAAACCCATGGCCATCCAGGATTAACCATGCTCCAGCTTGAATCACATGAAACTTGAGTGTTTGACTTTTGTTGACTTTTTTTGGTATTTTTTTGATTTTTGATACTAATCTGACTTTTAAGGTTTCTAAAAGCTTTTATAAGCTTTCTAGGAGCTTAAGTGAGCTTAAGAGTCCAGAATAACAACTACAAACAACATTATGCTACCATGAGATTTTTTTTGAAATTTGAAATTGCACAAACTGAATTCAACAAGTTAAACTGAAATTGATTGATGAAAAAGGTTCCTATTACACTTGAAATCACTGAAATTACAACTTAGAAGCTTTGAATTTAACTAGAATTTAAATACTTAACTATTCGACACTAAAATTAAAAAATTAAACTACACACTACTTCTCCTTGCTTTTTTTCAATTTATAGCAAAAGATTAGGGTTTCTCCAAGCCTTCTGAGCATATCCCACATAATCCTGACCCTTGAATTACTCTAAATCAATCTTGGCCTTTGCTTTCATTTTTGGCGGGAAATTTGGTTTGGACTGTTATAGGCAAGGGGGTGGTGGCATTTAATGCTGAGGTGATTTGAGGTGCAGAGGGTGTGGGGAGGTGATAATGATAAGCTAGCAAGTGGTGGTGGTGGGATATGGTGGTTTTGCAGAGGTGGTGGAGTGGTTTGGAGGGAAGGTGGTGTGGTTTGACCGGTATTTGACTCAGGGTCAAACTTTGACCCTGATATATATTAAACGGGTGGTGGGCTTTTGGGGAGTGGGCTTGGCAAGGGATTGGGCTGGGTGTATTTATTTTTTTGGATTGGGTTTGGATGGGGTAATAATATAAGGGGTCCGGTTTGGTTTTGAATTATCACAAGGACCAATTTTGTAATTTGGCCGAAAGTGAGGGGTTGGACATGGCATTTTTCCAAAGTATTTCATGGGGTGTATTATGTCATATGAGAATATTATGAGGACCTGTGTTGAATTTTTCACATATGAAACCCTAGAGACTAATTCTGCCAAACCACCAAACTTCAGGGACCTATTTTGTAATTTCACCAAACTTTGCAATCAAGGACCAATCCTGCCATATATGAGAAGTACAAGGACAACATTTGTTTTTCTCAAAGTTTTAATATCCCATGGACCATTTTTGTCAATTTTCAAAGTTCAGGGACTAAACTTGCAATTTTGTGAAACTTTGCACCAAAGGACAAAATGTGTAACTTTTTGATTTAAAAGGACCTTTGGTGAATTTTTCAAGTTTTTAGAATAACCAGGGACTAGATTTGACAACTTTTGAAAGTTGAGGGACTGAAACTGCCAATTATGCAAACTTTGTTCATTTTTCATCTGTTTTTGATTATTTTGCATCTGAAACATATAAAACGCATTCCTGGGATATGTTCAGTATTATGATGCATATTTGAGTGTTTTTAGATGTTTTGGCAGCTCAGATTAGGTAAAAATGATGAGTATTTACACACTCATCAATCCCCCACACTAAAACATTGCCAGTCCCTAGCAATCTTTTGAGAAAAACTTAATGGATTTGAAACTCTTTACCAAAAGCCATCACTTCTGGAGTAGCCAGATGTATCGATTCAAGTAAGAACTATGGTCCACCTGATCACCATGTGATTTTGAGCAAATCACCAGCTGTCAACGGATTTGATTTGTCTTTACCAAAAGCCATTTACTTCTGGACTAGCCAACTCTTGATGGACTAAGTCAACATCTTGGTGAGCTGATTACCAATTATGGTTTTTCCACGGCCTTTACCACAAGCCATAATCTTGCGGGCTAGCCAACTCAATCACTTTTTTGGATATGGCGAGTTGGTTTACCATACAATTTTGGGCAAATTTCAAGCCATCAACAGATTTGAGATATCTTTACCAAGAGCCGTTTGCTCCTGGATTAGCCAATCCTTTTGTCGTTTAGACATGGCGGACTGATAACCAAAAATTTTGAAATAAAGTGAAAAAAAAATTGAAAATTTTGGGCTAAAAACGAGGGTACTAGAGGATATAATATGATAAAATTCGCTAGAATTCCCCCCCCCCCACACACACTTAGAATTGAATATTGTCCTCAATATTCTAAGTCCCGGCTATTATGCCGACTCTTTGACATAAAAAGATAATATTATAAGCTAACTGTGGAAATATCATTTTGCATTTTTCACTTTATTCATATTCACATACAATCACACTTTTTTTTTTTTTTTTTTTTTTGTGGATATATACATTTCAAATAGCTGCAGGGGACGGCCACACCCCCACACTAGGGTGTTAGAAAGTAGAAAGAAGTCAGAGACATGGGTGAAAACCCATGTTGTTGCTACTGTTTCGTTCATCGAGTCGCTAGCTTGACTCGATCCCCGAATTCATTGGTTCGTGGGGAAAGTTTGGAGATCCGGGACAACCATTAGTGGTACATCCCCTCCAAAGTAGTGCATTAACCGATGGCCATTCACTTTAAAGTTGGAACCGTCAGGTTGAGATAATTCAACAGTTCCGTATGGAAATAGTTTTGTGACAGTGAATGGCCCAGACCAACGGGTTTTAAGCTTTCCTGAGAATATCTTCAATCGTGAATTGAAGAGAAGGACTCTGTCACCGATGTTAGAAACACGGTTTTTTATTTTAGAGTCGTGTATCTTCTTGGTTTTTTCTTTGTAAATCAAAGAATTCTCATAAGCTTGATCACGAAGTTCATTTAATTCATTTAGTTGAACCTTGCGGTGATCACCCGCTGTGTGAAGGTCGAAATTTGAATGTTTCAAGGCCCAGTAGGCCTTATGTTCTAATTCGATCGGGAGATGACATGCCTTCCCGTACACTAGCTTATATGGAGTACACCCGATGGGTGTTTTATAAGCAGTGCGGAAAGCCCATAATGCATCATCCAGCTTATCTGACCAAGAGGCACGGTTTTCTCCAACCGTCCTCTCCAGAATTCTTTTAATACCCCTATTCGAGACCTCCACCTGCCCACTTGTTTGTGGGTGGTATGCAGTTGAAAGACGGTGAGTTACACCATATTTCAACATCACTTTTGCAAATTGTTTATTGCAGAAGTGTGTGCCACGATCACTGATAATGGCACGAGGAGTCCCGAATCTGGCAAAGAGAGACTTCAGAAATTTAACGACTACTCGGGCATCATTGGTGGGTAAGGCTTTTACCTCAACTCCATTTTGACAGATAGTCGACAGCCACGAGTATGTATTTATTCCCTCGTGAAGACGAGAACGGCCCCATAAAATCAATGCCCCACATATCAAATATTTCACAGACTTGGATGGCGTTTTGTGGCATCTCATTCTTTTTGGAAATATTCCCGTGACGCTGGCAAGCCTCACAGGTTTTGATAAGTTCATGGGCGTCTTTGTAGATTGTGGGCCAAAAGAATCCCGAATCAAACACCTTTTTGGCGGTATAATTTGGGTTATGATGTCCCCCCGTGGGTCCATCATGACAAGCTTTAAGAATTTCCATGGCTTCTTGGCCATGGGCACACCGTCGGATGACTTGATCCGCACATATTTTGAACAAGTAGGGGTCGTCCCAGAAGTAATGTTTCACATCTTTAAAGAATTTTATTTTCTGTTGGGACGACATCCTTTTCACAACGAAATTTCCCGCATGGTAATTTGCAAAGTCGGCAAACCATGGGGTAGTGGCATCATCCCGGGTAGAGATTAGATTAAGAGTCTCCAGAGGAAAAGTTTCATTAATTTCTTTTCTCTCGAGAATATCCTGATGAGGATTCTCTAACCGGGACAAGTGATCAGCAGCAAGGTTCTCTGCTCCTTTTTTGTCTCGTATGAGTATATCGAATTCCTGAAGGAGCAGGACCCAACGGAGTAGTCTTGCCTTTGCGTCCTGTTTAGTGAACAGGTATTTCAAAGCCGAATGGTCCGTATACACCACGCATTTGGTTAGGATTAAGTAAGGCCTAAATTTCTCAAAGGCATATACCACAGCTAATAATTCTTTTTCTGTGGTGGTATAATGCGTTTGAGCTTCACTCATGGTCTTACTTGCGTAGTGTATTGGCTGAAAATGTTTTGTTTTGCGTTTCCCCAGAACTGCACCAATAGCGAAGTCGCTAGCATCGCACATAAGTTCGAAGGGTAAGTCCCAGTCGGGGGCAACAAGGATCGGTGCCTCGGTGAGCCTTTTCTTTAAAGTAGAAAAAGCTTCGATGCACTCGGGGGAAAAGATGAAAGGAGCTTCCTTTTCAAGAAGATGAGTCAATGGTCGGGCTATTTTGGAGAAATCCTGAATGGATCTCCGATAAAACCCGGCATGGCCAAGGAAACTCCTTATTCCTTTAACAGTGGTGGGATGAGGCAGTTTAGCAATAACATCAATTTTGGACTTATCGACCTCAATCCCAGTTTTAGAAATTTTATGGTCGAGGACAATGCCCTCCTTAACCATAAAATGGCTCTTCTCCCAATTTAGACAAAGATTAGTGTCTTCACAACGTTGAAGCATCTTTTCTAAATGGGAGAGGCATAAGTCGAAAGAATTCCTGATGACTGAGAAGTCATCCATGAATACCTCCATGGTTTTCCCGATCATGTCGTGGAAAATAGCCATCATGCACCTCTGGAAAGTGCCCGGAGTGTTGCATAACCCAAAAGGCATGCGACGATAGGCAAACGTCCCGTAAGGGCATGTAAAGGTGGTCTTCTCTTGATCCTTAGGATCAATGGGAATCTGGAAGTAACCCGAGAAGCCGTCGAGGAAGCAATAATACTCATTCCCCGCTAGTCTCTCAAGCATTTGATCCATAAAGGGCAGAGGAAAATGGTCCTTGCGGGTGGCTTTGTTAAGCTTTCTGTAATCGATACATACTCGCCACCCTGTAACCAACCGAGTTGGTATCAACTCGTTATCCTCATTAGTGACAACCGTGATGCCACCCTTTTTTGGAACACAATGTATTGGGCTAACCCAAGGACTGTCTGATATAGGGTAAATCAATCCCGCATCGAGAAGTTTGATAACTTCTTATTTGATAACTTCGTGGATTTTTGGATTTACCCTTCTTTGATGCTCCACGGCAGGTTTAAAGTCCTCTTCCATTAGGATTTTGTGTGTACAAAAATCCGAGTTAATACCCTTTATGTCTGAGAGTTTCCAAGCAATTGCTTGCTTGTGGGACTTTAAAACCTTAAGCAGCGCGGTTTTCTCCTCATCCTTTAAGTCTTTTGCAATAATGACTGGTAACTTATCGTTACCTTCCAAGAATGCATATTCTAGATGAGGAGGCAGGTCCTTAAGTTCGACCTCGGGGAAATCATCATTTTTCTCAACATATTTGACTTCCGCGTTATGAAGTTGCGGAGGTAGAACCGGAATGGGAGAGGGATCTTTGTTCAATAATTTCTCAAGGATAAATATATCCCTCTCCGGGTCAATCTCTTGGTTATCAATTCCTTCGAGAACTGAATCACTTTTGAGAAAGGCCTCTAATTCCTCAAGGAGGAAATCACTTCCCTCAAACGGAGTGAGGGAAGGAGAAGAATTAGCGATTATGGGGTGAGAGGAGGGAGTGGGGTTTCCACTCGGAGAACTATCAGCGAATCCAAGGATTTCCTGAGCATACTCCTCGGATGAAATGTCAATGACATCAATTCGGTTGACCGATTCAGCATCATAATTCGAGGAGTATCTCGAGGTTTGATCAAGGTTGAACGTTATCGCTTCGTTGCCAACTCGTAATGTGATTTCCTCATCGAAAACATCGATTAATGCACGACCCGTCCTTAAGAATACCCTCCCAAGAATGAGAGGAACTCTTGGATCTGCATCGAAATCAACAATGACAAAGTCTGCCGGAAAATGGAACTTTCCCACTCTTACAAATACGTCTTCGGCAATACCGAGGGGACGTGAAATTGAACGGTCTGCAAGCTCGAGAGTCATGCATGTGGGAGTAAGTGCCTGAAGAGAAAGCTTTTTCTAAACTGAATAGGGCATTAGGTTGATGCTTGCACCAAGATCGGCCAAGGCGAAGCACTCAACCATTCCGGGGAAAACACATGGAATGAGAAATTTCCCTGGGTCTCCTAGCTTCTCGGGAAGCTGTTTCAACAGAACTGCAGATCAGTTTTCGTTGAGTGGAGTTCATGCCATTTCAAAGAGTTTCTCTTTATTTCCCAGTAAGTTTTTGATTGTCGATGCAAATTTGGGCATTAATATGAGAGCGTCCGCGAAACTAATATCAAAGTGTAGCTATTGGAGAATTTGGAAAAAATTTTCCATCTGATGATTAGCTTTTTCACGGAGCTTCTGATCTTGCAATCGTGAGGGATATGGAATCGATGGTTTCGGGTTGGCTTTTGGTATTTCAACAGGACCTTCGGGAGTTTCAAACACGACTCTTTTAGGGGGCGTCGGGACCGGGACAACTGGAGGAGGGATGTCGTTGGTACCTCCGTTATTAGTAGGAAGTACCGTATCCGTAGTATCCTCAGTATCACATTCCTCTACCTGGACAGGAGAGGTGGTAGAAGGAGATGTGGGTCCTTTATAAGAAACTCCACTTCTTGTGGTGATCGCCTTTGCATCGCCTCTCGGATTAGCGATCGTGTTGCTAGATAAAATACCTGAGCCCGAGGGTCGATCATTTAAAGACTTCTTCAATTCAGAGATTTGACTAACCAGCACTTTGTTCAATTCATCTTGGGATTTCATAAACTGTTTTAATAACTCATCGGATGATGGTCCAGTTGGAACAATGGCTTGATTTTGATTTGGAAAATTTTGAGCCCGATTGTTCTGGAAATTCCCGTGTTGCTGGTTGTTATTACCCTGGAAGTGGTTTTGTTGTTGAAAATTACCCTGATGGTAATTGTTCTGACCTTGATTACGGTTATAATTTCCTTGGTTTTGATTGTTTTGAACCTGGTGTTGACCATAGTTGAAATTCCCTTGGTTGTTAAAACCTTGGTTCATTCGGTTCTGCTTCTGATTCTGGTTAAAGTTCTGGTTTCTGTTTTGACCATTTTGGTTATGGGGTTGATTAAACCCTGGTGGTCCAATGTAGTTATTGGAACGATAGCTCAAAAGATTTCGGTCCCCTTGCGGTTGGTAGGAATTACCTCCCGTATTGTAGGAACCTTGGGCTGCGAATACGTTCTCTTGAGTGAAGCCACCGGAAGCTGGGCACTCATGATAAGGGTGTGGACCACCACATGTTTCACAACTGATAGTTTTGACCTGCTGATTGTGATTTGCCTGGTGAATTCGGAGAACCGCAGCAGACAAATCATCAAACTTTTTGGTAAGAGCAGTTATTTCATTACTTGTCGGAGTGACTGACTTACATGAGTCATTCCTCTCTGCAGAGGAGTCCCAAAAGTTATGATGGGCAGTCATGTTTTCAATTAAGCCATAACACTCTTCAGGGGTCCTTTTCATAAAGGTGCCCCCAGCAGCAGCATTGATGGTGTCACGTTGACGAAGTGTCAAACCATTATAGAAGGTATCAATAATGGTGACAAGAAGCATGTTATGATTAGGGCACCGATCAATAGCAAGTTTGTAGCGTTCCAATGCCTCAAATAAGGACTCTTCGGGAAGCTGTCTGAAGTTACTAATATCGTTTCTCAGCTTTGTAACCATGGATGGTGGAAAATATTTAGCCAAGAACTTAGTAACCATCTCATCAAAGGTATGGATCGAATTCTTAGGAAGTCGATCGAACCAAGCAGTCGCATGATGAGTGAGAGAATAGGGGAACAGGTATAAACGCAGGCCGTCTTCGGTGACGCCATTTTGTTTCATGCTTTGGGTGACGGTTAAAAATTTATCGAGATTCTTGTTAGCATCGTCACCCGGCAAACCGTGGTACTGACACGAATTCTGGACCTGTTGGATCATGTTATGTTTTAGTCCAAAATCCGTGACTCCAATTGTGAGTGTTGCAATGGGTCCACCCCTCCCGTGCATGGTAGGTTGACATAGTTCCTCCATTGTTCGAGTGTCAGGAACTACATCCTCCTTGGGAGGGTTTGGCGGCTCGTCGTTCATTTTTAGCGTGTGTTCTTCTTCAACAGTACGTAACTCAGTTACGTTTCTATGACGATTACGTCGTGATTGTGAACGAGTGCGCATGCACTAAAAACAATTTTTCAAAACAAGATCGAGGCAAAACCACAGTGAACTTAAATCCAATAGTCACAAGTGAATGGCTTCTTTGAAAAAGGTACATCACCCACAGGGATATAATGGCAAGTTTTTATCTTAAGTTTGGGAACTTATTATGTTCACACCCCCAGTTGGTAGGTGTTCTGCCTTGGTTTGCGGTGGTAAACTTTTATGTAATTATATTCACAGTAAAATGTTTTTGGCTTTTCATGTATGGGTGAAAAAACTTGGACAATATTTTTGGAACTGATTCGTTAACCGAAATCGTTCCTTTAAGATTACTCGCAGGCTGGCGGGAGGAAATGAATGGATTCCTCTTCAGTTCGCAATTTAATATCAGAACTTACCTTATACCAACTGTTTCAGGTTGTAATCCTAAAGTAAACGAAGTAATTTAACTTCACAGTTTGTTTAGTTGTTTATGGTTTTTTTTGGGTGTTTTTAACACTTCAGGAAACGTGTTAATGAACTTTTTTTTTCAGATATGATTTTGATTTTCACAAAAATTTACAAAGTGGTGATATTTGTACAGGAGGGGTTTTGAAAACCACTAAACCTAAAACGTTTTGAAATACGCAACAACCTCCCCGGCAGCGGCGCCAAATTTTGACTCCTCCCAAACCATCCAGTCAACCGGGTGCAGTTGATAGGCCCACCTGGGAGAGAAAAGTCAAGTGTTTATAATCCGTGGAAGTACATGGAAATCCCCGGGTCGTTAAGTCCCAACGAGATTGAAATTGTATTTGAACAGTTTTTGGAATAAGTGGCACTGAGGACAGTAACCAAGATGATTGAGGAATGATTATACTACTGATTGCTTAGTATTTGAACAATTTGGAATAAAATTAACAATCACAAAGATACAGATATAATCACAGATACACAACTTGGGAAATCAGATTACAGACAGGGGAAAGTGGGTTTTAACAAATTACAAACTACAGGGGGTGCAAGTGAAACTTTTCAAACTTAAAATAAAAAGAAAAGTTAAAATGAAAATGAAATTATTTAATTGATTATTTTAATTAATTAAAACTATTTAAAGCCTAATTTAAATTAAACTAAAAATGATAAAGACTACAAATTAAACTCAAAACTTGCAAAACTATTTTCTAAACCTTAAAAATAATTTGAAGAAAGTATAAAAAATAAAAAGAAATATTTTTGTCTTTTTATTGGTTTTCTATTAATTAATTACTATTTATATTAATTAAACTATTTAAAATATTTTAAATTACTAATAATACCTAAATGACTTAGAAAATTATAGGAAAAATTTATAAAACTAATTAACCATCACAGGAATCCTAAAAAATTATAAAAAGTTTCTAAAAATTATATTTAGACTATTTTACTAATTATTTACTTATTAATTAATTTAAATCTAATTTAACTAAACTAATTAAGAAAACTAGAAAATGAATAGTAGAATTTAAGAAACTATTTTCTAAAAGTCTTAAATGATTTATAGAATCTAGGAAAAATATAAAAATCTACTGTTGTTATTTAAAATTTAAGAAGACTATTTAATTACTAATATTACCTAATTAATTAATTAAACTATTTTTAATTCTTATAATTATTAAACTGATTAAGAAAAATCTAAGAAAATTATTACAAATACTTAAAGGTGACAAGAAATTAAGAAAATTATAAAAATGATGAAGTGCTTATAAATAAGCTTAAATGAAAAAATAAAAAAGATAAAATTTATTAAATAGAAGCTATCACTAATTTTATATTTGGTTTTTGTTGGTTTTTCTTTTTGACAGATGAAAATGAGCTAAAAACAAGAACTTTTTTGTGAAATGACTTTTTGAATAGCTTTAAAATAAGCTATGTGCACCCCCAAGTGCTTAACAGTTGGAATTTTAAGCTTATTAGGACTTGTGATTTTGTGAAAAACTGTTCAAATGAACAAATAAGTACCACAGATGTATATCAACTTGAAATAAGACAAAAGTCACAAATAAGCACTCTTGATAAGCTGATATGAACAAATAAGCACTCTTGCATACACAAGGCCTGAACAGGCCAAACTAATGAACTTTGGACCTCTGTGGGGTCCACAGAAGAGCTCAGGGGTCCAAATTGAAACTTGAAACCTAAAAAAGGACTGGTAGGCTTCACAATAAGCCAATAAGTAGGGCTTATGGCTTATTAATGAGCTCTGGGTAGCCTTTGAAAGTTGGGGTCTTACACTGAGTAATCAGTGTTGGCTCAGAGAATGGACAAACTTAATGGAGCTTGCAGCCCTATCAAATAAGCTCAAAATTGTGAAATAAGCTCAGAAACTTAAAGCTGGGCTTATGGGGTTTCTAAAAAGCTAAAAAGCTAGGGGTGGGACCCACTAATGAAGTAGCTAAGGTCTTGGGAATTTTGGTCAAAACCTGTGCACAGGGCATGTGTTTGCCCTGCAGGAGAAAATAAGCTAATGTATAAGCTACAATAAAAATCCCAAAAATAAGTTGAACCTAGATTCTTGAAGCTTAGGTGATAGACTTTAACCTCTGAAAGTTTGAAGGCCTGAATAAATTCACAAAATTCTAGAAAAATCCTTGAATATTTGGTTTTCTAAAACAAAGGCAATTTTTGACTTTTTGAGTTTTTGCTAAAAGTTGACTTTGATGAGATTTGATCTTGATTTATTGACTGATTTAAGTTGCTTAAGCTATAAGAAGACTTAATAAAGCTAAAACTTGCACTTGTGAACCAAATTAAAGCCTATGCTACTTCAATCTCAACACAGATATATGATTAGCTCAAATGATTTGTGATTTTGACTTTTTATCAAATAGGACCTGATTATTTTGGTTGTTCTGAGCTAATATCTCCCTAAGTGACTTGTGTGAACAGAAAACAATAACAACCTTACACTATAAACCCAGGATCACCTTGATCCAAACACACCTTTAACTTTGACTGTTTTATGATTTAAGAAGCAAATGGCTTTAAGAGCTTATGAAACTGATTCACAATGTCTTATAATGATATATTAAACTTAATTAAGCACTTAGAAACAGGGAACAACAACAAATGACAAAGATTAACAATTATACTACTTTGACATTGAAATTGAGAATTTAAAGCAACTATGATTCCCAACAAACAAGGTACTGATTTTATGCTAGATTATCACTATTTAATACTAAATAAACTCAGAAAAGCTAAAAGATCAATGAAATAAGCAGTGCTACAGTAACAATACAGAAATGAGTTTTCAAGGGCTTACAATGTGCTTTCCTGCTAACTTCATGAACCAAGAACCATAAGAACCATACCTAAAGGCTTCCACAAGCCACTAAACCCATGGCCATCCAGGATTAACCATGCTCCAGCTTGAATCACATGAAACTTGAGTGTTTGACTTTTGTTGACTTTTTTTGGTATTTTTTTGATTTTTGATACTAATCTGACTTTTAAGGTTTCTAAAAGCTTTTATAAGCTTTCTAGGAGCTTAAGTGAGCTTAAGAGTCCAGAATAACAACTACAAACAACATTATGCTACCATGAGATTTTTTTTGAAATTTGAAATTGCACAAACTGAATTCAACAAGTTAAACTGAAATTGATTGATGAAAAAGGTTCCTATTACACTTGAAATCACTGAAATTACAACTTAGAAGCTTTGAATTTAACTAGAATTTAAATACTTAACTATTCGACACTAAAATTAAAAAATTAAACTACACACTACTTCTCCTTGCTTTTTTTCAATTTATAGCAAAAGATTAGGGTTTCTCCAAGCCTTCTGAGCATATCCCACATAATCCTGACCCTTGAATTACTCTAAATCAATCTTGGCCTTTGCTTTCATTTTTGGCGGGAAATTTGGTTTGGACTGTTATAGGCAAGGGGGTGGTGGCATTTAATGCTGAGGTGATTTGAGGTGCAGAGGGTGTGGGGAGGTGATAATGATAAGCTAGCAAGTGGTGGTGGTGGGATATGGTGGTTTTGCAGAGGTGGTGGAGTGGTTTGGAGGGAAGGTGGTGTGGTTTGACCGGTATTTGACTCAGGGTCAAACTTTGACCCTGATATATATTAAACGGGTGGTGGGCTTTTGGGGAGTGGGCTTGGCAAGGGATTGGGCTGGGTGTATTTATTTTTTTGGATTGGGTTTGGATGGGGTAATAATATAAGGGGTCCGGTTTGGTTTTGAATTATCACAAGGACCAATTTTGTAATTTGGCCGAAAGTGAGGGGTTGGACATGGCATTTTTCCAAAGTATTTCATGGGGTGTATTATGTCATATGAGAATATTATGAGGACCTGTGTTGAATTTTTCACATATGAAACCCTAGAGACTAATTCTGCCAAACCACCAAACTTCAGGGACCTATTTTGTAATTTCACCAAACTTTGCAATCAAGGACCAATCCTGCCATATATGAGAAGTACAAGGACAACATTTGTTTTTCTCAAAGTTTTAATATCCCATGGACCATTTTTGTCAATTTTCAAAGTTCAGGGACTAAACTTGCAATTTTGTGAAACTTTGCACCAAAGGACAAAATGTGTAACTTTTTGATTTAAAAGGACCTTTGGTGAATTTTTCAAGTTTTTAGAATAACCAGGGACTAGATTTGACAACTTTTGAAAGTTGAGGGACTGAAACTGCCAATTATGCAAACTTTGTTCATTTTTCATCTGTTTTTGATTATTTTGCATCTGAAACATATAAAACGCATTCCTGGGATATGTTCAGTATTATGATGCATATTTGAGTGTTTTTAGATGTTTTGGCAGCTCAGATTAGGTAAAAATGATGAGTATTTACACACTCATCAATCCCCCACACTAAAACATTGCCAGTCCCTAGCAATCTTTTGAGAAAAACTTAATGGATTTGAAACTCTTTACCAAAAGCCATCACTTCTGGAGTAGCCAGATGTATCGATTCAAGTAAGAACTATGGTCCACCTGATCACCATGTGATTTTGAGCAAATCACCAGCTGTCAACGGATTTGATTTGTCTTTACCAAAAGCCATTTACTTCTGGACTAGCCAACTCTTGATGGACTAAGTCAACATCTTGGTGAGCTGATTACCAATTATGGTTTTTCCACGGCCTTTACCACAAGCCATAATCTTGCGGGCTAGCCAACTCAATCACTTTTTTGGATATGGCGAGTTGGTTTACCATACAATTTTGGGCAAATTTCAAGCCATCAACAGATTTGAGATATCTTTACCAAGAGCCGTTTGCTCCTGGATTAGCCAATCCTTTTGTCGTTTAGACATGGCGGACTGATAACCAAAAATTTTGAAATAAAGTGAAAAAAAAATTGAAAATTTTGGGCTAAAAACGAGGGTACTAGAGGATATAATATGATAAAATTCGCTAGAATTCCCCCCCCCCCACACACACTTAGAATTGAATATTGTCCTCAATATTCTAAGTCCCGGCTATTATGCCGACTCTTTGACATAAAAAGATAATATTATAAGCTAACTGTGGAAATATCATTTTGCATTTTTCACTTTATTCATATTCACATACAATCACACTTTTTTTTTTTTTTTTTTTTTGTGGATATATACATTTCAAATAGCTGCAGGGGACGGCCACACCCCCACACTAGGGTGTTAGAAAGTAGAAAGAAGTCAGAGACATGGGTGAAAACCCATGTTGTTGCTACTGTTTCGTTCATCGAGTCGCTAGCTTGACTCGATCCCCGAATTCATTGGTTCGTGGGGAAAGTTTGGAGATCCGGGACAACCATTAGTGGTACATCCCCTCCAAAGTAGTGCATTAACCGATGGCCATTCACTTTAAAGTTGGAACCGTCAGGTTGAGATAATTCAACAGTTCCGTATGGAAATAGTTTTGTGACAGTGAATGGCCCAGACCAACGGGTTTTAAGCTTTCCTGAGAATATCTTCAATCGTGAATTGAAGAGAAGGACTCTGTCACCGATGTTAGAAACACGGTTTTTTATTTTAGAGTCGTGTATCTTCTTGGTTTTTTCTTTGTAAATCAAAGAATTCTCATAAGCTTGATCACGAAGTTCATTTAATTCATTTAGTTGAACCTTGCGGTGATCACCCGCTGTGTGAAGGTCGAAATTTGAATGTTTCAAGGCCCAGTAGGCCTTATGTTCTAATTCGATCGGGAGATGACATGCCTTCCCGTACACTAGCTTATATGGAGTACACCCGATGGGTGTTTTATAAGCAGTGCGGAAAGCCCATAATGCATCATCCAGCTTATCTGACCAAGAGGCACGGTTTTCTCCAACCGTCCTCTCCAGAATTCTTTTAATACCCCTATTCGAGACCTCCACCTGCCCACTTGTTTGTGGGTGGTATGCAGTTGAAAGACGGTGAGTTACACCATATTTCAACATCACTTTTGCAAATTGTTTATTGCAGAAGTGTGTGCCACGATCACTGATAATGGCACGAGGAGTCCCGAATCTGGCAAAGAGAGACTTCAGAAATTTAACGACTACTCGGGCATCATTGGTGGGTAAGGCTTTTACCTCAACTCCATTTTGACAGATAGTCGACAGCCACGAGTATGTATTTATTCCCTCGTGAAGACGAGAACGGCCCCATAAAATCAATGCCCCACATATCAAATATTTCACAGACTTGGATGGCGTTTTGTGGCATCTCATTCTTTTTGGAAATATTCCCGTGACGCTGGCAAGCCTCACAGGTTTTGATAAGTTCATGGGCGTCTTTGTAGATTGTGGGCCAAAAGAATCCCGAATCAAACACCTTTTTGGCGGTATAATTTGGGTTATGATGTCCCCCCGTGGGTCCATCATGACAAGCTTTAAGAATTTCCATGGCTTCTTGGCCATGGGCACACCGTCGGATGACTTGATCCGCACATATTTTGAACAAGTAGGGGTCGTCCCAGAAGTAATGTTTCACATCTTTAAAGAATTTTATTTTCTGTTGGGACGACATCCTTTTCACAACGAAATTTCCCGCATGGTAATTTGCAAAGTCGGCAAACCATGGGGTAGTGGCATCATCCCGGGTAGAGATTAGATTAAGAGTCTCCAGAGGAAAAGTTTCATTAATTTCTTTTCTCTCGAGAATATCCTGATGAGGATTCTCTAACCGGGACAAGTGATCAGCAGCAAGGTTCTCTGCTCCTTTTTTGTCTCGTATGAGTATATCGAATTCCTGAAGGAGCAGGACCCAACGGAGTAGTCTTGCCTTTGCGTCCTGTTTAGTGAACAGGTATTTCAAAGCCGAATGGTCCGTATACACCACGCATTTGGTTAGGATTAAGTAAGGCCTAAATTTCTCAAAGGCATATACCACAGCTAATAATTCTTTTTCTGTGGTGGTATAATGCGTTTGAGCTTCACTCATGGTCTTACTTGCGTAGTGTATTGGCTGAAAATGTTTTGTTTTGCGTTTCCCCAGAACTGCACCAATAGCGAAGTCGCTAGCATCGCACATAAGTTCGAAGGGTAAGTCCCAGTCGGGGGCAACAAGGATCGGTGCCTCGGTGAGCCTTTTCTTTAAAGTAGAAAAAGCTTCGATGCACTCGGGGGAAAAGATGAAAGGAGCTTCCTTTTCAAGAAGATGAGTCAATGGTCGGGCTATTTTGGAGAAATCCTGAATGGATCTCCAATAAAACCCGGCATGGCCAAGGAAACTCCTTATTCCTTTAACAGTGGTGGGATGAGGCAGTTTAGCAATAACATCAATTTTGGACTTATCGACCTCAATCCCAGTTTTATAAATTTTATGGTCGAGGACAATGCCCTCCTTAACCATAAAATGGCTCTTCTCCCAATTTAGACAAAGATTAGTGTCTTCACAACGTTGAAGCATCTTTTCTAAATGGGAGAGGCATAAGTCGAAAGAATTCCTGATGACTGAGAAGTCATCCATGAATACCTCCATGGTTTTCCCGATCATGTCGTGGAAAATAGCCATCATGCACCTCTGGAAAGTGCCCGGAGCGTTGCATAACCCAAAAGGCATGCGACGATAGGCAAACGTCCCGTAAGGGCATGTAAAGGTGGTCTTCTCTTGATCCTTAGGATCAATGGGAATCTGGAAGTAACCCGAGAAGCCGTCGAGGAAGCAATAATACTCATTCCCCGCTAGTCTCTCAAGCATTTGATCCATAAAGGGCAGAGGAAAATGGTCCTTGCGGGTGGCTTTGTTAAGCTTTCTGTAATCGATACATACTCGCCACCCTGTAACCAACCGAGTTGGTATCAACTCGTTATCCTCATTAGTGACAACCGTGATGCCACCCTTTTTTGGAACACAATGTATTGGGCTAACCCAAGGACTGTCTGATATAGGGTAAATCAATCCCGCATCGAGAAGTTTGATAACTTCTTATTTGATAACTTCGTGGATTTTTGGATTTACCCTTCTTTGATGCTCCACGGCAGGTTTAAAGTCCTCTTCCATTAGGATTTTGTGTGTACAAAAATCCGAGTTAATACCCTTTATGTCTGAGAGTTTCCAAGCAATTGCTTGCTTGTGGGACTTTAAAACCTTAAGCAGCGCGGTTTTCTCCTCATCCTTTAAGTCTTTTGCAATAATGACTGGTAACTTATCGTTACCTTCCAAGAATGCATATTCTAGATGAGGAGGCAGGTCCTTAAGTTCGACCTCGGGGAAATCATCATTTTTCTCAACATATTTGACTTCCGCGTTATGAAGTTGCGGAGGTAGAACCGGAATGGGAGATGGATCTTTGTTCAATAATTTCTCAAGGATAAATATATCCCTCTCCGGGTCAATCTCTTGGTTATCAATTCCTTCGAGAACTGAATCACTTTTGAGAAAGGCCTCTAATTCCTCAAGGAGGAAATCACTTCCCTCAAACGGAGTGAGGGAAGGAGAAGAATTAGCGATTATGGGGTGAGAGGAGGGAGTGGGGTTTCCACTCGGAGAACTATCAGCGAATCCAAGGATTTCCTGAGCATACTCCTCGGATGAAATGTCAATGACATCAATTCGGTTGACCGATTCAGCATCATAATTCGAGGAGTATCTCGAGGTTTGATCAAGGTTGAACGTTATCGCTTCGTTGCCAACTCGTAATGTGATTTCCTCATCGAAAACATCGATTAATGCACGACCCGTCCTTAAGAATACCCTCCCAAGAATGAGAGGAACTCTTGGATCTGCATCGAAATCAACAATGACAAAGTCTGCCGGAAAATGGAACTTTCCCACTCTTACAAATACGTCTTCGGCAATACCGAGGGGACGTGAAATTGAACGGTCTGCAAGCTCGAGAGTCATGCATGTGGGAGTAAGTGCCTGAAGAGAAAGCTTTTTCTAAACTGAATAGGGCATTAGGTTGATGCTTGCACCAAGATCGGCCAAGGCGAAGCACTCAACCATTCCGGGGAAAACACATGGAATGAGAAATTTCCCTGGGTCTCCTAGCTTCTCGGGAAGCTGTTTCAACAGAACTGCAGATCAGTTTTCGTTGAGTGGAGTTCATGCCATTTCAAAGAGTTTCTCTTTATTTCCCAGTAAGTTTTTGATTGTCGATGCAAATTTGGGCATTAATATGAGAGCGTCCGCGAAACTAATATCAAAGTGTAGCTATTGGAAAATTTGGAAAAAATTTTCCATCTGATGATTAGCTTTTTCACGGAGCTTCTGATCTTGCAATCGTGAGGGATATGGAATCGATGGTTTCGGGTTGGCTTTTGGTATTTCAACAGGACCTTCGGGAGTTTCAAACACGACTCTTTTAGGGGGCGTCGGGACCGGGACAACTGGAGGAGGGATGTCGTTGGTACCTCCGTTATTAGTAGGAAGTACCGTATCCGTAGTATCCTCAGTATCACATTCCTCTACCTGGACAGGAGAGGTGGTAGAAGGAGATGTGGGTCCTTTATAAGAAACTCCACTTCTTGTGGTGATCGCCTTTGCATCGCCTCTCGGATTAGCGATCGTGTTGCTAGATAAAATACCTGAGCCCGAGGGTCGATCATTTAAAGACTTCTTCAATTCAGAGATTTGACTAACCAGCACTTTGTTCAATTCATCTTGGGATTTCATAAACTGTTTTAATAACTCATCGGATGATGGTCCAGTTGGAACAATGGCTTGATTTTGATTTGGAAAATTTTGAGCCCGATTGTTCTGGAAATTCCCGTGTTGCTGGTTGTTATTACCCTGGAAGTGGTTTTGTTGTTGAAAATTACCCTGATGGTAATTGTTCTGACCTTGATTACGGTTATAATTTCCTTGGTTTTGATTGTTTTGAACCTGGTGTTGACCATAGTTGAAATTCCCTTGGTTGTTAAAACCTTGGTTCATTCGGTTCTGCTTCTGATTCTGGTTAAAGTTCTGGTTTCTGTTTTGACCATTTTGGTTATGGGGTTGATTAAACCCTGGTGGTCCAATGTAGTTATTGGAACGATAGCTCAAAAGATTTCGGTCCCCTTGCGGTTGGTAGGAATTACCTCCCGTATTGTAGGAACCTTGGGCTGCGAATACGTTCTCTTGAGTGAAGCCACCGGAAGCTGGGCACTCATGATAAGGGTGTGGACCACCACATGTTTCACAACTGATAGTTTTGACCTGCTGATTGTGATTTGCCTGGTGAATTCGGAGAACCGCAGCAGACAAATCATCAAACTTTTTGGTAAGAGCAGTTATTTCATTACTTGTCGGAGTGACTGACTTACATGAGTCATTCCTCTCTGCAGAGGAGTCCCAAAAGTTATGATGGGCAGTCATGTTTTCAATTAAGCCATAACACTCTTCAGGGGTCCTTTTCATAAAGGTGCCCCCAGCAGCAGCATTGATGGTGTCACGTTGACGAAGTGTCAAACCATTATAGAAGGTATCAATAATGGTGACAAGAAGCATGTTATGATTAGGGCACCGATCAATAGCAAGTTTGTAGCGTTCCAATGCCTCAAATAAGGACTCTTCGGGAAGCTGTCTGAAGTTACTAATATCGTTTCTCAGCTTTGTAACCATGGATGGTGGAAAATATTTAGCCAAGAACTTAGTAACCATCTCATCAAAGGTATGGATCGAATTCTTAGGAAGTCGATCGAACCAAGCAGTCGCATGATGAGTGAGAGAATAGGGGAACAGGTATAAACGCAGGCCGTCTTCGGTGACGCCATTTTGTTTCATGCTTTGGGTGACGGTTAAAAATTTATCGAGATTCTTGTTAGCATCGTCACCCGGCAAACCGTGGTACTGACACGAATTCTGGACCTGTTGGATCATGTTATGTTTTAGTCCAAAATCCGTGACTCCAATTGTGAGTGTTGCAATGGGTCCACCCCTCCCGTGCATGGTAGGTTGACATAGTTCCTCCATTGTTCGAGTGTCAGGAACTACATCCTCCTTGGGAGGGTTTGGCGGCTCGTCGTTCATTTTTAGCGTGTGTTCTTCTTCAACAGTACGTAACTCAGTTACGTTTCTATGACGATTACGTCGTGATTGTGAACGAGTGCGCATGCACTAAAAACAATTTTTCAAAACAAGATCGAGGCAAAACCACAGTGAACTTAAATCCAATAGTCACAAGTGAATGGCTTCTTTGAAAAAGGTACATCACCCACAGGGATATAATGGCAAGTTTTTATCTTAAGTTTGGGAACTTATTATGTTCACACCCCCAGTTGGTAGGTGTTCTGCCTTGGTTTGCGGTGGTAAACTTTTATGTAATTATATTCACAGTAAAATGTTTTTGGCTTTTCATGTATGGGTGAAAAAACTTGGACAATATTTTTGGAACTGATTCGTTAACCGAAATCGTTCCTTTAAGATTACTCGCAGGCTGGCGGGAGGAAATGAATGGATTCCTCTTCAGTTCGCAATTTAATATCAGAACTTACCTTATACCAACTGTTTCAGGTTGTAATCCTAAAGTAAACGAAGTAATTTAACTTCACAGTTTGTTTAGTTGTTTATGGTTTTTTTTGGGTGTTTTTAACACTTCAGGAAACGTGTTAATGAACTTTTTTTTTCAGATATGATTTTGATTTTCACAAAAATTTACAAAGTGGTGATATTTGTACAGGAGGGGTTTTGAAAACCACTAAACCTAAAACGTTTTGAAATACGCAACAACCTCCCCGGCAGCGGCGCCAAATTTTGACTCCTCCCAAACCATCCAGTCAACCGGGTGCAGTTGATAGGCCCACCTGGGAGAGAAAAGTCAAGTGTTTATAATCCGTGGAAGTACATGGAAATCCCCGGGTCGTTAAGTCCCAACGAGATTGAAATTGTATTTTGAACAGTTTTTGGAATAAGTGGCACTGAGGACAGTAACCAAGATGATTGAGGAATGATTATACTACTGATTGCTTAGTATTTGAACAATTTGGAATAAAATTAACAATCACAAAGATACAGATATAATCACAGATACACAACTTGGGAAATCAGATTACAGACAGGGGAAAGTGGGTTTTAACAAATTACAAACTACAGGGGGTGCAAGTGAAACTTTTCAAACTTAAAATAAAAAGAAAAGTTAAAATGAAAATGAAATTATTTAATTGATTATTTTAATTAATTAAAACTATTTAAAGCCTAATTTAAATTAAACTAAAAATGATAAAGACTACAAATTAAACTCAAAACTTGCAAAACTATTTTCTAAACCTTAAAAATAATTTGAAGAAAGTATAAAAAATAAAAAGAAATATTTTTGTCTTTTTATTGGTTTTCTATTAATTAATTACTATTTATATTAATTAAACTATTTAAAATATTTTAAATTACTAATAATACCTAAATGACTTAGAAAATTATAGGAAAAATTTATAAAACTAATTAACCATCACAGGAATCCTAAAAAATTATAAAAAGTTTCTAAAAATTATATTTAGACTATTTTACTAATTATTTACTTATTAATTAATTTAAATCTAATTTAACTAAACTAATTAAGAAAACTAGAAAATGAATAGTAGAATTTAAGAAACTATTTTCTAAAAGTCTTAAATGATTTATAGAATCTAGGAAAAATATAAAAATCTACTGTTGTTATTTAAAATTTAAGAAGACTATTTAATTACTAATATTACCTAATTAATTAATTAAACTATTTTTAATTCTTATAATTATTAAACTGATTAAGAAAAATCTAAGAAAATTATTACAAATACTTAAAGGTGACAAGAAATTAAGAAAATTATAAAAATGATGAAGTGCTTATAAATAAGCTTAAATGAAAAAATAAAAAAGATAAAATTTATTAAATAGAAGCTATCACTAATTTTATATTTGGTTTTTGTTGGTTTTTCTTTTTGACAGATGAAAATGAGCTAAAAACAAGAACTTTTTTGTGAAATGACTTTTTGAATAGCTTTAAAATAAGCTATGTGCACCCCCAAGTGCTTAACAGTTGGAATTTTAAGCTTATTAGGACTTGTGATTTTGTGAAAAACTGTTCAAATGAACAAATAAGTACCACAGATGTATATCAACTTGAAATAAGACAAAAGTCACAAATAAGCACTCTTGATAAGCTGATATGAACAAATAAGCACTCTTGCATACACAAGGCCTGAACAGGCCAAACTAATGAACTTTGGACCTCTGTGGGGTCCACAGAAGAGCTCAGGGGTCCAAATTGAAACTTGAAACCTAAAAAAGGACTGGTAGGCTTCACAATAAGCCAATAAGTAGGGCTTATGGCTTATTAATGAGCTCTGGGTAGCCTTTGAAAGTTGGGGTCTTACACTGAGTAATCAGTGTTGGCTCAGAGAATGGACAAACTTAATGGAGCTTGCAGCCCTATCAAATAAGCTCAAAATTGTGAAATAAGCTCAGAAACTTAAAGCTGGGCTTATGGGGTTTCTAAAAAGCTAAAAAGCTAGGGGTGGGACCCACTAATGAAGTAGCTAAGGTCTTGGGAATTTTGGTCAAAACCTGTGCACAGGGCATGTGTTTGCCCTGCAGGAGAAAATAAGCTAATGTATAAGCTACAATAAAAATCCCAAAAATAAGTTGAACCTAGATTCTTGAAGCTTAGGTGATAGACTTTAACCTCTGAAAGTTTGAAGGCCTGAATAAATTCACAAAATTCTAGAAAAATCCTTGAATATTTGGTTTTCTAAAACAAAGGCAATTTTTGACTTTTTGAGTTTTTGCTAAAAGTTGACTTTGATGAGATTTGATCTTGATTTATTGACTGATTTAAGTTGCTTAAGCTATAAGAAGACTTAATAAAGCTAAAACTTGCACTTGTGAACCAAATTAAAGCCTATGCTACTTCAATCTCAACACAGATATATGATTAGCTCAAATGATTTGTGATTTTGACTTTTTATCAAATAGGACCTGATTATTTTGGTTGTTCTGAGCTAATATCTCCCTAAGTGACTTGTGTGAACAGAAAACAATAATAACCTTACACTATAAACCCAGGATCACCTTGATCCAAACACACCTTTAACTTTGACTGTTTTATGATTTAAGAAGCAAATGGCTTTAAGAGCTTATGAAACTGATTCACAATGTCTTATAATGATATATTAAACTTAATTAAGCACTTAGAAACAGGGAACAACAACAAATGACAAAGATTAACAATTATACTACTTTGACATTGAAATTGAGAATTTAAAGCAACTATGATTCCCAACAAACAAGGTACTGATTTTATGCTAGATTATCACTATTTAATACTAAATAAACTCAGAAAAGCTAAAAGATCAATGAAATAAGCAGTGCTACAGTAACAACACAGAAATGAGTTTTCAAGGGCTTATAATGTGCTTTCCTGCTAACTTCATGAACCAAGAACCATAAGAACCATACCTAAAGGCTTCCACAAGCCACTAAACCCATGGCCATCCAGGATTAACCATGCTCCAGCTTGAATCACATGAAACTTGAGTGTTTGACTTTTGTTGACTTTTTTTGGTATTTTTTTTATTTTTGATACTAATCTGACTTTTAAGGTTTCTAAAAGCTTTTATAAGCTTTCTAGGAGCTTAAGTGAGCTTAAGAGTCCAGAATAACAACTACAAACAACATTATGCTACCATGAGATTTTTTTTGAAATTTGAAATTGCACAAACTGAATTCAACAAGTTAAACTGAAATTGATTGATGAAAAAGGTTCCTATTACACTTGAAATCACTGAAATTACAACTTAGAAGCTTTGAATTTAACTAGAATTTAAATACTTAACTATTCGACACTAAAATTAAAAAATTAAACTACACACTACTTCTCCTTGCTTTTTTTCAATTTATAGAAAAAGATTAGGGTTTCTCCAAGCCTTCTGAGCATATCCCACATAATCCTGACCCTTGAATTACTCTAAATCAATCTTGGCCTTTGCTTTCATTTTTGGCGGGAAATTTGGTTTGGACTGTTATAGGCAAGGGGGTGGTGGCATTTAATGCTGAGGTGATTTGAGGTGCAGAGGGTGTGGGGAGGTGATAATGATAAGCTAGCAAGTGGTGGTGGTGGGATATGGTGGTTTTGCAGAGGTGGTGGAGTGGTTTGGAGGGAAGGTGGTGTGGTTTGACCGGTATTTGACTCAGGGTCAAACTTTGACCCTGATATATATTAAACGGGTGGTGGGCTTTTGGGGAGTGGGCTTGGCAAGGGATTGGGCTGGGTGTATTTATTTTTTTGGATTGGGTTTGGATGGGGTAATAATATAAGGGGTCCGGTTTGGTTTTGAATTATCACAAGGACCAATTTTGTAATTTGGCCAAAAGTGAGGGGTTGGACATGGCATTTTTCCAAAGTATTTCATGGGGTGTATTATGTCATATGAGAATATTATGAGGACCTGTGTTGAATTTTTCACATATGAAACCCTAGAGACTAATTCTGCCAAACCACCAAACTTCAGGGACCTATTTTGTAATTTCACCAAACTTTGCAATCAAGGACCAATCCTGCATATATGAGAAGTACAAGGACAACATTTGTTTTTCTCAAAGTTTTAATATCCCATGGACCATTTTTGTCAATTTTCAAAGTTCAGGGACTAAACTTGCAATTTTGTGAAACTTTGCACCAAAGGACAAAATGTGTAACTTTTTGATTTAAAAGGACCTTTGGTGAATTTTTCAAGTTTTTAGAATAACCAGGGACTAGATTTGACAACTTTTGAAAGTTGAGGGACTGAAACTGCCAATTATGCAAACTTTGTTCATTTTTCATCTGTTTTTGATTATTTTGCATCTGAAACATATAAAACGCATTCCTGGGATATTTTCAGTATTATGATGCATATTTGAGTGTTTTTAGATGTTTTGGCAGCTCAGATTAGGTAAAAATGATGAGTATTTACACACTCATCAATCCCCCACACTAAAACATTGCCAGTCCCTAGCAATCTTTTGAGAAAAACTTAATGGATTTGAAACTCTTTACCAAAAGCCATCACTTCTGGAGTAGCCAGATGTATCGATTCAAGTAAGAACTATGGTCCACCTGATCACCATGTGATTTTGAGCAAATCACCAGCTGTCAACGGATTTGATTTGTCTTTACCAAAAGCCATTTACTTCTGGACTAGCCAACTCTTGATGGACTAAGTCAACATCTTGGTGAGCTGATTACCAATTATGGTTTTTCCACGGCCTTTACCACAAGCCATAATCTTGCGGGCTAGCCAACTCAATCACTTTTTTGGATATGGCGAGTTGGTTTACCATACAATTTTGGGCAAATTTCAAGCCATCAACGGATTTGAGATATCTTTACCAAGAGCCGTTTGCTCCTGGATTAGCCAATCCTTTTGTCGTTTAGACATGGCGGACTGATAACCAAAAATTTTGAAATAAAGTGAAAAAAAAATTGAAAATTTTGGGCTAAAAACGAGGGTACTAGAGGATATAATATGATAAAATTCGCTAGAATTCCCCCCCCCCCCCACACACTTAGAATTGAATATTGTCCTCAATATTCTAAGTCCCGGCTATTATGCCGACTCTTTGAACATAAAAAGATAATATTATAAGCTAACTGTGGAAATATCATTTTGCATTTTTCACTTTATTCATATTCACATACAATCACACTTTTTTTTTTTTTTTTTTTTTTTTTTTTTTTTTTTTTTTTTGTGGATATATACATTTCAAATAGCTGCAGGGGACGGCCACTCCCCCACACTAGGGTGTTAGAAAGTAGAAAGAAGTCAGAGACATGGGTGAAAACCCATGTTGTTGCTACTGTTTTGTTCATCGAGTCGCTAGCTTGACTCGATCCCCGAATTCATTGGTTCGTGGAGAAAGTTTGGAGATCCGGGACAACCATTAGTGGTACATCCCCTCCAAAGTAGTGCATTAACCGATGGCCATTCACTTTAAAGTTGGAACCGTCAGGTTGAGATAATTCAACAGTTCCGTATGGAAATACTTTTGTGACAGTGAATGGCCCAGACCAACGGGTTTTAAGCTTTCCTGAGAATATCTTCAATCGTGAATTGAAGAGAAGGACTCTGTCACCGATGTTAGAAACACGGTTTTTTATTTTAGAGTCGTGTATCTTCTTGGTTTTTTCTTTGTAAATCAAAGAATTCTCATAAGCTTGATCACGAAGTTCATTTAATTCATTTAGTTGAACCTTGCGGTGATCACCCGCTGTGTGAAGGTCGAAATTTGAATGTTTCAAGGCCCAGTAGGCCTTATGTTCTAATTCGATCGGGAGATGACATGCCTTCCCGTACACTAGCTTATATGGAGTACACCCGATGGGTGTTTTATAAGCAGTGCGGAAAGCCCATAATGCATCATCCAGCTTATCTGACCAAGAGGCACGGTTTTCTCCAACCGTCCTCTCCAGAATTCTTTTAATACCCCTATTCGAGACCTCCACCTGCCCACTTGTTTGTGGGTGGTATGCAGTTGAAAGACGGTGAGTTACACCATATTTCAACATCACTTTTGCAAATTGTTTATTGCAGAAGTGTGTGCCACGATCACTGATAATGGCACGAGGAGTCCCGAATCTGGCAAAGAGAGACTTCAGAAATTTAACAACTACTCGGGCATCATTGGTGGGTAAGGCTTTTACCTCAACTCCATTTTGACAGATAGTCGACAGCCACGAGTATGTATTTATTCCCTCGTGAAGACGAGAACGGCCCCATAAAATCAATGCCCCACATATCAAATATTTCACAGACTTGGATGGCGTTTTGTGGCATCTCATTCTTTTTGGAAATATTCCCGTGACGCTGGCAAGCCTCACAGGTTTTGATAAGTTCATGGGCGTCTTTGTAGATTGTGGGCCAAAAGAATCCCGAATCAAACACCTTTTTGGCGGTATAATTTGGGTTATGATGTCCCCCCGTGGGTCCATCATGACAAGCTTTAAGAATTTCCATGGCTTCTTGGCCATGGGCACACCGTCGGATGACTTGATCCGCACATATTTTGAACAAGTAGGGGTCGTCCCAGAAGTAATGTTTCACATCTTTAAAGAATTTTATTTTCTGTTGGGACGACATCCTTTTCACAACGAAATTTCCCGCATGGTAATTTGCAAAGTCGGCAAACCATGGGGTAGTGGCATCATCCCGGGTAGAGATTAGATTAAGAGTCTCCAGAGGAAAAGTTTCATTAATTTCTTTTCTCTCGAGAATATCCTGATGAGGATTCTCTAACCGGGACAAGTGATCAGCAGCAAGGTTCTCTGCTCCTTTTTTGTCTCGTATGAGTATATCGAATTCCTGAAGGAGCAGGACCCAACGGAGTAGTCTTGCCTTTGCGTCCTGTTTAGTGAACAGGTATTTCAAAGCCGAATGGTCCGTATACACCACGCATTTGGTTAGGATTAAGTAAGGCCTAGATTTCTCAAAGGCATATACCACAGCTAATAATTCTTTTTCTGTGGTGGTATAATGCGTTTGAGCTTCACTTATGGTCTTACTTGCGTAGTGTATTGGCTGAAAATGTTTTGTTTTGCGTTTCCCCAGAACTGCACCAATAGCGAAGTCGCTAGCATCGCACATAAGTTCGAAGGGTAAGTCCCAGTCGGGGGCAACAAGGATCGGTGCCTCGGTGAGCCTTTTCTTTAAAGTAGAAAAAGCTTCGATGCACTCGGGGGAAAAGATGAAAGGAGCTTCCTTTTCAAGAAGATGAGTCAATGGTCGGGCTATTTTGGAGAAATCCTGAATGGATCTCCGATAAAACCCGGCATGGCCAAGGAAACTCCTTATTCCTTTAACAGTGGTGGGATGAGGCAGTTTAGCAATAACATCAATTTTGGACTTATCGACCTCAATCCCAGTTTTATAAATTTTATGGTCGAGGACAATGCCCTCCTTAACCATAAAATGGCTCTTCTCCCAATTTAGACAAAGATTAGTGTCTTCACAACGTTGAAGCATCTTTTCTAAATGGGAGAGGCATAAGTCGAAAGAATTCCTGATGACTGAGAAGTCATCCATGAATACCTCCATGGTTTTCCCGATCATGTCGTGGAAAATAGCCATCATGCACCTCTGGAAAGTGCCCGGAGCGTTGCATAACCCAAAAGGCATGCGACGATAGGCAAACGTCCCGTAAGGGCATGTAAAGGTGGTCTTCTCTTGATCCTTAGGATCAATGGGAATCTGGAAGTAACCCGAGAAGCCGTCGAGGAAGCAATAATACTCATTCCCCGCTAGTCTCTCAAGCATTTGATCCATAAAGGGCAGAGGAAAATGGTCCTTGCGGGTGGCTTTGTTAAGCTTTCTGTAATCGATACATACTCGCCACCCTGTAACCAACCGAGTTGGTATCAACTCGTTATCCTCATTAGTGACAACCGTGATGCCACCCTTTTTTGGAACACAATGTATTGGGCTAACCCAAGGACTGTCTGATATAGGGTAAATCAATCCCGCATCGAGAAGTTTGATAACTTCTTATTTGATAACTTCGTGGATTTTTGGATTTACCCTTCTTTGATGCTCCACGGCAGGTTTATAGTCCTCTTCCATTAGGATTTTGTGTGTACAAAAATTCGAGTTAATACCCTTTATGTCTGAGAGTTTCCAAGCAATTGCTTGCTTGTGGGACTTTAAAACCTTAAGCAGCGCGGTTTTCTCCTCATCCTTTAAGTCTTTTGCAATAATGACTGGTAACTTATCGTTACCTTCCAAGAATGCATATTCTAGATGAGGAGGCAGGTCCTTAAGTTCGACCTCGGGGAAATCATCATTTTTCTCAACATATTTGACTTCCGCGTTATGAAGTTGCGGAGGTAGAACCGGAATGGGAGAGGGATCTTTGTTCAATAATTTCTCAAGGAGAAATATATCCCTCTCCGGGTCAATCTCTTGGTTATCAATTCCTTCGAGAACTGAATCACTTTTGAGAAAGGCCTCTAATTCCTCAAGGAGGAAATCACTTCCCTCAAACGGAGTGAGGGAAGGAGAAGAATTAGCGATTATGGGGTGAGAGGAGGGAGTGGGGTTTCCACTCGGAGAACTATCAGTGAATCCAAGGATTTCCTGAGCATACTCCTCGGATGAAATGTCAATGACATCAATTCGGTTGACCGATTCAGCATCATAATTCGAGGAGTATCTCGAGGTTTGATCAAGGTTGAACGTTATCGCTTCGTTGCCAACTCGTAATGTGATTTCCTCATCGAAAACATCGATTAATGCACGACCCGTCCTTAAGAATACCCTCCCAAGAATGAGAGGAACTCTTGGATCTGCATCGAAATCAACAATGACAAAGTCTGCCGGAAAATGGAACTTTACCACTCTTACAAATACGTCTTCGGCAATACCGAGGGGACGTGAAATTGAACGGTCTGCAAGCTCGAGAGTCATGCATGTGGGAGTAAGTGCCTGAAGAGAAAGCTTTTTCTAAACTGAATAGGGCATTAGGTTGATGCTTGCACCAAGATCGGCCAAGGCGAAGCACTCAACCATTCCGGGGAAAACACATGGAATGAGAAATTTCCCTGGGTCTCCTAGCTTCTCGGGAAGCTGTTTCAACAGAACTGCAGATCAGTTTTCGTTGAGTGGAGTTCATGCCATTTCAAAGAGTTTCTCTTTATTTCCCAGTAAGTTTTTGATTGTCGATGCAAATTTGGGCATTAATATGAGAGCGTCCGCGAAACTAATATCAAAGTGTAGCTATTGGAAAATTTGGAAAAAATTTTCCATCTGATGATTAGCTTTTTCACGGAGCTTCTGATCTTGCAATCGTGAGGGATATGGAATCGATGGTTTCGGGTTGGCTTTTGGTATTTCAACAGGACCTTCGGGAGTTTCAAACACGACTCTTTTAGGGGGCGTCGGGACCGGGACAACTGGAGGAGGGATGTCGTTGGTACCTCCGTTATTAGTAGGAAGTACCGTATCCGTAGTATCCTCAGTATCACATTCCTCTACCTGGACAGGAGAGGTGGTAGAAGGAGATGTGGGTCCTTTATAAGAAACTCCACTTCTTGTGGTGATCGCCTTTGCATCGCCTCTCGGATTAGCGATCGTGTTGCTAGATAAAATACCTGAGCCCGAGGGTCGATCATTTAAAGACTTCTTCAATTCAGAGATTTGACTAACCAGCACTTTGTTCAATTCATCTTGGGATTTCATAAACTGTTTTAATAACTCATCGGATGATGGTCCAGTTGGAACAATGGCTTGATTTTGATTTGGAAAATTTTGAGCCCGATTGTTCTGGAAATTCCCGTGTTGCTGGTTGTTATTACCCCGGAAGTGGTTTTGTTGTTGAAAATTATCCTGATGGTAATTGTTCTGACCTTGATTACGGTTATAATTTCCTTGGTTTTGATTGTTTTGAACCTGGTGTTGACCATAGTTGAAATTCCCTTGGTTGTTAAAACCTTGGTTCATTCGGTTCTGCTTCTGATTCTGGTTAAAGTTCTGGTTTCTGTTTTGACCATTTTGGTTATGGGGTTGATTAAACCCTGGTGGTCCAATGTAGTTATTGGAACGATAGCTCAAAAGATTTCGGTCCCCTTGCGGTTGGTAGGAATTACCTCCCGTATTGTAGGAACCTTGGGCTGCGAATACGTTCTCTTGAGTGAAGCCACCGGAAGCTGGGCACTCATGATAAGGGTGTGGACCACCACATGTTTCACAACTGATAGTTTTGACCTGCTGATTGTGATTTGCCTGGTGAATTCGGAGAACCGTAGCAGACAAATCATCAAACTTTTTGGTAAGAGCAGTTATTTCATTACTTGCCGGAGTGACTGACTTACATGAGTCATTCCTCTCTGCAGAGGAGTCCCAAAAGTTATGATGGGCAGTCATGTTTTCAATTAAGCCATAACACTCTTCAGGGGTCCTTTTCATAAAGGTGCCCCCAGCAGCAGCATTGATGGTGTCACGTTGACGAAGTGTCAAACCATTATAGAAGGTATCAATAATGGTGACAAGAAGCATGTTATGATTAGGGCACCGATCAATAGCAAGTTTGTAGCGTTCCCATGCCTCAAATAAGGACTCTTCGGGAAGCTGTCTGAAGTTACTAATATCGTTTCTCAGCTTTGTAACCATGGATGGTGGAAAATATTTAGCCAAGAACTTAGTAACCATCTCATCAAAGGTATGGATCGAATTCTTAGGAAGTCGATCGAACCAAGCAGTCGCATGATGAGTGAGAGAATAGGGGAACAGGTATAAACGCAGGCCGTCTTCGGTGACGCCATTTTGTTTCATGCTTTGGGTGACGGTTAAAAATTTATCGAGATTCTTGTTAGCATCGTCACCCGGCAAACCGTGGTACTGACACGAATTCTGGACCTGTTGGATCATGTTATGTTTTAGTCCAAAATCCGTGACTCCAATTGTGAGTGTTGCAATGGGTCCACCCCTCCCGTGCATGGTAGGTTGACATAGTTCCTCCATTGTTCGAGTGTCAGGAACTACATCCTCCTTGGGAGGGTTTGGCGGCTCGTCGTTCATTTTTAGCGTGTGTTCTTCTTCAACAGTACGTAACTCAGTTACGTTTCTATGACGATTACGTCGTGATTGTGAACGAGTGCGCATGCACTAAAAACAATTTTTCAAAACAAGATCGAGGCAAAACCACAGTGAACTTAAATCCAATAGTCACAAGTGAATGGCTTCTTTGAAAAAGGTACATCACCCACAGGGATATAATGGCAAGTTTTTATCTTAAGTTTGGTAACTTATTATGTTCACACCCCCAGTTGGTAGGTGTTCTGCCTTGGTTTGCGGTGGTAAACTTTTATGTAATTATATTCACAGTAAAATGTTTTTGGCTTTTCATGTATGGGTGAAAAAACTTGGACAATATTTTTGGAACTGATTCGTTAACCGAAATCGTTCCTTTAAGATTACTCGCAGGCTGGCGGGAGGAAATGAATGGATTCCTCTTCAGTTCGCAATTTAATATCAGAACTTACCTTATACCAACTGTTTCATGTTGTAATCCTAAAGTAAACGAAGTAATTTAACTTCACAGTTTGTTTAGTTGTTTATGGTTTTTTTTGGGTGTTTTTAACACTTCAGGAAACGTGTTAATGAACTTTTTTTTTTCAGATATGATTTTGATTTTCACAAAAATTTACAAAGTGGTGATATTTGTACAGGAGGGGTTTTGAAAACCACTAAACCTAAAACGTTTTGAAATACGCAACAACCTCCCCGGCAGCGGCGCCAAATTTTGACTCATCCCAAACCAACCAGTCAACCGGGTGCAGTTGATAGGCCCTCCTGGGAGAGAAAAGTCAAGTGTTTATAATCCGTGGAAGTACATGGAAATCCCCGGGTCGTTAAGTCCCAACGAGATTGAAATTGTATTTGAACAGTTTTTGGAATAAGTGGCACTGAGGACAGTAACCAAGATGATTGAGGAATGATTATACTACTGATTGCTTAGTATTTGAACAATTTGGAATAAAATTAACAATCACAAAGATACAGATATAATCACAGATACACAACTTGGGAAATCAGATTACAGACAGGGGAAAGTGGGTTTTAACAAATTACAAACTACAGGGGGTGCAAGTGAAACTTTTCAAACTTAAAATAAAAAGAAAAGTTAAAATGAAAATGAAATTATTTAATTGATTATTTTAATTAATTAAAACTATTTAAAGCCTAATTTAAATTAAACTAAAAATGATAAAGACTACAAATTAAACTCAAAACTTGCAAAACTATTTTCTAAACCTTAAAAATAATTTGAAGAAAGTATAAAAAATAAAAAGAAATATTTTTGTCTTTTTATTGGTTTTCTATTAATTAATTACTATTTATATTAATTAAACTATTTAAAATATTTTAAATTACTAATAATACCTAAATGACTTAGAAAATTATAGGAAAAATTTATAAAACTAATTAACCATCACAGGAATCCTAAAAAATTATAAAAAGTTTCTAAAAATTATATTTAGACTATTTTACTAATTATTTACTTATTAATTAATTTAAATCTAATTTAACTAAACTAATTAAGAAAACTAGAAAATGAATAGTAGAATTTAAGAAACTATTTTCTAAAAGTCTTAAATGATTTATAGAATCTAGGAAAAATATAAAAATCTACTGTTGTTATTTAAAATTTAAGAAGACTATTTAATTACTAATATTACCTAATTAATTAATTAAACTATTTTTAATTCTTATAATTATTAAACTGATTAAGAAAAATCTAAGAAAATTATTACAAATACTTAAAGGTGACAAGAAATTAAGAAAATTATAAAAATGATGAAGTGCTTATAAATAAGCTGAAATGAAAAAATTAAAAAGATAAAATTTATTAAATAGAAGCTATCACTAATTTTATATTTGGTTTTTGTTGGTTTTTCTTTTTGACAGATGAAAATGAGCTAAAAACAAGAACTTTTTTGTGAAATGACTTTTTGAATAGCTTTAAAATAAGCTATGTGCACCCCCAAGTGCTTAACAGTTGGAATTTTAAGCTTATTAGGACTTGTGATTTTGTGAAAAACTGTTCAAATGAACAAATAAGTACCACAGATGTATATCAACTTGAAATAAGACAAAAGTCACAAATAAGCACTCTTGATAAGCTGATATGAACAAATAAGCACTCTTGCATACACAAGGCCTGAACAGGCCAAACTAATGAACTTTGGACCTCTGTGGGGTCCACAGAAGAGCTCAGGGGTCCAAATTGAAACTTGAAACCTAAAAAAGGACTGGTAGGCTTCACAATAAGCCAATAAGTAGGGCTTATGGCTTATTAATGAGCTCTGGGTAGCCTTTGAAAGTTGGGGTCTTACACTGAGTAATCAGTGTTGGCTCAGAGAATGGACAAACTTAATGGAGCTTGCAGCCCTATCAAATAAGCTCAAAATTGTGAAATAAGCTCAGAAACTTAAAGCTGGGCTTATGGGGTTTCTAAAAAGCTAAAAAGCTAGGGGTGGGACCCACTAATGAAGTAGCTAAGGTCTTGGGAATTTTGGTCAAAACCTGTGCACAGGGCATGTGTTTGCCCTGCAGGAGAAAATAAGCTAATGTATAAGCTACAATAAAAATCCCAAAAATAAGTTGAACCTAGATTCTTGAAGCTTAGGTGATAGACTTTAACCTCTGAAAGTTTGAAGGCCTGAATAAATTCACAAAATTCTAGAAAAATCCTTGAATATTTGGTTTTCTAAAACAAAGGCAATTTTTGACTTTTTGAGTTTTTGCTAAAAGTTGACTTTGATGAGATTTGATCTTGATTTATTGACTGATTTAAGTTGCTTAAGCTATAAGAAGACTTAATAAAGCTAAAACTTGCACTTGTGAACCAAATTAAAGCCTATGCTACTTCAATCTCAACACAGATATATGATTAGCTCAAATGATTTGTGATTTTGACTTTTTATCAAATAGGACCTGATTATTTTGGTTGTTCTGAGCTAATATCTCCCTAAGTGACTTGTGTGAACAGAAAACAATAACAACCTTACACTATAAACCCAGGATCACCTTGATCCAAACACACCTTTAACTTTGACTGTTTTATGATTTAAGAAGCAAATGGCTTTAAGAGCTTATGAAACTGATTCACAATGTCTTATAATGATATATTAAACTTAATTAAGCACTTAGAAACAGGGAACAACAACAAATGACAAAGATTAACAATTATACTACTTTGACATTGAAATTGAGAATTTAAAGCAACTATGATTCCCAACAAACAAGGTACTGATTTTATGCTAGATTATCACTATTTAATACTAAATAAACTCAGAAAAACTAAAAGATCAATGAAATAAGCAGTGCTACAGTAACAACACAGAAATGAGTTTTCAAGGGCTTACAATGTGCTTTCCTGCTAACTTCATGAACCAAGAACCATAAGAACCATACCTAAAGGCTTCCACAAGCCACTAAACCCATGGCCATCCAGGATTAACCATGCTCCAGCTTGAATCACATGAAACTTGAGTGTTTGACTTTTTTGGTATTTTTTTTAATTTTTGATACTAATCTGACTTTTAAGGTTTTTAAAAGCTTTTATAAGCTTTCTAGGAGCTTAAGTGAGCTTAAGAGTCCAGAATAACAACTACAAACAACATTATGCTACCATGAGAATTTTTTTGAAATTTGAAATTGCACAAACTGAATTCAACAAGTTAAACTGAAATTGATTGATGAAAAAGGTTCCTATTACACTTGAAATCACTGAAATTACAACTTAGAAGCTTTGAATTTAACTAGAATTTAAATACTTAACTATTCGACACTAAAATTACAAAATAAAACTACACACTACTTCTCCTTGCTTTTCTTCAATTTATAGCAAAAGATTAGGGTTTCTCCAAGCCTTCTGAGCATATCCCACTTAATCCTGACCCTTGAATTACTCTGAATCAATCTTGGCTTTTGCTTTCGTTTTTGGCGGGAAATTTGGTTTGGACTGTTATAGGCAAGGGGTGGTGGCATTTAATGCTGAGGTGATTTGAGGTGCAGGGGTGTGGGGAGGTGATGATGATAAGCTAGAAAGTGATGGTGGTGGGATATGGTGGTTTTGCAGAGGTGGTGGAGTGGTTTGGAGGGAAGGTGGTGTGGGTTTGACCGGTATTTGACTCAGGGTCAAACTTTGACCCTGATATATATTAAACGGGTGGTGGGCTTTTGGGGAGTGGGCTTGGCAAGGGATTGGGCTGGGTGTATTTATTTTTTTGGATTGGGTTTGGATGGGGTAATAATATAAGGGGTCCGGTTTGGTTTTGAATTATCACAAGGACCAATTTTGTAATTTGGCCGAAAGTGAGGGGTTGGACATGCCATTTTTCCAAAGTATTTCATGGGGTGTATTATGTCATATGAGAATATTATGAGGACCTGTGTTGAATTTTTCACATATGAAACCCTAGGGACTAATTCTGCCAAATCACCAAACTTCAGGGACCTGTTTTGTAATTTCACCAAACTTTGCAATCAAGGACCAATCCTGCCATATATGAGAAGTACAAGGACAAAATTTTTTTCTCAAAGTTTTAATATCCCAGGGACCATTTTTGTCAATTTTCAAAGTTCAGGGACTAAACTTGCAATGTTGTGAAACTTTGCACCAAAGGACTAAATGTGTAACTTTTTGATTTAAAAGGACCTTTGGTGAATTTTTCAAGTTTTTAGAATAACCAGGGACTAGATTTGACAACTTTTGAAAGTTGAGGGACTGAAACTGCCAATTATGCAAACTTTGTACATTTTTCATCTATTTTTGATTATTTTGCATCTGAAACATACAAAACACATTCCTGGGATATTTTCAGTATTATGATGCATATTTGAGTGTTTTTAGATGTTTTGGCAGCTCAGATTAGGTAAAAATGATGAGTATTTACACACTCATCAAGTTTACCCTAAGTCCCCTGTTAAGAGTGCAAAACCTATCACAACTTTTGTTAAATCTGCACAAACAGGGAAAAAGACCTATTTTGAAAAGAAAGTTTACAATAATCACAAGTGGGTACCTAAAATTTCAAAACCAGCAGTTTTCACTGCTAAGTCAGTAGTTACCACTGCAAGGCCAAAAGTTTCCACTGGTGGTTCTGTGAACAACAAAAGGGTAAATGTGGTAAATGCTGTTAAGCCCTCAGCACGTTGAGAATGGAAACCAAAAGGAACTATCACCTCAAACAATCCCAATGGTGTATCAATGACATTTGACAGATACAATTATATTGATACACGAGGCAGATTCAAGTCATTTGTGGCTTGGGTCCCCAAAAGGAACTAATTCCTTTATTTTATGTGCAGGAACATTCAAAGCCTAAAGATGATCAAGGATATTCAGAAAGTGGATGTTCCAGGCACATGACTGGCAATAAGTCCTATCTTTCAGATTTCAAACCTTATGATGGACAATTTGTCAGCTTTGGGGGTGGTATTGGTGGCAAAGTTTCTAGCAAAGAAACAATCAGGGCTGGAAACTTGGACTTTGAAAATGTGTATTATGTGAAAGAACTCAAGTACAACCTTTTCAGTGTGTCACAGATGTGTGACAAGAAGCATAGAGTTCTATTAACAGAAGATGAATGCTATATCTTATCTAAGGATTATAAGCTCCCTGATGAAAGTGACATTTTGCTTAAAATCCCTAAAAAAGGCAATCTATATAGCATTGACATAAAGAATATAGTGGCTAAAGATGATGTTACTTGTTTGCTTGCAAAAGCTACTTTGGATGAATCCATGCTTTGGCACAGAAGACTTGGTCATGTTAATTTCAAGACCATTAACAAGATTGTGAAAGATGGTTTAGTCAGAGGTGTACCGGAGAAGAGATTTGAAAATGACCAAACATATGTTGCCTTTCTTAAAGGTAAGCAACACAGAGCTTCATGCAAGACCAAGGCATACAATTCTATTGATCATCCACTCTATATGTTGCATATGGACTTGTTTGGTCCTACATCTATGAGTAGCATAAATTTGAAGAAGTATTGTTTTGTTGTGACTGATGACTTTAGTAGATTTACATGGGTTTTCTTTTTAAGAACCAAGGATGAAACCACTGGCATCCTTAAGACATTCATCACTAAAGTTGAAAATCAAGTTGAAAAGAAGATAAAGATCATTAGGTGTGACAATGGGACAGAGTTCAAGAACAAAGTTATGGATGATTTCTACAGAGACAAAGGTATTAAGAGAGAATTTAGTGTTGCAAGAACTCCTCAACAAAATGGAGTTGCTGAAAGAAGGAACAGAACACTAATTGAGGCTGCTAGAACCATGTTAGCTGATTCAAAGCTACCAGTGACTTTTTGGGCTGAAGCAGTTAACACTGCTTGTTATATTCAGAACAGGGTTTTAGTGGTTAAAACAAAGAACAAGACACCTTATGAGCTATTCAGAGGAAGACCCCCAACTTTGGAATTTATGAGGCCATTTGGATGTCATGTCACAATTCTCAATACCATTGATTATCTGGGAAAATTTGAAGAAAAGTCTGATGAAGGCTTCTTTGTTAGATATTCTATGGTTAGCATGGCTTTTAGAATCTATAACTTAAGAACAAAGAAGATTGAAGAGAATTTGCATGTTGAGTTTCTTGAAAATAAAACTAACATAGCAGGTTCAGGACCAGAATGGTTATTTGATCTTGATACATTATCAAATACAATGAATTATGTACCTCTTACTTCAAGTACTGGAGACAAAAATCTTGAAGAATCAGAAGAATTCATTGATGAAGATGAATCTTGCAAAGATGATGAAGATGATAAAGATCAAATTGTTATGCCACTTTGGGACTTTGTTGACAATAATGAAAACTCTCAACCTTCAAAGGATTCTGAAAAGGAAAGTGATGCAAAGGCTGTGAATTTTGATGTTTTGAATACAGATATTACTACTAGCAGTGGTAATCAAATTCCCACTGCTGCAGCAGAAGTTTCCACTGATAGTCCAATTGTGGGAAGTTCTTCTCAGGAATTACCCAGTGATGATGTTGAGATCTCAAACATGCCAACAACATATGATATTCCTAGCACATCACAGACTTCAATTCACAAAGTGCATCCACTTGAAAATGTTATTGGTGAGCTACAATCAGGTGTGAAGACTAGAAGACAGACAAAGAAAGATGATGTTCATGGGTTCATTAGTGAAGTTTATGAGTCCAAGAAGCATAGGAACAAGAATGAATGTTTGTTTTTCTGTTTTCTATCACAAGTGGAGCCTAAAAATGTTAATAAGGCTTTAGAAGAATCTAGCTGGGTTGAAGCCATGCAAGAGGAGTTGTTGCAGTTCAAACTTCAAAAGGTTTGGGTTCTTTGTGATTTGTTTGATGGTATGAAGGTGATAGGTACTAAATGGGTTTTCAGAAACAAGAAAGATGAAAGAGGTATTGTTATCAAGAACAAAGCTAGATTAGTTGCTCAAGGATACACTCAAGAGGAGGGTATTAACTATGAAGAAGTTTTTGCTCCTGTTGCAAGAATTGAGGCTATTAGATTGTTTCTAGCCTATGCATCCTTTATGGGCTTTACTGTCTATCAAATGGATGTTAAGAGTGCCTTCCTGTATGGAACTATTGATGAGGAGGTCTATGTCTCTCAACCTCTAAGCTTTGAAGATCCGCAACACCCTAATAAAATGTATAAAGTTGTTAAGGCTCTTTATGGCTTACATCAGGCTCCAAGGAAGTGGTATGAAACCTTAGCTAATTATCTGTTGAATAATGGGAGAGGAAAGATTGATCAAACTTTGTTCATCAAGAAAGACAAGGGTGATATTCTACTTGTTCAAGTATATGTTGATGATATCATCTTTGGATCTACTAGACAAGATATGTGCAAAGAATTTGAAAAGCTGATTAAAGATGAATTTCAAATGAGTTCTATGGGAGAACTTACATTCTTTTTGGGGCTGCAAGTACAACAGAGTAAAGAAGGCATCTTTATCAGTCAAGACAAATATGTGACTGAGATTATAAGGAAATTCAAATTTACTGATGCAAAACCTTCAAATACCCCTGCTGATAAGACTACTCATCTATTGTTGAAAAATGCTAGTGGAGCAGATGTTGATGTGCACACTTACAGATCCATGATTGGTTCCCTGGTGTATCTTACTTCATCAAGACCAGACATTATGTTTGCTGTATGTGCCTGTGCAAGATTTCAAGTTACTCCAAAGACATCTCATTTGACAGCAGTAGAGAAGATTTTTAGGTATTTGAAGACATATCCTAATCTAGGATTGTGGTATCCAAGAGAATCCCCTATGGAATTGATCACATACTCAGATAGTGATTATGCTGGTGCAAGTTTGGATAGAAGGTCAACTACAGGAGGATGTCAATTTCTTGGATGTAGATTGGTGTCATGGCAGTGTAAGAAACAAACAATGGTGGCTACTTCAACCACTGAAGCAGAATATGTAGCTGCTGCTAGCTGTTGTGCTCAGATCTTATGGCTTCAGAATCAATTGTTGGATTATGGGTACAATTTCATGAACACCATTATCTATATAGACAATAATAAACATATTAAAATTAGACATCATTTTATTAGAGATTGTTTTGAGAAAAAGCTTATTAATGTTATCAAAATTCATACTGATGACAACTATGCTGATTTACTAACAAAATGGCTTGATGGGGGTAGGTTTCAGTACTTGGTAACAGGTATTGGAATGCTAAATCCATAAATCTTTGATATCTATTACTTTTCAGTGTTGCAGGATAGTTTTTAGGTACTAATATTGTTTGTATATGGTTGTATGGTTTTCTACTAACTTGTATGCAGAGAAATTAAAGCACAGTGGAAACCATGATACAACAGTGGAAAGATTTGCTCTCTCGGTGATAAAAGAAAAAGTTAACAGTACTTTTATTCATTCATTCATAAGGTAACAAAGTACATCCATTCAGAGAGTTCAGACACAAACATAACATCACAAAACATAAAGATAACCAACCAAACACCTAAACCTTCAGACCAACTACTCCATGGGTTTCTTCCCCTTTCCCTCATAATCATGCTTGCCCTTGGAAGCTTTCTTTCTCTTGTCATCAAAAGAAAGTTGCTTTCTTGGACAAGCAAGGCCCAGAACTTGCTTGGGAGGCTTTGGAAATTGTGTAGGCTTCTCAACAGCAGGCCACTTCATGTTGACTATGGCTGACTCCAAAGCTGTAGTGAGGGCTCTTGGAAGTTCCTTGGACAAGGTGTAGGTTGGATCATCATCATCAGAGGAAGAACTTGAATAAAACTCTAGGGATGGAGCAGGAGCAGCTGAAATCTTATTGTTTGGGCATCATGTTGGAGGATGTAGCTGTTGCAGCACTTGGAGGAAAACAATCACTCCATCCAGTTGAAGGTTCTTATGAGTTAGAGCAATAACTGATTTCCTCATCAGAGGAATCAACTGATGATATGTAGATCAATGGAAACCAGCTCATGATGTTTTGTAGGGTTTGTGATATTGGAGATTAGTTTTGATGAAAACTAAAGTATTTTTGAGTCCCCTTTTATAAGCAAAGTCAAGGTCAAAGGATAATTAATGAATGTTATTTATTCTTATCTGTTTTGGTAGGTTGGAGGAGTAAATTTGGATATTATCGGGTTGACTTTGAAGAGATATTTTTATGAATAGTAACTTGGTCAAAAAGTTACTTTGGGTTAAATTATATGGGTTATGTTAGGTGTTTCTTACTTATGCAGAATACAAACCCATATTGTTTGAGACATTGAAGTTATAAGGTGTGTATCTCAGACACACAACAAATGGTTATTGATTCACCATGTCTAATCAACATAAGAATCAACTAGTCCAAGAGCAAACGGCTCCTGGTAAAGACTTCTCAAATCCGTTTATGGTTGATAGTTTACCAAAAACTATATGGTTATCAACTTACCATATTCCATGTGATGAAGAGTTGGCTAGTCCATAGCAAACGGCTCATGGTAAAGACATATCAAATCCGTTTATAGCTGATAGTTTGCTAAAAACTATGCTTAGAGCAACTAATTTTACATGTTTTACTTACCACTGCTCTTTGATATTTTGTGAAAATTTACCACTGCTAGTTCACTAGTTACCACTGCAAGTATAATTTTTACCACTGGTGAACTAGCCGTTACAACTGTTGTGTCAGTAATCTATTTTTTAACTAGCCGTTGTAAAATAACCATGTTTCCTTATTAATAGGGTAACTTTTTGTGAATTATCCACTTACCAATTTTAGTTTATTCTTTTCCCAAAGATAAATTCTTCCTTAAGATAATTCACATTACGCATACTCCTCAAACCCTATTAGTATAAATTGATCATCATACGGCTTGATTTTTATCTTCGATTACTAACACTTTTATCTTTCTTTCACAAAATCATGGCGATTCTAAACTTTGTTGAGGAGCACAACCAAGTGGCCTATTTACAAAAGTCAAACGAGAAGAGTGGCCCCGTTTTCCATCAGATTGTGGATTTTCTTAATACAACCCATATAAGGTATGCTTTAACTGTTAATCCCACAATCTTTGTTTCTCATATCAAACAGTTCTGGAACACTGTGGAGTCCATAACTCTTGAACAGGGAAACACACAAGAAACTGTGGATGCTCTTAGAGCCACAGTGGATGGGGTAACCATTGATGTTACTGAGTCATCCTTGAGGAGAGTTCTCCAATTGGATGATCTCAATGGTATCATCACATTACCCAATTCAGATATTTTCAAACATATTGCTTCCATGGGGTATAATACATCTGATCAAAAAGTGACTTTCAGAAAAGGATGTTTTTGTCCCCATTGGAGATTTTTAATACATACTCTTTTACATTGCCTAAGTCCTAAGAAAACATCTTATGAGCAATTTGCATCAACCATCGCTTACCCTTTGGTTTGCTTGGCTACTGATAGAACTTTCAATTTTTCAAAGTTTATTTTCAATAATATGAAAGGCAATGTAAAGAGTTCATATAAATTTTTGATGTATCCAAGGTCTGTGCAAGCAGTGTTAAATGAATTTCAACTGCAAACCCACAAAAGAGTTTATGAATCCCCCTGTCTTAAGCCAAAAGTTTTTAAAAATATGCGTAAGGCTTCAGAACTTTGGAATGGGGAGGTTCACCCACTTTTTCCTGAAATGGTTTCAAAGATTTCATAGGTACAGGGTGAAGATGCAACTATCCCAGTTGCATCCCATTACACACCCACTATTGTAGTTCCACCTATTCAACATACCCCTGCAGTAACTCACACATACGAGAGGAGGCCAAAACAGCCAACTCCTCTCATCTCAACATTGCATGTTGATGAACCTTTTGGTTTAGGAACAAGCAGTGGTGGTTCAAGGATTCATTCTAGTCCAATTAGAGAAGAGCCTGAATCAATGCCCTATGATTCACCTCTCCCAACAGGTAACACAGTTGGAAGTGTTGAGGGCAGTGTGCAACTAACTGAATTGATGGAATTATGTACCAAATTAGTCAAACAGGTTCAAGCTCTGGAGAAAGATCTGGCAAAGACTAAACAACATCATGCCACAGAGCTTAATCAGATGCAGGCAGAGATTAAAAGGTTACAGGATGAAGTTGAGAGCCTAAAGAAGAAAAGATGTGCCAAAGTTGTGTTTTCTTCTTCATCTTCACCTCAAGATGATTTATCTGCAGGCTTTATTGAAGGTTTGGGAGATTCTTCCAAACAGGGGAGGAAAACAGATGCTGAGACTAAGGGGAGGAAGATAGATTTTGGAGAAGATTATGGTTTTGATGATATAGTTGGAATTACTCAACCAATTTCCACTGCTGAGTTTCAAGTTCCCACTGCAAGACAACATGTTCCCACTGCTAGTCAAGATGTTACCACTGCAGAAGAAGAAGCTGCTAGAATAAGAACAGTAAAAGGTAAAGCAGTTATGACTGGTACAGAATAAGTGCAGCCAAGAAAGCTTTCAAAGAAAGATCAAGCTCAGATAGATTATGATGCAGAATTGGCAGAGAAATTAGCAGCAGCTGAGATTAAAAAGAAGAAAAAGCAAGAGGAAGATGAGATTGCAAGTTTCATGGAAGCTAAGAGGTTGGACAAATTGGAAACAGTGATGGAAGAACCACTTTCTGTTGTTCCACCAACAATATTACATGAGAAACCTCCAATGTTCACTTATGTGCCTACAGAAGAAGAAATTGAGTTCATGATTGCAAATGATCCAGTGATTAGAAAGAAGGCAATTGAACTCATTGCAAATACAACTCTAAATGAAGATCAAAGGTCTGCTCAACTGAAGGACTTCATTCAGATGAAGAATCAACAGGCTCTTGATGATATCATTGGCACAGTTAGAAAGGGTCAGAAGAAACCAAGACAACCTACAAAGACACAAATTATTGCTGAGATGAAGACCTATTGTTGTCATGTTGGTAATATGAAGATGGCACAATTCAAAGGAATGACACATGATCAGATTGAAGGTATTTACTACAGGGTTAAAAGACAAGATAGTAATTTTATTCCTATGGATAAAGAACCTGTAGCAATAAAGTCAAAAAGGTCAGGAGTGAGTCTTGGATCCAAAGATGCAAAGAAATTGAAGACTCAAGAGTCATCTCAAGCAGAAGAAGGTGTTAGCAAGTTGACTGAAGAACAAGTTACCAATATGGTGTTTATTGAACCTGATGTGCTTAACATTGAACCTTTACAAACAAAATATCCAGTAGTTGGTTGGGAAATCTATTCTTATGATTTTGGTGTAGCTTGGAAGATTATCAGAACTGGTAATGTCACAAGTATTTGCAGAGATTTTGAAGATGTTGTTAGATCTTGTGATAGAGAAGATTTGGATACTTTGTGGATGATTGTTCAAGATCAGTTCAAGAAAGATGAACTTGTTGATGTCAAAGCTCAAGAGTTGTGGGTTCACTTTAGAAGATTATATGAACCTGACCCAAGTGACAGGTATTGGAGATTTGAAGCTCACAATATGAATACTCTGTGGAAATTCTATGATTCAAGTGTTGTACATCATGTTTCTACTCAAGATGGAGTTGATGTGTTTATGTTAGCTGAGAAAATATCCATTGAGAGCTGGAGTTCTAACTGTTATGATGTCAGTAAGGCTCAGATGTTGGGAAAGAAGTGAAGTCATAGAAGATTTGTTACAGAGGATTTATGATCAAAGTGTGAGAGCTGATAAGGAGTTAAGAAAAAGAAGATAAGTGTTTGGAAGAATTCCCATATCCTCATGTCTACTGATTGCTTGAAGAAACTTATTGATTTACATGTTAATCATAAGTTTAGGGGAGGATTGTTGGGAATTATATTAACGGTTACCACGGCTAAGTATGAAGATTACAACTGCTGAAGAATGCACTAGCAGTGGAAACTCATTACCACTGCTAGTACATATTATTACCACTGCTGTTAGGATAACTGTTAGGAAACTTGTAAAGATAAATATAGAATAGATCTTGTGTACATCTTATTCTATTAAAGTTATACGTATCTTGTAGAAGAGGACTCCTTGTGCTATAAAAAGAGGTCCTAGCTTAAGGTTAGACATACGTTTTTCTAGAGTTTCAAGGTTGTAACCCTATTGATACAAAGATCACTCGTATTATTATTAATAATAATATTGGAGCTAACAGTTTGATACATACATTATTCTCATTCATATACAACTGTTTCATTCACAATCAAACTTTTAAGTATTACTAATTAGATTCCGCATACTTAGTGATATAACTCAAAGTATCATTCTAACACAGATCAAGGTGTTTAGATCCATAAAAAACAAAATCATAATATCTACATTAAAAATAATCAAAAGAGATCAACTTTCTAATAATGGTTTGAGTAATTCTACCAACCCATAAATTTGAAGGGGTCAAAATGGTAAATATCTACAAATATGAAGGATTCAACTCTTTATATCTCAAGCTTTACGCGTTTTTGCCGTCACAATTTATTCGCTCAACAACAACACCCTTCCATTCCCTTTTTTCCTTTATCTCTTTCCAACTAATCTATTTCTAGAACTAATAATAATTCCCTTCATTTAAAGATGTGTTTTGGATTAATTTGTTAAGTTAGATTATTATTTTTTGAGTTTTGAGTTGTCACGTACATTAACTTTCAATAAAATAAGTGTAAATGTTATAGGTCCGTTTCGTAATAAGTATTCACATTACTATTTTAAAATGTTTCATATTAAATATTTACTTCGTATTTCAATCAATGAGAAGAAGTTGTGTGCATATAATTATATATTGAAAGTGAATATTTACTCTCTTCGTTACAAAAAAAAGTACATCTTACTATTTATGTTTGTCCCAAAATAAGTGTTCAGTTTTTATATATGAACAGTAATTATGACTAATATTCCTACTTTACTTTTCTATTAAAACTTGCATTAATTACCCATTTTTTATTTCTATATTAACTATGAGGGTAAAAATGACATTTTATCGATCAAAACTAGCATTAATTACATATATCATAATTTTTACAAATTTTGTTTGTGGACTCTTTTTAGGACGGAGGGAGTATTATAGAAGGATGGAGTAACTCAGTTACTTTATATTTAGAAACACATATCTTCTTAAAGTTTCTCTTTTAAAATAGTTACTCCTTTTTGTTTCCATTTATAAAATGCAAACCTCACTAGCTATACTTTTCACAAATTAAATGTTATTTATAACCACTAAAATTCAATCTCGTTGTTTGGAATACAAAAATGGACTTATTATGAGACATCCAAAAATAACATTGTAGAGACATCTAAAAATAACATTGTGCAACTTATAAAAAGACTGAGGGAGGTTTTTTTTTTTTTTTTTTTTTTTTTTTTTAAGTATCCTAAATATTAATAAATAATGTTCACTCAATTAAACTGCGCGACTCAATAATATTTTTACACGTGCCCATTTTAAATCAATTTTTTATTATTAAACCAACGAAAAGGACAAGCCGTCAATCGAGTAAAATGGGTTATAAATCGTCAGTCGCCTAGTTGAGCAAAAATGTGGTTATCATAAGCCGTTAGTAGCGCAATTGAGCATTAAAACTACCGGTTTGAAAGTTTAAAGTTAGCACGTGTTAAAATTGTATGGGTCGAGCAATTGCACATGTTTATGCTCGAAATTTGTTACCTTATTGGATATTTTGAAAAGAAAAAAAAAATATTTCTACATATCCTCATGCCCATATAAATAAACAAACGTGAAAAAAATTGATAAGATGACAAGAGAAAATAAGTGAATTTCACATATCATTTTTCATATAAACAGAGGATAAACATATAAACGTAATTTCATATATATTATTTCAGAACATGAGAAGTTTGTAAATGACCAAAGCATGCTTCAAAAGTATTGTATAAAATGTGTTTGATAGTTGTAGCTTGAATAAAAATATGATATTTGAATGTAATGTAAAAACACGTATAAATTTTAAAGAGGCACTAAACTTGTCTAAAGCCCAAACTTAATATTCGTATCACATTCCATTTCAAGTGTTACCTTTAAAATGTCACATATGACATGTGGACTGATCAACCGCTAACTAAATGTTTAGTGTTCAAACTTTACTAAATACATTTGTGAAGACGACAAAAGGAAATGTCAAAAGCGATTACAAAATACATCAGTTTAAGTGTAATAAGAGGATGAAGACTCGGTTATCAACCTTTTTTCTAATCATGATTGTTACGGCCATGTTGTGGAAGAAAACAAAGAGTGTCTGTGAGAGATATTATGGAATATATTTGTATTTAGAATTTTTTTTGGGGTATGTTTTCATTGGTGAAATTGGTGGTTTGATTACACGTATTTAACTGTGAAATAAACTGATAATAAACATGATCATCATTATATCAAGTCTAAAATCGTGTACACCTACCTCAATATGGGAAAATGTCAAATCGATTACAAAGACCAACTCAACAAGATCATCTACACATCATTAATCTATACTGAACAATACTCTTTGTCTCTTAAAAGTAATATTCATCTTTCTTGTTCATTTTATGTTTTAATTAATAAACAGTAAATTTAATAAGTAAATATGATATTTGATTGATGAAAAATATAATCATAGCAAATACCGAAGCAAATACTCCGTACTAAATTTTTGTGCAATTTGAGAGTCGGTATATTTAGGCTATGTTTGGCGCAAAGCTTTTTGGAGTTTTTTTGAAGCAATGAGCGGTGAACAATGAACTTTTTGATTTTTAGTGTTCGTTTGTCATGAGAGTTGTGAGTTTTGCTATTTTTTAGAAAAACTCATTTTTCCAATGCTTCTTTATGAAGCTGTGAGAGGCGAGCAGTGAGCTGTGGCTACTTCTCACAGCTACTGCTTACAGCTCACTGCTACTAATCACAGCTACTGCTTATAGCTCACTGCTACTACTCACAGCTACTTTTGCTGAGGCAGGCTACCAATTTAATATGTATGTAAGTACTAATCAGTTGATTAAACAAGCTTAACCCATAAACCAATAAAAACTCAACATCTTTACCCAAATAATAAACCAATAAATAACCAATAAAAACTCAAAACATCTTTATCAAGTTTTTCAACACATCCCACCACCTTTGACAAATTAACACGCAATCCTTTCCATAATTTCCTCGAACCTTCCCACCTCCCCCCTTCTTTTTATATATATTCTTCACACCCACTTCTCATTTCTCTCTCACTTCCCAATTTCACATTCTTTTTCACTATTCATCCAATTTCCTCATCTGGGTTCCCAAAATTTTCACTTTTTTCCATCTGGGCACCAAAAATTTTCAATCTTTTTCATCTGGGTACTAAAAATTTTCAATCTTTTTTAGTTTTTATAAAAAATTAGCACTTGGGTATCAATGGAAAACAACAACCAGTCATCTTTTTGGCAATTTAGCGACCAACTCCGTGTCCAGAGCAACAACCTTTCAAATCTGTCGCTAAACGACTCAATTTGGAGCACTTCTTACAAACGCCCGGAAAAAGATCGCCGGAATTTCGACATCCGTGTCGGCGGTGACGTCATCACCACCAACAACACCAACACCCAGAACCCACTTTCCCAAAACAGCAACTTTAATGGGTTCAATTTTGACTGGAAATATAGTCAAACACAAAGTCAAAGTCAAACTCATGGTCAAACTGATTTTGGGCTGAATGGTGGGTTTAACAAAGGGGTTTATTCAAAGCAAAGTTTGAATTTTGGTGTGAATAATGGGAATGGGAAATATGTGAAGAATGGTGAAGAGAAGGGTTTTACTGGGGGTAAAAATGGTAAAAATAATAATAATAATAATAAGAAGAATAACAATAATGTTGGTGAGAACAAGGATAAGAATAGTGGTGCTGTGGTTGATAAGAGGTTTAAGACATTGCCTGCAAGTGAATCTTTGCCAAGGAATGAGACAGTTGGTGGATATATTTTTGTTTGTAACAATGATACTATGCAAGAGAATCTTAAAAGAGAGCTTTTTGGTAAGTTATTTTATGGTCTTTGATTTGGTAAATTATTTATTTTTTATTGTGATTGTATGTTGATATGCTGTTTTGGTGGTTTAATTGGGACTTTTTGGTATGTTTTTGCTTTTAAATTGATGAATTGTCTATTTTTCTTATGGTTTTATTTGTTGATTATGTGAATTGGGGGGAGTAGTAGACTAGTAGGTATGTGATGTGCTTGTTTTGGTGGTTGAATTGTTAGTTTATATGAAAAAGGAAGATTTTGGGTGTAAAAAACAGGTTCATTTTGGTGTTTGTTTGCTTTTAAGTTGATGATTTGTGTAAATTTGTTTGTATGATTTTGTTTTGATTTGGGAGAATTATGAGTTGGTATATGATATGCTAAATTTTGTATAAATATTTCAGGGTTTAAAAATTTGGGGTTTTAATAATTTTATATGGATTATCTTTATTTGGGATTATGTTTTTTGAAGTGCTTATAATCAGTTTCTGAGTGGTGGTAGGGTGTACAGTGTACACCATCTAGTTTGTTTATTTGATGATGATCACTTTGGCTTGTCTTCTGAATGTGATTTCTGTGATCTCAAGAATGTACAATTTAGTCGCAATAGAGTAGGGTTGAAGTTACGGGTTGATTGATAGTTTCGTTTGCTGCATGGTCACTAGGATTAAGTCGGATTCATTTTTATGAACCTATTTGTTTAAACTGGAAACCATTCATCATATAAGATGCAATTATCATGTCATAGATTTCCTAATGTTTCTTAAATATGATTTCAGGTTTACCACCACGTTACCGTGACTCTGTGAGGCAAATCACTCCTGGTCTGCCCCTTTTCCTCTACAACTACTCCACCCACCAACTTCATGGTGTCTTTGAGGTACTTTATCTCAGCAATTCTATTAACTTCTAGGGAATTTGCACGCAAATGAATAAACTTTCTGTCGGTATTTGTCGTATAAAACATGTTTTAATAATCAATGTTTAAAGAGCTATGTTATAAGTCCCTAACCAAACTATATTTAACAGTAAAGGTACTGGTTCCTTGAACGTTGATTTTGACAGTGCATGCCTTAAGTTGAAATTAGCCCCAACATTTAACTTTTTAAGGTTCAAAACGACCATATGATTAACATGAAAATTGGTTTTGATAATATAGGCTGCAAGTTTTGGTGGAACAAACATCGACCCATCTGCTTGGGAAGACAAGAAGAATCCTGGTGAATCACGCTTCCCTGCTCAGGTGCGAGTTATGACTAGGAAAGTCGCTGAGCCATTAGAAGAAGACTCTTTCAGGCCAATTCTTCACCACTACGATGGCCCTAAGTTTCGCCTTGAACTTAACATTCCAGAAGCACTCTCACTTTTGGACATATTTGAAGAGAGCAAGAACTGAAGTGTTTGAAAGAAGGATGATAATTATAAGGAAGAAGATCTAATGAGCGGTTTTCATAAAAGAAGAGATGTTTTACATCATATATACGTAACTAGTATATGTTTATACCGAGCTGAAGAGTTCTATATCATAGAAAAGAAAGTAGTCAAACGTTTGGGACGTTAACCATGAAAAACAGAAATGGTAAAGGTCCCTTTTGGTTCTTTGGCTCGGTCGTGTATGTGTATAATACAAACTCAGTTTGAATAAACAAACAACAATACAACTTTATTTATCTGTAGCTTTGTTTTACTTTCTGGTGTTTGGTTAAAGTAGACTCAGAAACTAACGTTTGGATAGAAAAGCGATAAAAGAGACTCAAGTGAGTGCTACTTTTTACAAAGTGGCGGTTTATGTGGTTATCGTAAAAGGACGCGTCAGATAAACCTACGACGTGAACATGAGGGTGATTGAAAATGTGATCGTTTTGTAAAAAGAACAGAATAGGACTCCAACAAGAAGCAAAAGGCGAGTAACCTGAGAAAAGAGTGTGTAAATACAAGTTTCATGCCGATGTTAGCTAAAACATGACATAAATATAGTTTCTGGGGCTTTAGTGCGCGACGTGTAGATGGAGTTTTTACTGATAGACCTCAACGCATGGCGTCTAGCGGAAATGGTCATTTTTGATCATTTTATTGTGCAGATAAAAAAGCATTCAAATAGAAGGTTCTTCTGATATTAGTTAGGTTGCAGTTGAAGATGTCAAATAATTTTAGTGATAACATTAGTTGAATGGTTCATCTACCCATCACTATCTTGAAATGGACAAAGTTGGTTGAGGTGGTGGTAGCTGGTGTGACACTTTGAAGAACAAGTCTAGCTATCATGGTGTTTGGACAACCCATCCACCAAACATCAATATTCTTTTTCAGAATTTGGTTGTATTTGTTTGTGATGTGATTGTTTGTTTAAATTTGTAGTTGTGTTGGCATATTTTTTTTATTCTTGATAAGGCTCCACATGCTTTTCCTTGGACCACAATGAATTTGCAGATAACCAACTCTTGGAAAATATTGGATAAAAAATCTAAGGGAGTGTTTGGAAAAAATCAATAATTGAGGGCTTTAAGTCTTGTTTTATTATGAAAGTTTAATTTTGAACTTTAAAAAGTCTAATCAATTATGTTTAGGTGTGTAAACGAGCCGAGTTGAACCAAATATCGCAAAGATTGCTTGACTCAACTGCTAAAACTTGGGCTCGAAACTTGATTCGAGCTATACATTTTACACTCAAGATCAAGTCGTCTTCTAAGACTCAAAACTCGATTAAAGATTGATGGAGACTATATTTTAAGCTCGAGCTTGATACATATCACATATCAAACTCCTTATCTGATAAATTATAAAATCGTCATATTAGAATCGACTCGCTTCGTATACATATATTACTTTTTAAAAGTGTAATTTAGTCTAAGCTCGCTAAGGCTCGCGAGCCTCACAACTTGACTCGAAAGTCTACTCGAGTAGCCAGAGCTCGAGCTGGACTCGTTAAAATCAAATTAATTTCAAGTATTTTGCTAGTTGATCTCAAATAACTCACGAACTGTCTCGTCTCATTTACACTTTCAAACATATGCCGTACGTTTTAGTTGAAACTTAAATTCATGACCTTGACGAGTCACCTAAATACTGTCGACAACGAGTGTTAGTGGAAAAGTCGTATTTTTGAAAGTTAAACAATCTAGGATGTCCTTTCAAAGTAGATATTTTCTTTTTGTCAAATGAGATTTTTCGAATTGCTTATTATGACTTTGAACAATCAAACGATTGACCTGATTAAAATTATGGAAGTGAGGTAATGTTACATTTGCCTCAGTGATCAGCATTTTAACACCTCTTCACACATTCAATAGCTGAAAATATGACCTTATTCTGGTCTAGTGATTATATTTCGCAAGAAAAAGAAACTTTATACGTCTAAAGAACAAAAACACCAAGGTCATTTACTACAGCTTAACCAAATATATACTCGGGACTGCTAATAAAACTATACCGCTTCTTAAGAGATCTACAACAATCAAAATTTCTGCAAAATCTTGCAACTTCAAATTTGGCTATACTATGGTTAATCTCTCAACAATAAGTCAAAATAACAACTATCATTATAACACTAGTAAAAAGCAGTAGTTTCCACTTTTTCCATCCTTGATCTGGCCTATGTGCTTTTCGTTGAGGCAAGCCGGGGGATGAGTTTGAGAACCAATGCGAAAGAATCTTGAAGGCGAAAATAATGGAGAAAGAAAGGCTTGCAGAAAGCAAAGCATGCTCGGCCTTGTTTAGGCTTTCTTCATCACTAGCAATCTTCTCAATATCTTGCCTAAGAAACAAATAAGAAAATTTTTGCATCAGTTAGCAATAATCTACTTGATAAACATGTGAAAACAACATCCTAATTAGAACCAAACTACAAAATATATATCATTTTTCTTTTGAAAGAGCAATTTTCTTCGTCGTCTATCAGTGTGTCTAGCATGGTTATGTCCTACATTGATGATCTAAGAATAGTTAGCCTTTGACGTTTAAGGGTCAAACAAGTTTTCTTTAGCTTCAAAAATGACGAGAACTACTTTTCTTAACCATATGAAGAGTACCAAAAGAATCTATGTCAAATTTTGATTTGGAAAATACAAGGTTTGAAATCTTTAAGATCTAGAATGGTTTGACTGTATGAGGTCATGTGGCGAAAAAATGGTCCTAAAAGTTGGTCTTTTTGAAGTGGTAACTACATTTAATGTATGTATTTTTGTATACCGCTTTTGCCCAAAAATTATAGGATGCAAGAAAGCAAGCTAATATGACGAAAATTACCTTAGCATAGCGTTTTCTGTAACAATCGACTCTATAAGAGATGATACAGAAGCCTTCCATGACTCTAACTCTGCTATTTCTTTCTCCTGAAATGATTAACATGATACATATATCATAAGATTAGCAATAAGCAGTGCCTAGTGTTGCCAATCTCGACCCATTTATGGGTAATTGAGTTGATCTGGGCTATAAATTATTCTGTAACGGTTTAAAATGAAAACTGGGCAAACGGGTCAAAAATTTTCAAGCGTTTTAAGAATGTATAGGACCTCATAAATCATTTCATTAACATAAATTATACGGGGTACCATCGTTGTGATAATATACTTTTTGTAATGATATTTAAAATACACTATTAATTATTTATGAAACTCAAATCATAATCGAAACAACTAACCATGCTCTCCTTCCCTCGCCATAGATCGTTAATTTCCAACCTTGTTTCCTCCACAATCCCTGAATACTTCACAACTTTTTTATCAAGATGTGGAAGAACATCCCCTTGAATCTTGTCTGTTTCATTAATAAAATCCTCCAACAACATTAAGTTATCATCCAAAGATCGAATCTTTTGCATCAAAATCTTGAGAACAGCGTCACCGTGTATTCTTCCATTTCCTTTGGTTACAGTTTCAGGAACTTTCGTCACTAAAAATGAGTCTTTTTTCCCATCATCGGTGTCCCACAAAACGGGAGCTGTGATCAAATCTTCAAGCATTTTTTCTACTGCATCAACACCATAAGCCTCAAAAACGCTAAGTGTACAATAAAATTCTGACCCATAATGAGTTAACAATCTCAACATTATGTATCTCACCCATTTGGGTTGGGGCACCGTAAAGTATTGTTTATGTTTAACGTTTTCTGCGACAAAAGTACCGAGCTCATACCATGTTTCAGTTGGAAAAACCAAACTTCCCAATAATTCAAATTGCTTAAAGTTAGAAGAATGATGTTCAAAATTGGCTATCTTTATTGCATCAACTAAAGTTTCCTCTGCAAGCTCAATGACAACATATTTTTCTGGAACTGAACACGGATTCCTTAAATACATATCGTGATCTTCACTTAAGATATTACTTGCGCCTTTGGCTTCCTTATCATAAGCCACAACTTTAGCGCCTTTCAATGCAGATGCATAGTTGTATTCAGTTCCATCTGGCTCGAGTCTATGTGTGATGTTAACTAGTCCATTCGGTGCACCATTTAAATATGTCAAATGAGTCCGATCCGTTTTAATGTCCTCTTGTTTATCTTCTAAGTACATATCTTGAATTTTTCTTTCACAAAGTAATGATGGATAATCTAAATTCCAGAAGACTTCATCTTCAGAAGTAGTTTCTTGAAGAGGGTTTCCCTTGATTTCTTCGGGTTTAAAAGATGTTATATCCTTATGATTGTTAGAAATATTAAATTCTGAAAGGACTTTATCTGTATGATTTCGACCTTGGTCTTCAAGGTATGGATATGAGCTCATGTCAGTGGTGTTTTTGTTAAATGCACCTACATTTCCTGCAAGAATTAGATCAGATGATGATACGACACTCCTCAGTAAAACTCAATAATGAGGCATAACCGCATAACCAAGATATATTTAGGATATGTTTGGATGTGCATTTTGGAAGTTATTATCTTATCAACTAGATATCAAATAATTAGACCCCTGATACAAAAACTGTGGGGGTGCTTGGAATTGCTTATTAAAAAACCCGGTTATCCTTTTTGACATAAACAGATAAGCGGTCGAGAATAAGCAAATTCCTACCTGTTTTTACCTATTACTTTCTTTTACAGGTATTCACTTGTGCCAAACACTAAACCAAGAACAAAGTGATTATTGCACCTTAAAGGTACCAAGTACACATCCAAACTTTTCTATGTTACAGTATCATATTTATTACAGTTGATTATCTGATTATAACGATTCAACACCACGTAATCAGTATCTAACCACACATTCAAACAATCCCTAAGAACATCCAAATCAATGTCAAAAAAGTGCGAAAAAACACATCTTTAGAAAACATTAATATGGTACCTCAATTTCATGCAACAAAACAATATAATGTTCAATTACACAAGGGAATATCATGATCAAATTCCAACAGTGGTTTATTCATAAAATCAAGAAATAAATCATGTAAAACTTACATCTCAAAACCAATAAAATATCAAAAAAATATATGAAAAAAGTACCTTCATTTCCATGATTAGGCCCAAATGAAGAAAATGAAATCATAAAAGGGAACCAAAATGTGATGATTAATGGCAAAGATAGCTTCCAAACACTATCCTTTTCATCTTTCTTGATTAATAATTTAAGGTTATTGGGATGGAAATCTATATGTATTGATGCATCATATGTCATGTGTTTCTTCATTGTCTCATGCAAGTTTCAAGATTTGTTTGTAAGAGTTGACATGACAAGTTTACTTATGTTTTTCTGTTTGTTGTAAAAGTACCTCCTACATGTCAGCATGTTATTAGCATGTTTGTTACTGTGTTACTAAATTGATTATTAATCCGTTTTAGTTCGGGTATAATGAAACTGAAAGTAAGTTACGTAGAAGTTTATGTGGTTTGGTAAAAGTTAAGTAAATTGTATGACGTCGATACTATTTCCATAAATGGTTCATAGTTAAAATGTATGCTTCGACTTTGAACAATCGGCCCCTACCTTTAAGGATCAAACGCGGAACTAATTACATACTTCAGATAAAGAAAAAAGCCAAAAGTGAAAGAACACGCAATTTGACTGTGTTTAGCGACTAGCTTTCTCAAGCGTTTAGCTTTTGGCGTTTAGAATATAATAGGAGCACTTGTTTGACAACAACGCTTAGGTTTTTTATTTTGTCTAAACGCTCATATTCAAATCGCTGATAAAAGAAGCGTTTAGCTTTTATGCCATAATTACACTTTATAACTGTATCTGCAGCTATGTTACGAAACGATTTTATAAAGCAAACATATAACACTTCCAACTACTAACAGGTTTGCAACTAATGTTGTTTCTGTCAGACATTGACATTATATTGTTTCTTTTCTCAATCTTATAAGCCTAAACGGAAAATTAAGTGATTGGTTACAAATTTACCCATAATCTCACTAAAATCAACTCTTGTTGGAAAATCACTATCCTTTGATTGTTTTTCACAATCATAACCTGTGTATAACTAGTAGGATACCCGCGGGTTGCAGCGGCGGGTACCCTAAAATAAATGTTAATGGCAGGCAAAAGTGATAGCTAGGAGTTGTAAACCGTGCGCGAGCCCGTTGGCCCATGCTTGTTCGGGCTCGAGCCGCCCGTGCCTGTTCAGGCTCGAGCCCATTTGGTCCATTGCTCGTTCGGGCTTGAATATTTGTATAATATGCTCTATTTGTATTAGTTATATTTAATGCAGGAATTGTGTTTAAGTTGGTTGTACAATATGCTTAATAATTTGTATTTTTATGTAAAAGGTGTTTTAATAACTACATTAATTATATTTATTAACCAGTTAATTAATGTTTGTAAATGTGTTTTAATTAGTTGTACTTTTAGCTTAAGAATTTGTAATATTGAATTTTAAGTATTTCTGTTTAAAGATTGTATTTAATATTAGAAACTGTTCTTTAATTAGTTGTGTTTTAAGCTTAAGAACTTGTAATTGCATTTAATGTTAGAAAATGTGTTTTGAATAGTTGTACTTTTAGCTTAAGAACTTGTAATACTTAATTTTAAGTATTTCTTTTTTTAGAAGGCTTAAATGCTTTATAAGATAGTATGATATGATGATTCAACATTTCAAGAAGAGTTTAATTTCAGGAAAATTTAAAAAAAAAATAAAAAAAAAATAAAAAAAATAAATAAAAATAAAAATCCTAGAGAAGTAAAAATTAACGTTCCCCAATCCCGTCTTCCACGAGGTATGGAGGAGGTGAGATGTAGACAACCTTACCCCTACCCAAAGGTAGAAAGGCTTTCCAGAGCACCTCCGGCCATTTTTGCAGAGAGTGAGAATCGAACCCTCGCCTCTCTCTCCAAAGGAGGGGTTTTTCCAACTCATCGGTAAAATCTGAGAACCTTGTATAGATTACAGTATGAAACAACATACAAGTAATTGTTCTAATGGTTCTTCAATATTTATACAAAACCCCTTAACCCCTATACAACACATATCTAAAACAACAATATCTCTCTCAACAAAATTTGTCATTGCTGGCGCCTTTTACACAAGACAAAGTTCGCAAATCTAAGGGGAAGTTCTAATCTGGTTTTTGTATCAGGTATGAAGAAAGTGTCATTGATTCAAGATGCTATACTCCAACTCATGATCTTGTCCTTGTCTTTGCTTAAAGAAGGAAAGGCTGCTTGGATCTCCCTCCTCAAGTAAGCGACTTGTTGGTGTATTTGGTGGATATGTGTCCAAAATAAAGTCGATTTCATCTCCCGTCATTTCCATTTGACGAAGAAGAACCTGAATAACAAGTGAACCAGAAATTTCATATGTGTTTGATATGGAGTCTAAACAAGTGCATAATGTGTATATTACTGTTTCACATGTCATAATTCTATGTGCAGTGATACTTAACTGGATCTATCGTCCACGTAAACCAATAAAAGTTTCCAAGTTTCATGTTCATATCTATGATCTCGGTTTAAAGAAGATAGAATATATATACTTTTGACTATTGGGGTAACCCTTACAAATTTCAAATTTGGAAAGTGATGCAGGTTGAGTAAAGCCTACATAGTCATTACTCATTTCTCAATCCCGCCAAGTCGGATGAAAAATTGCCATGTATGACTAACCACATAGTCCAAGAAAGGGTTTAGCTAAATATTGTCAAATGTCTAAAATGCCCCATCAATGGCTCAATAATGATAAAGGGGGAGATTCCTAGTGACCAAATATTATATTCACTTTTCCATAATAGCGTCAAATTAAACCATTTTAGTTTAAAAGCTTCCTACTTACAAATCATATGTTACAGTTTGCATGAGAATCCTAAAATACAAAGTGTCCTGATATGGAAATTGTACCAGCTTTTCACATGATTGTCACTATTTATAAATGCTTTAATCGTTTCAAAAAAAATTTCAATGAAAAAGATTTAAAAACGAAAGATGATATGCAGAGTTAACAATATACCTTTACGGTTTTGAGCAAAGCCGTATGGTGGCGTCTTAATAGACCAACAGTCTTTCCATACATACTAGATATCAACTCTTCCGTACGTTTGGCGATTTCATCATCCATATGGAAGTTGATTGGTGGCTCTATTAATTCATAATCCTCATACAATGACTCTTCAAAGTCTAGCCGTGGACCTACAAATTTAGGCTGCCTTCTCCATGGAGGTGGTTCCCCATGTATCACCATTGGGTTCTCCATGTTCCATCTGCGAGGCATAACAAAATGAACATGTTATATTGTGTTGTCAGTACCTAAAATACCTTTCAAATCAGTACTACCAATTTACTCTCATAATGATGGTGAGGGGCAAATGGGTGAATTTACATTGTGATAATTTTACGAGCAAGCCAAGTTGCATCTGCAAGGTAGTCTACTGATGCCTTGGATGTATCCCTTCCAAATATCACCTCTTCTGCTGCTCTCCCTCCAAGTAAAACCTGTCAAATTCGGGTAGTCAGCTTTTAAATAGGCAAAAAGTAGCAACTTTGACCCATTTAATTGTAAATAGATAGATGTGGGTCATGTTTTATCCAAAACGGGTCTAATAAAAAATTACTGGTATAAAGAACCGGGTCAGATAGGTTGAAATGTCACCCAAAATGTATAAATAGTTTTTGTAATCATATTCAACACATTAACATTTATAAACTTAAAAAGGTAACAAAAACAGTTGTTTGCAAGTCAATGTCAATCTGAAATGACCCTTTTTAACATGCACCAAAATTTACCAATTTTGATCTGTTAAACCCGCTTGACCCACTCAGTTTTTGACCTCTACATGCAAGGATACAACATAATTAGATAAAAAGTTCGATTTCACACCTGAAGGCGGTGAAGCAATTGTGGTCGACGTTCAAATAGATACTTCTCATCATCGAGTCGATTAAATACAACTTGTGATAATGTCTGCATGCATATGCAATAAACAGAATCATTAGGTAAATAAAATTTTGCGTTTCTGTCCCACTTTTAAGCAGTAAAGTTCAATTCTTTTTAACCATCAAACAATTTCATTTGGTGGTCACGTTTATATGTGGACCAACGGTGCAAGTTCAATTCCATTTATAGCTTTTAATGTCTTCATTTGGTGAGTCCCATTATAACAGTAAACTTCAATTCTTTTTTACCATCTAAACAGTTTTGTTTGGTGGGTCCCATATATATACGTCAACCATCTAATGGTAAAGTTAAATTCTTTTTACCATCTAACGCTTTGATCTTGTGGTTGTGGACCATCTGATGGTCACATCTTATTTATACTCTAACTAAAACCAGCACTAAATGATAACTAAGATTTTACTCAAAATAAATAATTGGTGAAAAAAGATTGATAGAAAGTTTGTAAATGAGCTAAATCTTGAACCTGGCCACGAGGATGGATTGATATACGATCACAGGGTTCAACTTGTGCATTTTCTATTCTCCTTATAAGGTGGGAAGTCAATGCAGTCCCCACTTCAGTTGTGGCTCGACGGCATTGACCCTGATGTCCCAAATCTAATGCAACACGCTTAGGACCCACGGTTAGCCGATCAACAGCTTCACCCACATCTGACTGAAGGATTGCACTGTGTTTGTTCCTGACAGCTACAAGAGCAGCCTCTTGAAGAAGCTGAGCCAACCTTGCACCACTCCATCCTGGTTGATAATCGTGTAACTTCTCAGATAAATGCAAGATTAAATCTAATATAGGGACTTACGAAGATCATAGTAAAGACAGAACTCAGTCATATATTAAAGGTGAACTGAGAACCAGATAACCGCCATGAAATCAAACTAAATTAATTTAAAATTTACTACTTTAAGAATTTTGTAAATGTACATCTTTTAAAAATAATTTTATCCTTAGTTCTTTACATCGTATGTTAGTATATGTAAACTCAAAGTATCCGGGCACACTAAGTACTGAAGGAACTGAAATTACTATCTAGAGTGTGATAGTTAACAAAAAATAGTGTTCAAACTTAAATAACTCAAAATTTCGTGAAAAAATAGCATTTCTATTGTTTACTGTCGGGGCCCTAAGCATCTAAACTGCCCACCTGAAAGCAGAACTAAGATTTTAACTGGATGTAATTGAAAATTGCAATATATTCTGATTCAGAACCATGGAACAACACAAAACAGACCAAACCAGTGCTCCTAGCCATCTTCAACCTCTAAATACAAAGAGTTGTGATCACTTCCAAACGTTAATCATATTATCACGCTTTTTTAAATGTAAGACAACAGTCATGAACTATAGACTTCACACATCATACAGTTACTTATAAAATCTTACAAAAATTATTAGAAGGGGAACACATCAAGACATAAGCACATACCAGGAAGGTTTTGAGCAAAGACGGACAAATCAACTGATTCTGACAGCTTTACTTTGCGGGCATGCACTTGCAATATTTCCAACCTCCCTTTCGCATTGGGAGGACGAATTCTTATCTAGAAAAACAACAACGAACAGAGTAAATGATTACTTATGAAGCCTATGTACAAGTGAGATGACAGAAAAGAAAATTTAATATTTTTCAACCAAGCTTTTGTGATAAATACGAGTTTTTCGGAAAAGCATTTCACTTCAGCCAAAATCCCTAGTATTCAATTTGAAACTGAGAATGTTTCCTAGTTTGGATGTGACATAGCATAATAACATAATTTCAGCCTTTCACTGCCTATGAAGAAGTCCTATAATATAAGTATACAAAATATATATGATTGCATTGCAGCCATCCATTAGTTCCCTTTTCAAAGGATTAAACTACTAATTTTTTTGACTTACATGTTACATGGGATAAAACTGTACGATAAATGTTGCATTAGATTGATTCTAAAATATGGTGTGGACCCTTTTCTAGGACCTTGAGTGTTATGAATTGATATTTGTTAGCAAAGATCCAACCTTCCGATCAAATCGACCAGGCCGAAGAAGTGCAGGATCTAACAAATCCTTACGATTTGTAGCAGCCAAAAATATGACGCCTTTTCCTGTATCAAATCCATCCAACTCTATCAAAAGCTGGTTCAATGTGGTTTCTCTTTCTTGTGTAGCAGCATTGTAAAGGTCATCGGTCTTGTCACTGAATATTCCTTGACGCCTGAGCATTAACAAAAGAAATATTGGGTTACTCAAAATATAAAAGGATATGTCTGTAAGACGACAGTGATTCTATAAAACGTGTGTTGCATCTCAAAATAATTTTAATATTTGATTCGGTGCATTCACAAATGTTTGTCTATTCATGAAATACCTAAAATACCCCTCAATAATGTCATAATAGAATTCAAAGAACCAAATCAATACTACTATTAGTATCTTGTAATGAAGAGCAAAAGGTAAATCCCCACACAAACTTTGCCCAAAAGAGAAGGCTGCATTTTTCTTGGGATATTCTATAAAGATAATGATCGGTTCAGACGGTAAGACCTATTTTGGGACGGATGGAGATTTGAAAAGAGCCCAACTCATATACATAAAAGTTCATTGTTCACTAAGGGGGGGTGTTTGTCTAAGCTGCTTTAGGAGCTTATGTAAAAATTGAAAAGCCAATAAGCTCAATTTTTATGGTCATAAACCACTCAAATAAGCTTAGACTAACACCCCCCTAAAAGCATTGAAGCAAGTAATTAGCAAAGTATTCGTATGTCAATATTAGCTATCAACTCAAAAGCCGGTTATACTTACTCCTTCAGCTTGTCCTAGGGCTTGGATGTCCTGGAGATAACCTAACTAGTTTGAGTTTTAATCCTACCCACAGGCATTGTTTATTGAATAACCACCAATCTCAGGCCGTCGGGTCATTTCTTTCTTACTTTTCTATATAATAGACCCAATAAGAACACTAATACCTTGTAGCTAGTGCATCAATTTCGTCAATAAATATAACGGATGGTTTGTTGACCTGCAGAAACCAGATAAACAATTTTTTTATCAGTAGAGTTCTACAGTTCCATACTTGCCAGCACATCTATTTTTAAGAAAGTAGTTTAGCTCAAATGCGTTGAAGTATTAACTTTCAACCAATAACCCAATATTATTATACCTTGACTCATCAACTCAAGTGGGTAAAAACACGTCACCAAAGATTTTAAGATGTTTTGTTAATCTTACTGATGTAAAAAAAAACCAAAAAAGCTGTCCCCAATATTACATGTAAAAAAGGACGGAACCCACAAAAAGTAGAATGGAGATAGTGTGAATGAACAGCGCTATAACTTAAGACATGCTTTGTTTACTCCATTGATTAAGGAGGCAGTCGTGAGTTTAAGGATAGTGTTGTTGAGAGGAAACTTAAATGGATTTTGCTACAGACAAGTTACAGTTTTCAGTACTCATAATGAAGATCACAAATGAGGGATTTAATCACCTTAGCTCTCTTGAATAAGTCCCTAATACGAGCAGAACCAACACCAACTAGGACTTCAACAAATTCTGACCCAGCCATCTGATAAAATGGAACGCCAGCTTCACCAGCAATAGCCTTGGCAACAAGAGTCTGAATAGTATGCAACTTAAGTTAGCATCTCATCTACATAGACCATATACTACAAACATTAGCAACAACTAAACCATGAAATAGCTAACCTTCCCGCATCCTGGAGGCCCCTCTAGAAGCACCCCGTGAGGAGGCTTTATTCCCATCTTGTCAAATAATTCAGGATTCTTCAAGTACTTGACCAACTAATTAGAAAAAAGAGAGAGCATTAAGAGAGAATCATAGTCAACTAAATGAAGATATATAGCTAATGATCATATATTATGTTTGAAATTAAACATAAATTTCTGAAAATGAATTTCATTTAAACTTGACAAACATAATTGTTTAATACTTTTATTTTGGGCCACGGAAATTCTTTAATATATAATATTATGTTAAATATATATAGAAAAATCACTCAAAGTGGTCTTTGAGTGAAATTACGGCTAACAAAACCAACATATATTGCAGAAAATTTACCTCTTGGAGCTCTTCGACTGCTATTTCAATCCCTGCTACGTCACTAAATGTAACTCCGGTTGAACCCTAAATATGTATTTAAAAGAACTAAATTAAGAAAACTCCAAAAATAAAAATAAAAACTACAGAATCTGATCTCTATAGGATGTAACTAAAGATTTAAGTAGAAGCAAATTTTTAGGAAACTAACATCAACTCGAGCTTGTGGTTTAGACTGAGAAAATTCAATCCCTTGCCATATATCCTGCAAAATGAACAAATAAAAACCTAAAACCCAAAGCTAAATATAATAAAATAATACTCCGTAATACTAATAATAGAAGATAAATCATATCTCACCCATTTTCTGAAATTCTTGGGTCTTCTGGAAAGAGTGAAACGAAGAAGAATAACCATACACACACCAACCAACAACATGGGTCTAGCTATCTTAAAAGCCGACGAAAAAACCCCAAATGTATACAACTCATTAAATTTTGCTGAAATCCCACCATAAATGAACAAATCTAATATGACATCACCCATTCTCTCTAAAACACCAACAAGAACTTCTAATGGAACTGTCAGAAATGATTTGGCGATAGGCCAGATGGCATACACGGTCCCAACATAAACAAAACTGCCCACAGCAAATGCTGCTGAAGCTAAAAAGCCGCTAACAACAACAGCAGCTGCAGCAATTGCAGCTGTAACTGCACCGAGTTCCACCATCACCCTGCTTGATATCGATGATGCCACTGGGTTAGGGTATTGTGGCACTTTTCCTACTGATGTCTGCATCACGATATTTGGTCACCCGTCAAAAACTTGACATGCTTGCATTAAATGTAATAATCGTTCTCAGGGTACTCGCGTTTTGGATGTGATTACGTGATATTATATTATTAGACTATCAATTGTAACAAAACGCGGTAGTGAATGTTTGGCATATTCTGATTATTACTAAAGGAGAATTTAAATAAAGGTTAAAGTGAGGTTATATGAGTAACTCTACTCTACTTTTTGTTGCAGAAAGTATCGAACTGATTAGTTGACACCTATATAATCTAATAATTGTAAAGAAAAAGAAGGTTAACCAAACACTAATCTGATGATCACTTTCAAAACGCACATACACTCCATTTTAAACTCAATTTGAAGCATATAATTCGTTGTGTATGCACTTTCAAAACGCACATACACTCCATTTCAGGATAAATATAATTATACCTAATGTAACTTTTAAGAACGCAATAATCACTAAACAGACACAAATCCAAACACCCTGTAAACCCAACATATACACCTTGCATATTCAAAAAACAAAACTACATAAGTATTAATCAGGAACGATCGAAATACCATCAATTGTGTCTCAATCTCGTATCGAGGTCCATTATACTCCTTCAAAACATCTTGCACTCGAACACCATCCATCTTCACCGCCCTAAACACACAAACCACAAAACCATCACCAAACAATCCAAACACTAAACACACACATCAAAACCGAAACTTTAAACATATATTCAGTTTTTTACCACTTAGTCCTTTGCAAACTCTTATCACCCGGAATCTCCTTCAACTCCACGATAAAATCCACATCATCCTTAAACGTCACAAACTTCACCATCCCACTCTTCACATACTTCTCCAAATCCTCAACACTCATTCTCGGCAACTCCCCAAACTCCCTAACAAACTCGTCCTCCTCCGACAACTCATCCACAAAAACCTGCTCAGGCACATACAATTTCCCTCTAAATTTCCTCAACACATCATTCAAAAACACATCTTTCGCGTAATTTTCCCCACCCTTTTCACCCCTTTTAAAAAAATCCAATCTTTTCAAAAACTCCCTAACCACATTCCCCTGAAAATACCCATTTTGACCCAAATTTTCTTTTTCTTTCAAAGTATAAAACTTTTCACCAATCTTGAACCTGGGTTCTATCTGAGATGGGTTTTGGACCAATACCCTTTTCACAAAATCATCTTTTTCGAGTTTTGAGAAAAGAAGAAAGGTGGGTTTTCTTGATGTGTGGAGGGTTATTTTGGATTGTGAAGAGAACCCAGTGTGTGAAATGAAGGTGTTTGGTAATGATGATAACATGGTTTATGTGAAAAGGGTTTTAGAGTGTGAAGTCCATGAAGGGTTTTTAGTGGATTGTGAGGTTTTTGTTTGGTGCTGAATTGGGAAGAAAGGTTTATCCGGGTCCGGGTGATTAAGCGGGTCAACTTGTAAGAGACAAATACAAGTTTGAAAGGGGTGTTTGGTGTTGTTTTGGTATGTCACAAATGTTGTAAAAATCGTGAGTCGGTAGTGAGGCGGTTGACAATCCTGTAGCGTGTAATAGCCGATTACAAGGCCGATTACCTTGTAAAAATCAACAAGGTGGAAGGCCGTGTACCTTGGAATCGTCGATTACAATGCCGCCTAGGCTGATTTTTGCAACATTGGTTTTCACTTTTTGACACGTTTATAACCTGATGGATGGTTTCGTAACAGCTAGTTTTAGGGCCCGTTTGGTTTGTAAGTGGGTTTAGGATTTGGATTTGGATTTGGATTTGGATTTGGGTTTAGATTTGGAGAGAGAAAATATATTATTATATATAAATAAATTTATTTTATAAATTAAATATCATATAAAAAATGCCAACTTATTGAAAAATGGAAAAAAACAATGAAATAATAAAAAAAAACAAGTACATTAACGTGTGGCTAAGAAATCAAATGATCCACAAAAGTCAAAAATGACAGCAGGTATCTCAGAAAGCCACAAGAACTAGGTGGGTTTTATCAAATACCTTATGTAAAGGTATCATCTATTATTTCATATCCCAAAACTTGAAACAAACGATTGTTTTAAAAAATGATTCCTTTCTTTCAATCCATATACCCCAAACAAACAGCCCATTAGATCTTGGTTTGGAGTTTTGAGTTAGATTTTTGTTAGATTAGTTTTTGCAAATTGTATATGAACATGGTTAAAGAAACAAATAAAGGGTTTGTTTGGTAGGACGAAATGAAATTTCAATTGAATGGAATAAACGACGTAATGAAATAAATGATGTAATGTAATGATTAATTATTGTTATTAATCATGTTTGGTTGGTATAATATGACCAAATGGAATCGATAAAAAAGACTAAATTACCCCTTGATGGTAGGAAGTTTATGCAATGTGGTAGGGGTGAGCAATCCCGACCGAATCCCGAAATCTCAAAAAAACGGTCCCGAAATCGAGCTACTCGGGTCGGGACTCGATTTTGGTTTTTCAGCTAATCGGTTTTCAGGACTATCGGGATGGGACAAAAACTAAAAAAACAAACCAATATACCGACTAAACCGATCGAACCAACCCCGACCGAACGGTTTTCGGGACTGTCGGGACGCGATTTTGATTTCCCAGCTAATCGGTTTTGGGCTATGTCGGTTTCGGGTCGGGTCGGGTCGGGTCGGTTCCGGCCCGATGCTCATCCCTATAATGTGGTAGTTAATGATTGACTTTTATGTAATTTTGATTTTATTACAAGAAGTAAAAAAAAAAAAAAAAAAAAAAAAAAAAAAAAAAAAAAAAAAAACCCTTAAGGAATCAAAATGGTTGTTTTTTGTGTAATAAGTCATTCCGTGTAATGAATAATTACATTCTATAATTGTAAACAAACAAGATGGTTTCATTCTGTCGTAATGGTCATTTTCATTCCCACTTTGAATACAACCTAACAAACACTACGTAAGTTTTTCCAGCATTGTGTATGAACATGACTAAAGAAAAACATAAAATACTTTCAATAATGAAGTATTTTAAAATATAATCCAACTTGTAAAGATATTAATGAAGTATAAATTTCTAGTTTTTGGGATAAATTTTTGTTAGATTCATTTTTGCCTCTTTCTATATCCTATCCCCGGTTCTTACCCTATCAAGGTGTGTCCCTTTCTTTGACTCCTAATACGATTTTTTAGTGTTCCCTCCCTTTGAAGAATTTATGATTCTAAAAACAAGGTTAATAAAAAACTTTGTAAACATTATCAATTGTGGGTTAATAAATCGTGATATTAGAGAAAAATACCTTTTAGACAACCACATTTTTCATAAGTTGAGACACCACACACTCAACGTTTGTCATATATCAGGAAAAGAGGTTGTACGCGAAAGGGTACTCGGACTAAAGTGCTATTTCTTGGCCATTGGATCAGCAACGGTGTGATTCAGATGGATCATCGTTTGTCATATTAACAACATTACATATAGAGCAATCCATCTCGATATTATACTAAAAAAATATCAATCTTAAAAGACAACTTCATGCAGCCGCTTGAACTACCACTAGATCACCAACTTGTGTAAATAACATACAAAATAAGTATTATTTTTTTTTTTGGTAAAAGGGATTTTTCACCATGGTAAAATGTATTACTCCAAAAAAACCGTTTAAAGAACAATGGAATGTGACTAAAAGGCCACATTAACCTCAAGCAGCCACTTGAACTACCACTAGATTATTTATAACATGCTATAAATGAACAACTAGCTACCAACAACTAGAACAACCAAATAACAACATAAGATGACATGCCAATCTTATGAACTAAAAAATAAAGATTATGACCTTGGAGCTTGATATCAAACTGATCGCAGAAGTCATCCAATTGCCTAGGTAAGTCATAAACCTGAGCCGCATAATCATCAGAAAGATAGTCTCCAAGCTCGTTTCCTCCACCTGCCGATGAATAGTAGCTTCCCATAGGATCATTTGGCTCAAACACCTCATCATCATCACTATCAGAATCAACCATTTCACCCACCTTAGAAAATGGGTTGTCCCTCTTTGTTGAAGAAATACTAGGAGATGGATGAGTAGAAGGCTTAGTTGCCTCCACCTGCACCTTTGGTTTCATGTTACTTATAGGCTGATCTTGTGACCCCTTCCCATTATGATCAGAACCAAGAACTTCCTCATCCACCAATGACTCCAAGACACCAAAAGAATTAGAAGACTTTGAGTTCATACCAGATTTAACATTAGAAGTAGAAGCCTGCATTAGATCCTTAGGATCCGACTCTTTATTGGTAGCGCCCTGATTTGTAGATGTCGTCACTTTAGGTTTCCAAAATTTAATCTTTGGCTTAGAAAGCGTATCGCCTCCAATTGGCCTAGGTTGAGATTAAGAAGCCACATTCTTACCCTTGTTCTTATGATTCCTTACCTCAACGAACCCCTCATCGTTCTTATTCTTCTGAATCGATGCATTAGTAGCCGCATTAGTAACCTCATGAACCACCTATTTCACTTGTTTTGGACATTCACTAAGTGTATGCCCAAAGATCTTGCATAAACTACACTGAGGAGGCGTCCATTCATATTCGACACGAATGATTTCCGTCAAATAACCACTATCATCATCCAATGGAATAGCCATACTAACTTCCAATGTTGCAAAAATCGGCCTAAAAGGCCGATTAATCGGCGATTACAAGCTGAACGGCCTTGGACCTTGGAGCGAATTACAAGGTAATCGGCCTTGGACCTTGGAATCGGCGATTAATCGGCCAAAAATCGCTACACGGCCCTCGACCGCCTCGGGACCGATTCACGATTTTTGCAACATTGCTAACTTCCCTTTTCAATTATGGATTCAAACACACTTCAACCAAAGCACTAGCATAAGTAATACGACCCCACGAGTCAACACACATAGAAGATATAAATGTTCCAACATCACCGGTTTCCCAACTTGTGTTACAATCAAGCTTAAACTAACCTCCGAATAAGCAACTATAGGTACATTATGTAATTTAACCGAAACAGGAATCGAAGTTACCTCATTCTTGGTTAGGGGAACATTTAGTGACCACCTGTTTTTGTCAATGTCGCAAAAATCGTGAATCGGTACTGAGGCGGTCGAGGGCCGATTAGCGATTTTTGACCGATTAATCGGTCGATTTTCTTGACTTGGCCGATTACCTTGGAAATCCCTCCAAGTTCCAGGGCCGATTACCGATTAATCGCCGATTAAGCGGCCAATTCGGCCGATTTTTGCAACACTGATTTTTGTTTATCTAGCAATTCTTGAATAGGTTAACTTTGGGAGGGCTAGTTGTCGTAAACTGGTTACTCTTATTTGGGTTAAGCTTAGGGGTCAATTTTGTTGATATGTGAGTCGAGGGTTGAATGTATAAAAGATATATAGTTAAAACGTGTGTGTGTATATATATATCGAGACTTGTTGTCTCATAAAATCCTACGATGCATTGGCTCCATAAATCTAAAAGAAAATACGAAGTAGAAGCGGCGTTAAGGTTTTTGAGGACTTTTGGTTGCAATTGTTATTATAGTAAATCTATATCTTGATTCCTACAGTTACCGGGTTTTCTCTCCGAAATACTATCTTGCTACTTGATAAGGATTTATTTGATGCGTTTTTAGGGGGTCATTTAAGCCCTAAGGCTTGAATTTATGATCAAATATTGCCTCAAATCATTTCTTTTCTCATTTTAGGTACTTGGGACGTGATTTCTGAAATATGGAGCATTTTGAACGTTTTTGGGCTCAATAATGAAGAAAACAACAAAGTCAAAGAAAAGTCAGGATTTACACCTGACGGCGTCAGGCTTGGGAAGCTGATGCCGTCACTTGAATTTAATCAAGCTGGAAATATCAAACGTGATGCTCCAGTGAAGTTTTGAAGGTTTTACACCTGACGGCGTCAGGTGTATTTGGAAGTAGGCCATCAGGTGTTAACTTAAAGAGAGATGGCCCAGAAGACTTATAACCTGACAGCGTCAGGTGTAATTACATGTACGCCATCTAGTGTTAACTTATAACCAGACACCGTCACTCATTAAAGCTGACGCCGTCAGCTTTTGCAGAAAGAAAATCTACCTATAAATATAACATTATAACTTCGCTTTTTGCAAGCCCCCAAACCCTAAGTCCGATTTTAGGGGTTAGGGTAGGTGTTTTTCCAGCAACTTAAAGGGTTTCAATCACTCCATAAATATCTTGTATTGGTTTGTTGATGATTCTATGATAGGGTACTAAACGTGTCGTCATAATAATAAATAGATATTCATAGAGTTGGGGAAGGACGTGCACGCCCCCACGACTGGTATTAAGGAATACAAGGCTTCAATTAAAACAAGGATGTGAGAATTCAGTAGGTAGAATTGGATAGCTAGCAAGGAGTAATATATAATAGGTAGATACGCTTCACTTCCTTGTAGAACCCTAATTTAGTTTTCTTGCATATAAGTTTAATTAATAGCTTTTGGGTTAGTTGACTTGCAACTAATTCAGCCCACTCTTCTAAAACCTGAGATTTAATTTGCTTTCATAAAATATAAAAACACAAAAAAGAATCATCCCTCACCTCTAGACCTAATTCGTCATATATCTTGACCTAACGACACTATTCCCCTAAAGAACGATCAATCCCCCGGACATACCATATACTACACTACAACGATTAGGTACACTACTTGGAGGATTGCAAAAATCTCTCAAGATCCCTTGAGAGGTAAAACCTTTTGCGAGGTTGCAATCCTCGCATCACTACTTTTACACTTTATAAAGCTCTAAGAGCTTAAGGTACCCTATGACAAGAGAGGCGTTTTCTCAGAAAACGCAACCCAATGCCGCCAAAAGCGTACCGACCCTCGTGTTTTTGTGTCCTAAGTCATCGTGACCAGTTGAGATGGTCCCGAAAAATCCCACCGACAGTGCCAAGAGGGTACTGGCCCTCGCCTTTTCCCTTTTTTGTCACGTTTTCGGTGTTGTGGGGTTCAAGGGTGTACAACGACACCATAAACTGGTGTTATATGAGGGAGGGGTGTTTTTGGTGTTTTGAGGAAAAGGTTTTCAAGATTTACCAAATGGTCGTAGGTAGTCTAGAATAAAACTGAATCTTGTTGAAGAGCTGAGGAAGATAACAAATGAGAAGCGGTATAGCGTCGTGGGTTATCCGGACCTCCGATGTGGAGTCGGAGGACAAAGGAGGCTTTGGACTCGATGCTTTAGATGTAAGGTTCATTTATTTGATGTGCGGATAAATAACTTACAAGAGTTATAAGTATTATAAATGGTGTAAATGAATTATCTTCTATTATGTTAACAAACTAAATATTATTCTACTATATTCACAAGAAGAGACCATCTACATCGAATTATTTACACCATTTCTTATTTTGTTAATGTTATTTGGTATATACAGATATTTTAGTCATTTTAATTTGACTAATTGGACACTTGTTGACTTGTGGTTGGGTTGTACAAGTTGACCAGTCATCCGATCTATTTTGGACTTTTGAAAATTTAAGGGGTAGATAACGATATGCACTAGGGCGATTGGTTTACTTTCAGAATTTTCCCATCAAATAATTACAAAGTGGTTTATGGTTAAACATTTAATTGAATGGCAATAAGGTTTAGCTCTGAGATCAAGCAAACTCAAAGAAGAATTAAAGTTTACAAGTGAACTCTGAGTATGGATTAGAGACAATAACAAGTTCAAAGAGAGTAAATGTTCTTCTTAAATGTTACAATGAATATGAAAGGGATAACATTTACTCTGACTAATATTCTTTTTTATATAAGAGACAAATGAGGATGTCACGTGAGAGTAGTTGAAAAGTGTCAAACATTTACTAAAGAAGTACATCTTCCATTAAATGTTTCTATTCTTGGAAACACAACAACCTTACTTTTGAGGAACAGTGATGGCAATTGTTTCTCCAATTTCACTAACTTGTACTTGTCTTTGACTTTCTGGATGATACACTTTATCACTTGTTTGCTATCTTGAAAAGTATCGCTTAAATATCTAAGAGATTTTGAGCTAAACTTTGTTGGTTGGATCAGATAGCTGATATGATCATTAGGGCGTTGTCGATCCTTGATGAACCTCTGTCTTTTAGCTTCTAGTTCTTATACATCCTGGCTAACTAGGGACGGAGCTTGAAACTTTTTATCAGGGGGCCGAACTATAACTTATTAATTTTGGAAGGGCCAAATTGTTAAATAATACAATAACTTTTTACACTAGTAAAATGCATAAATTACACTAAGGGCAAAAAATTTTGGGGGGGGGGGGGGGGGGGGCAGGGCCCACCCCTATCCCAAAGAAGCTTCGTCCATATGGCTAACTATGCATCACCTTTATCAGCGAGTCTTTTTATAGTTAGGGTGTGTTTCTTTTCTGGCCTTGCTAAATATACACCACATTTCCACTTAATAAACACCAATTAATTACTAATGATTAATATATTTTAACTAATCATTAATAACATCATATTTATTATACTAATCATTATTGTTTTTATCTTTTCATTAAAGTTTTTATATAATTATCTCAAATCATTATTCATATTTAAATTTTCTTTTTCTTATTTACTTATCCAAATATATATAACTGTACATCCCATCTTATTAAAACATACATACAAATACACAATCCTAATTTGGGTATGCATGTATTTAACAGACAATTGGTTAGTTCTTTTAATTGTCTTTGAATCGTTTATCAGCTCTGATACCATAATGAAATGAACGCGGAATACCTGAAAATAAATCATTTTGCATGAAAATAATAGTTAGTGGCTCATGGTGGAAAGTTGGGTGGATAGTGGTCTGCTTTTGCTTTTGAACATGTTTCGTTGAATTTGATTTCAATTGAATTGAAATGAACGATAGTGGATGATAATAGAGGGTTAATTTAATCGTTGGTGGATTTCTTTTAGTGATTGATTAATTAGTGGGATAGATAATCTGCTATTCAGAAACGAGTCTTCATTTCAACAGACAATTGAGATTTCAATCTCAACTAAAACTCAGTGGTTTTAATCTTCAAAAACACACACTTTATTTCATGAGGTTTAACCTCTATTTATACAAGAGGAAGTAGGTGTAAAGGATACAACCTACGTCATTACTTACCTAATACTACACTAATAATTTACACCTAACGCACTAGCGTGCATTATTGTAGGTGGCCGACAGGCCTTACATTATTAGCCTTTACATTATTACTAAAAAACAAACTACACAGAATGAAATGAACGCGGAATACCTGAAAATAAATCATTTTGCATGAAAATAATAGTTAGTGGCTCATGGTGGAAAGTTGGATGGATAGTGGTCTGCTTTTCCTTTTGAACATGTTTCGTTGAATTTAATTTCAATTGAATTGAAATGAACGATAGTGGATGATAATGGAGGGTTAATTTATTCGTTGGTGGATTTCTTTTAGTGATTGATTAATTAGTGGGATAGATAATCTGCTATTCAGAAACGAGTCTTCGTTTCAGACAACAATTGAGATTTCAATCTCAATTAAAACTCAGTGATTTTAATCTTCAAAAACATACACTTTATTTCATGAGGTTTAACCTCTATTTATACAAGAGGAAGTAGGTGTAAAGGATACAACCTACGTCATTGCTTGCCTAATACTACACTAATAATTTACACCTAACGCACTAGCGTGCATTATTGTAGGTGGCCGACAGGCCTTACATTATTAGCCTTTACATTATTACTAAAAAACAAACTACATCACACCACACAAAAGAAAAAGTTGAAAAAGTGAAGATAATGGATAAGCAGGTGGCACATTCACATGTCTTCAATAATGCTTGATTTTTTGTTTTTTCTTTTTTTTATCTGCTCGTGTCTTCGTCTTCATTCCTGTATTTGTGCATTTGAACAGTAATCACACATATATTTTGATACGTAGTATAATCTTTGACATAGTGCAATTTTGAAATCTTCAGGCAGTGCCAAGAGTGGCCCGGTGAATTTTTCAAATGGTTGTTCAAAATCTTCTAAGGTTCTTAATTGTACATCGTCGATCACTCCCTTGGAATAGTTCGAGTAGATCAACATGTTGTTGTTGGAATGGTTGATTTTAATGTCTGACTTCTGCCTCGTTCCTGTTCCTAGCTTTGAGGATGCAAAAAATACTCCGGCAAGAGCATCTACCAAATTTTTAGTGGATGGTGTTGCTGGTGGTGAATCATCTTGCTCCTTCTTGTCTGGGTAATGTTCAGGATTGCTGACTCCTAATTCTGCTAACGTAATCGATGGCACTAAGAGTTTGTGATTGATGTTGTCGAAAATTGGATAGCTTGAGTGTAACTTAAAATACAATGATCTGCCTTTGGCGAAATGAGCATTGTACGCCTTGATGATGCTTTGTATTTCTGATGGAAATTTCTGAAATTCTCGTATACTTGTTCCATCTATGTAAATCGTGTCTACTAGTCCATGAACAAAGTATTCATGAATGTCTGTTGGTGCTGCTCCTGGTAGGAATATTACTTTTGGTCCTACTGGTATGTCGCTTGGATAGAATGACTTGGTAGCTTGGACTTCATTATAGTGTATGACACTATCCCAAAGTCTTTGAAATTTCTCGACCATCGGTTTCTTCATTTCTTCTCTTTCTTTTGTAGTTGGAATTTTTCTGATTAGATCGATTGGATTCATTTTATGCGATCCTTCTCGTAGTCTTTCTTGAAATCCTTGATTTAAAGAGATAAATCTCTTCGATCTCTGAACTTCTTTTGTTGTAACTGTCTTGTATGCTTCCTTTAATGCTTGCTGTGCTTCTTCTTGTGAAGTTTAACTTTTGTGACTGACACTTTGTCCTATGATGTGTGGACTTGCAAGTGCCCAATCTGTGTAGATGCCTCTAAATGGTCCATTGAAAATAACGTACCATTTCTTTTTTCCAATGCTTGATTTCTGAACTATTTCTTCAACATCTTCTTCTATTTTTATAAATTCGGCTTTGGATGATGATAAACCTGATGTTTGGGTTTTTGAAGTGGATGGCTTTGATTTCACTGGAGTAGATGGTTTTGATGGTGAAGGTGTGGATTCTGTGGTTGATTCTGAATTATCTGTTTGCGCTAAATATTCTACTGTATTGGCTAGTTTCTCTTCTTCTTGTCTAATAATGGCTAGTTTTTCTAAAGAGATACGTTGTTCTCTTTTTTGTTGTAATTGATGTCTAGCTGATTTCAGTAATCCTTCCGTTCTCTGGTGAGGGTATCTGCAATAGTGTTATTGTTACTTTTGATATATTTGATGTATGGATGAAATTGGTGTAGCTGTAGTTGCCAACGGATTAGTCGACCTCTACAATAGTCTTCCTGTAATTTGTATCTCCAGAATCCTTCTTGATGACTCCTTGTAATTTATGAAGCCTAAAAAGCCTTCGTAATTATTGTCTTTGACATGGTTCGCGCTTTACTTGTTCTTTTGCATCGTCGTCTTGCTTCTTGAATCATTGGTTAGTTCTTTTAATTGTCTTTGAATCGTCTATCAGCTCTGATACCAGAATGAAATGAACGCGGAATACCTGAAAATAAATCATTTTGCATGAAAATAATAGTTAGTGGCTCATGGTGGAAAGTTGGGTAGATAGTGGCTTGCTTTTGCTTTTGAACATGTTTCGTTTTATCATTCGTATAAACTCTATTCGTGTAACAATTGGTGTTGTTACTAATTCTCCTGTTTCAATATGTTTTATAATGACAGATTTATCAGTCTGTGTAAATGGTTGGTATAACTTTAAAAAATTATTTCCTATTATTAAATCTATACCTGAATCATGCATGTAAATAGTTGGTGTTATAAACTTTCTTTTATTTATATATATAGGTATCATTCTTCCTACATACCATATTTTGTGTACTGATTTGTTTGCTATAACTATTTTTTGTAGTTTAGTTAATTTCTCCCAATTTTTTAATATTTTTCTCTTTCCGAAGCATTAAAAAATTAGGAAAAATTAACTAAACCACAAAAAATAGTTATAGCAGACAAATCAGTTGACAAAATATGGTATGTAGGAAGAATGGTACCTATATATATAAATAAAAGAAAGTTTATAACACCAACTATTTACATGCATGATTCAGGTATAGATTTAATAATAGGAAATAATTTTTTAAAGTTATACCAACCATTTACACAGACTGATAAATCTGTCATTATAAAACATATTGAAACAGGAGAATTAGTAACAACACCAATTGTTACACGAATAGAGTATATACGAATGATAAAACGAATCTGTTCATTTTATCTCGTTCATTTTTAACTGTTTTCGTCTGTTTTTAACCGTTTACGTCCGTTTTTATCCATTTTTGTCCATACAAAAATGTATAAAAATGTGCACTTGTCACCAATTAACCACTTAAGGGTGGCTTTGTGACTATTACTCTAAATGTGTGAGATCTCAAGTTCAATTACTGTTAATTACAAGCAACCTTAAATGGTCACGCCAACCTCCTGATAAGGGAGGATTTTACCTGGTTTGAGTCTGTGTGGCGGTGGTTCAAACGCCGTAGATTAGTTGGTCAAAAAGTTGAAAATCATGGTTAAAAAAAACAAAAAAACTTAGTAATAAATTTTTATTAAGTTACTTTAGTAGACACCCATTCATATTCCACTAACAATTGAGAATAACATTTACGAACCATCATATTCCACTAACAATTGAGAATAACATTTACGAACCATCATATTGCACTAACAATTGAGAACAAGGAAAATTTTACGAACCATCATATTCGACAAACAATCTAGTTTTCAAGTAAAAATCATGTGCCGTGTTGTATAGTCTAAAATCAATTTCAGAACAAATAAAAAATTACAAACCACTATATGATGAATTTGTCCATGCGTATACATATGGGCCATGTTGACCACACCCTGGTCTATTTTTTTATCCCTACCCTCCCTAAATGGGAGGGTGTACTTTGTTTGTATTTTTTTTTTTTTTTTTTTTGTACTTTTGTCTTGTAGTTGTTTTTTTTTTGTTTTTGTTTTTGTTTTTGTTTTTTTTTTTTTTTTTTTTATTAAGTTTGTAATGTTTTTTTTTTTTTGTATATTTTTTTGTAATGTTAGTAATGTTGTGTATACTTAATTAATAGTTGCCTATATGACGTTATAAAAAAAGATGACGTTGACTCATTTTTGTGTATACTTAATTAATAATTGCCTATATGACGTTATAAAAAATATGACGTTATAAAAAAAGATGACGTTGACTTATTTGCATTTATAAACTAATGTTTGTAATGTTTTTGTGTTGTGTATAGTTAATTAATAATTGCCTATATGACGTTATAAAAAAATATGACGTTATAAAATATACGGCGTTATAAAAAAAGATGACGTTGACTCATTTTTGTGTATACTTAATTTATAATTGTCTGTATGACGTTATAAAAAATATGACGTTATAAAAAAATATAACGTTATAAAAAAAAGATGACGTTATAAAAAAAGATTGTTGACTCATTTGCATTTATAAACTACTACAAAATCAGTGTTTACAACTAAACTTAAATTATTTAAAAACAACAACTATTATTATAAAATTAAACGTCAACGTTAACATATTATTTAAAAACAACAATATCTACGACTACCATCTTGCCAGGATTTCCGTTCTACAATAAATCCTCTATCACATCGACACCAGAAAGGATTTCTTTGGCTCATCTGACCAAAGAATTTGCATAATCAATCAATAATGTTATTTACTAATTTAAATAAATATTTAATCAATTACTATATAATACAAACAGTTATTTACAACATAAATCAATAATCATTTACAATGTTTTGTCTGTAAAATTATTCACAACATAAATCAATAATTATTTACAACATAAAACAATAATTATTTACAATGTTTTGTCTGTATAATATTTACGTCAATAGTCGATGTTGATATAAAGTTATCCATTCTTCTGCAATTGGCTCTCGGTAAACCCTCCATTGTGGGTGGTTACGCGAAAGTGGAAAAGTTGGGTCTAGCGTCGGTATAATGTAATGAGCACATGAGTTCTCCCCCACACGGGCAATCACAAGGGGGTCGATTCCTTGTGTGTTGTTTGGCCCGGAAAAAAGCGAAAAACATGTGTTCCAACCACGCGCGGATAGAAATACAATCGGTCGATTTAGCATTGAAGCGATAACTAGACCCGGCATTGGCATCACCATCCAGTAACCGTCAGGTGCACCTCCGTTGAACCAGTGTATTGTATTCCAAAGAAAGCCAAAGTCTTGTTCCCCCCACATATCTATGTAAGTATTCCTATGGTAATCTAACTCTTGCAACAACCTATATCTGGCTTCGGCCCACCTATGTTCGTTTTGAAAAATAAAGTGAGCAACGCACCGAAACCCGCAATTCCCATCACCAGCAACATTACGTATACTTATTATGTATGGACGGTAAATCAGTGGAATTGCCCGAATAAAACCATTGCTCACAGTATCTCCAACATATAATCTGTGGCGTGGACTATCACCCGTGTACGAACTATGTCTTGGAGGCTCTTTCGGCAAGTTCAGGACTTTCGTAGATCTTGTATTTGCACTTCTTCGGTGATCTACGATTGGTACTTCATTTAAGTCCGGAACTTTTGTAGCCTTGGACTTTTTGTCCTTTGCGCTCAGACGTCCACGGGTATTTTCCTGAACAACAGGTTGACGTGTGTCCACAGATTCAGGTTGGTATATCCCTCTTAAGCTCATTATTAGCACTTACCCTATCGTAATATGTGTACCCTGATTGCTGCAGGTGTGAGTAAAGGACTTGAATTGGAGTTAGATTACCCATTTTGGCTTTCCGGATCTTAACTTGTGCGTTATATATAGTTCTAACGCTAGACACGTTATCCGGATTACAACCCTGTATTGTCGAGAGTATTTTACGTGGTTGTACGGTATACTCTGTCAATTCTTTAACCAACTCGAACTCATCATCATTTAAGCGCATTGCATATGGCACACCATGCAGCGACTCTAACATAGGATGATTATGACTATCATCCTTCACTTTCAAAATCCAATATGATTTTCTTTTAAGATATTTCGCCACCAATTTGAATGGGCAATCGGTTTTACAGGTACTGGTATTCCGTTTTCCAGTATCTTCGGGTGAATAAATCCCACCCTTTGTACACCCATAATTGATTTCGTTCATAATACCGTATTCTGATTTAGTTCTTCTTTTAACAATCACAAAACCGAGTTCCCGAGCTATGCTTTGCACCCAATCCATTAATTGCTCGTGAGATCCGAACCCCTGAAAAAACATTACGAATTTACATTTTTTTTAATACTAACAAAAAAAAAACTTTTTATTACAAAACTTTTTTTTTATATACAAATAAAAAAAAACTTTTTTTTATATATACAAGTTAAAAAAAAAATATAACAAAACTTTTTTTTATATACAATTAAAAAAAAAACTTTTATTACAAATAACTTTTTTTTATATACAAACTTTTTTTTTATATACAATACTTTTATAAACAATCCTTTTTTTTACAAATAACTTTTTTTTACAATACTTTTTTTTATATACAAGTTATAAAAAAAACTTTTTATTACAAAACTTTTTTTTATATACAAATAAAAAAAAAAAAAAAAAAAAAAAAAAAAAAAAAAAAAAAAACTTTTTACTACAAAACGTTTTTTTATATGAAAGTTAAAAGAAAAAAAATTATTACAAAACTTTTTTTTGAAACTTTCGTTTGAAACTTTCCATTTGTTTGAAAAGATAAAACCACCCAACGTTTATCCATTTAACTTTCGTATAAATAAAAAATTAAAAAAAAAAAAAAAAAAAAAAAAAAAAAAAAAGAGGAAAAAGAAAAAAGTAAAGATAAAACCACTCGGCCCATAGTTTTGTTTGTTGACCACCCAATGTGATAAACTGTCTCTTCCCATCTCTGTGCCATATTCACCTCACCAAAACACTCTTTCTCTTTCACCTCTTTCTCTCACTAAACAATTTAGATCTAAAGTTTGTTAGATCTGTGATGGTTTTAGTGATGGTTTGAAGGTGGGTAAGTGTTGGTGATGTTTGATAATGGTGATGTTTATGTGATCTATTTTTTTTTTTTTTAGATCTAAAACATCTCGATGGTGTTTCAGTAATGAATTTGTGATGGTTTATGGTGATGTTTTTGTGTAGTTATGGTGGGTAAGTGATTATACGTGATGATAAAAATTTTAGATCTATAAAAAGTTTATGTTTAGATCTGTGATGGTTTTAGTGATGGTTTGAAGGTGGGTAAGTGTTGGTGATGTTTGATAATGGTGATGTTTATGTGATATATATATATATATATATATATATATATATATATATATATATATATATATATATATATATATATATATATATATATATTTTTAGATCTGAAACATCTCGATGGTGTTTCAGTAATGAATCTGTGATGGTTTATGGTGATGTTTTTGTGTAGTTATTGTGGGTAAGTGATTATACGTGATGATAAAAATTTTAGATCTATAAAAAGTTTATGTGATTATGTGATAAAAAGTTTAGATCTATAAAAAGTTTATGTGATTATGTGATAAAAAGTTTAGAACTATAAAAGTTTATGTGATTATGTGATAAAAAGTTTAGATCTAAAAAAAAAAAGATGTATTTTTTTGACTGTTTCGTGATTGGTAATTTTTTGGTGATTGGTAATTATGTGATGAAATTGTTTCTGTGATGTTCGTTTTCTTAGATACATGACTTTTAAGCAGTTTGTGATGAAACTGCTTGTTTAAGCAGTTTCTGATGATACTTGTTAAGCAGATTGTTGTTTTCAGCATATTTGAAACTTGTTTTTTTTTAGAAAAAACCAAGATACGGCGATGATGATTTAAAAAAATAAAAGCTTGATTTTGGCGTGGCATTTCCAAATGTATGGCAATAAATTTAATTTGCAACATTTAATGTTGCAGCCAATATGATAAAATGTAATCTGAGCCTTACCTCTTGTGTATTAAATGGTGAATTCGACATTTTCACTTGCGGCTTTCTTGTGTTTCACTTGTTGTGATACTGCTTTTTTGAAAGTTGTTTTGTGGTTAGTAACTTGAGAGTTGCTTTGTTGTTTGTGATTCACACTTGTGGTTAGTAACTTGTGATGGTGCCTATGTTTATAGTCCAGGATTGAATCCTGGGAATCCTTACTATTTGGCTTGTGATGTACCTTGAGAATCCTGCAGTTTGTGGGAATCCTTACTATTTGGCTTGTGATGTACCTTATGAGAACTTGCAGTTTGGCATGTGAGAACTTATAAGAAGTTGAGAATCCTGCAGTTTGGTTGTGTAACTTGTAAATTTTGTCGGGTTTAGGCAATGATGATTGGTTTACAAAAACGAAACTGAGCCGATTTTAAATTCCGATACCTAAATAAGTTTCGGGTTTAGGCAATGATGATTGGTTTACAAAAACCGAATGGATGGCAAAGTTTTATCACTTTGCAACCTTCAAATCTGAGCCGATTTTGAAATCTGATACCAAAATAAGTTTGTAAACAAAACAAAACTTTTTATCACACACAAATAAAAACTGTCTTGAAAAAGATTTGTTAGAAAAAAAACTTATTACACTTTCAAAACAAAAGAAAAAGATTTGTAAAAAAAAAAAAAAAAAAAAAAAAAAAAAAAAAAAAAAAAAAAAAAAAAAGAGGGGTACAAAGTGTAAATACAAGAAGTTTGATATTGGTTGGGAGTTGAGACTATCAAAATGATAGGGAGTTGAGACAGCACCATGACCCAAAAAAAAAAAAAAAGCTGACACTGACACAATCATAGGGAGGGTTTGGGTTTAGGGCACTAGACCCCCGTGGGGTTAACACGACCCATACATATATACAAGTGATATCTTTTGTTAAAAAATTATATTTTCAATGTTACTAGTGTTCATTTACTAGTATTACTTTATTAAATACTCCGTATTTGAAAGATTTTGACTGCACAATTTTAGTTTTGGGTCTACAAAATATTTAATAGTATTTCTTAATTTATTAAATAGGACCTCCTCAAGGCATAAAATGTTAGCATTTTCTTATTAGGTGACTCTCACATATATTTATAAACCTCTTATTGTTAAAAAAAATAATAATAAAAATAAAAATAAAAAAAATCCTTAGGGGGTTGGCAACCTTGCCTAAAGTTGCCTCAACTAAAAGAGCAAACAACCAATCAACTAGTTCCAACAATTTTATACCTAAGGTTGCCTCAACATGAATTTTTAATGGCAATCTTGGTCCCCAAAATACTAATTATTAATTTTTTTTAATTTTATTTATTTATAATTATAATAAACAATTTAATAAAAACAATACATTTTATTAATAATTCAAAGCAAAATTACATAACACTTAGATTTAATATCATTTTTCGTCCCTGTGGTTTGTTGGGTCAATCAAGAAGCGTCCCTGTAATTTTTTTTCATCGGGTTTGGTTCCCGTGGGTTACAACCCATACGGGTTTGGTCCCTTGACCAACTTATCCGTCAGTTGACAGTTAAAATGTTTGTTAAATGGTGTAAAATGACAAAAACACCTTTATTATTATTATTATTATTATTATTATCATTATCATTATTTTATTTTATTATTATTTTTTTTACACTGTAAACATGACTTGAAGTACCATTTAATTAACAATAAAACCAAAATATTTAGAAGTTGTTATTATGAAACAAAATCCAAATTACTCTAAAAAAACAAGAGATAAAGTTAAACATCTACTCTTAACTATCAAAAATACTATGAAACTACCAACAAATCTATTCATAAAAAAGTAATCAATATGAGTTTTACAAAACCCTGTTGCTTGTTGCTACAATATTGTACTTCCCTGTTGCTTGTTGCTTCATCCACAAATCAGTATGAGTTTTAAAAAACCCCGCAACAATCGCCCCTTTATTCCTCCCTACACAAACCTTCGTTCAACCCGCAAGTCACATGAAACCTTAAACAACACTTTCGTTCCGAACACTCGACAACACAACCATCTCTTTTTTCACAAACATAACATTTCTTCCCCCACCTTTTCTCCAAAACCTTAGAACAATCAATAAACCCATTTCATCATCTTACAACCCAATATCATCAACTTTCAGATTTACAAAAATCCAATATATTTACACGACTTTCAAATACACAAAGAGCTGAAGAACATGAACCGAATAACCCAATAAACCCAAAAATGAACTGAGGAGCGGATCTATTTTCAAGATCTGAAAAAACACCATCTATTTTCAAGATCTGAAAAAAAAAACTAAATAAACAAGGTGTCGGATTCTTTAGTGGTTCGGTTTATGGTGGTTTGGTTTGGTGGTGGTTGCGGGTTCAGATCGTGGTGGTGGTGGTGGTTTAGCGCGGCCGGTTTTTGAAGATGGTTGTGTTGGTTTGGTGGTGGTTGCGGGTTCAGATCGTGGTGGTGGTGACGCCGTGGTGGTCGACGGCAGGCTTGCCGACCGGATTCTACTGTGAGAAAGATGGAGAGATAAGTGAGTGTGAGGTTTGTGGAATGATAAGTGAGTGAGTGTGTGGTTTATAAAAAAAATATATTGAAATGACATTAATAGCCTTCTACTTAACAGAGTTATGGTCAAGGGACCAAACCCGTATGGGTTGTAAACCACGGGGACCAAACCTGATGAAAAAAGATTACAGGGACGATTCTTGATTGACCCGACAAATCACAGGGACGAAAAATGATATTAACTCTAACACTTATTAAACAAATAAAAAAAACAATTTAAAAAAAAATAGGAAATCACTAGTCATCGAGGTATGGTAAGTCTTGAGCCGTTACGTGCTCCGTAAGATTATATCAAAGACGATTATGGATATCTTCGTCGAGTAACTCATGTAGCACACTATCATCATAAACTGGCGTTACCGGCGGATCCATTATATGAACCGGTGATATTGCCATCCCATCGTTTTTTAAAATCATATTGCACAATATAATGCACGTATAAACCAGTTGTCGAATCTTTTCAACCGACATAGCTAGGAGAGGACGACTGAGAATCATCCATTTTCCTTTTAGACGACCAAAAGCTCGTTCCATATCCTTTCTTCTAGACTCTTGTAGTTTCTTGAATCTTTTTTCCATTAGGTCAGTTGGATACGGATATGCTTTAACAAATGTTGAATACTTAGGATAGATTCCATCAGTAAGATAGTATCCACGTTTGTAAAGCCTTCCACCCAATAAAAATGAACTGTTTGGTGCTGTTCCATTTTGTTCAGTAACATACAATGGAGACTGATTCAAAACATTGATATCGTTGTTTGAACCGGGAGGACCAAAAAACGAATGCCAAATCCACAAATCATATGAAGCAGTCGCTTCAAGCATAATAGTCGAGTATTGGTGATCACCTCTCTTATATTGGCCTCTCAAGTGTCAAGGACAATTTTGCCAAACAAGATGTGTACAATCAATGCTACCAAGCATTCCAGAAATATGATGTTTTTCTTCATGTACATGGAATAAGCGTGCTACGTCATGGCTTGTAGGCCTACGTAAGAACTCTCGACCATATAACTTTATAATCACATCGCAAAATTTATCAAGGCATTCTCCTAAAATAAAAGGACAACTTAAAAAAAAATAACGAAATATATAACTAAAAAATAATAACTAAAACATTTTAACAAAAATACATAACGGAAACAATTTAAGTAACTTAATAACAAAAAAAATTAAAAAATAATAATAACGAAACAATTAAATTAAAATAATAACCTGACGTTATTCGTGCAATGTTTAGATAGTCATCAAATCTATCCGGAGGTTCACCCGTTGCGAGTTGTCGAATGGCGGATGTACATTTTTGTAATGGTGTGAAACTATTTTGGCCCATCGCATCTTGACCCGGTTGAACCCATTCAAATTGGGCTTCAATATCATCAACGATTTTTAAAAATAAATTTTTACTCATACGAAAACGATCACGAAAAACGCTTTCGTTAAACTTTGGTTGTTCAACAAAATAATCATTCAATAGAGTTTCTAAAGCTCTTTCACGAAAACATTGGACATAACCACGGGTGTCGGTAGAGCTAGCCGTGTCTTCAAGAGCTTTGTTTCCGGCTAAAAAGGTTTCAAACGTACTTCCGGATAACCATTCTTCGGACGAATCCGGGGAATAATGATCTCGTCCGATGACGAAGAAGGTATTGACATGGTTAAATAAATTGTGTATTGTTTTTGTGATTTGATTTATGAGATTTTTGTGAATGAAACAATATGTGTTATTAGTGAATATTTATAGGGATTTTTTTTTAATCAATGCATCCACGCTCCTAGCATTTACTCCAAACGGTAACATTTTGCATTGTTTTTCTCCCCACCGATTCAGTGATACACACCATTTGCAGCACCGATTTGGGCTTGCCGAGTGAGTGGCAGCCATGCTTGCCGATCGGCCATCTTTGCCGAGCCCATTTCCCCGCAAGGTTGCCAGTCCCCTTAGTCTAGTTTATGTTTAAATATTGTTTGTGACCATTGTTCACCGATAGTAAATCGCATAGAAACGGATATTTGATCGTTAATTGAGTAGAAACGATTATGTAACTATATATGTAAACGTGCACTTGTGTGACAGTTGTCTTTAATATACTAAAACCGAACAAGCTAATATAACACCAGCTTATCTTGGATAATATCATAATTAGCTGATATTACAATAATGTCTCATCATTATGACTATACTAATCCTAGTTATATTAAACTCGAATCTACCCCGTGACACTCGATAAGAAGCTAGCATATGCTCTTTGAACTCATATGGGACGTTATTAATTAGTGATGGGTTGCTCTTTGTTCTATGTTGATCAAAATTAAAATACTGTTCAAAAAAAAATCAAAATTAAAATATCAGCAGAGCACATCTGTTTTACGTATTTCAACGAGACTAGAAAACAAATAATCACCCACTGCATGTGAAGTAACATCTTAAGCGAATAACTGCACTAGCTCACTAGCATCTGCTTGTAGTATGAAGAAATGTTTCTGCTTCGGTATGAGGTCGTAAGGGTAGTGGCAACCTTTCGGCAAAACCACATTGGCAAAGCTTGCCGATCGGCAAGGCCCATTGCCAGTGGCTCGGCGAGTACCGATCGGCACTTCAAACGGGCTATCTCACCGATTTGGTGGGGAGAAGATCAAGGAAAAATGTTACCGTTTGGGAGTTAATGTTTGGAGCGTACATGCATTGATTCAAAAAAAAAAAAAAAAAAAAAAAAAAAAAAAAAAAAAAAGAAGATTCCCTATAAATATTCACTAACACATATTATTTCATTCACACAAATCTCACACATCAAATCACAAAAACAATTCACAATTTATTTAACCATGTCAACTTCTTCTTCGTCATCGGACGAGATCATTATTCCCCCCGGATTCGTCCGAAGAATTGTTATCCGGAAGTACGTTTGAAACCTTTTTAGCCGGAAACGAAGCTCTTGAAGACACGGCTAGCTCTACCGACACCCGTGGTTATGTCCAACGTTTTCGTGAAAGAGCTTTAGAAACTCTATTGAATGATTATTTTGTTGAACAACCAAAGTTTAACGAAAGCGTTTTTCGTGATCGTTTTCGTATGAGTAAAAGTTTGTTTTTAAAAATTGTTGATGATATTGAAGCCCAATTCGAATGGTTTCAAGCGGGTCAAGACGCGATGGGACAAAATAGTTTCACGCCATTACAAAAATGTACATCCGCCATTCGACAACTCGCAACGGGTGAACCTCCGGATAGATTTGATGACTATCTAAACATTGCACGAATAACGTCAGGTTATTATTTTAATTTAATTATTTCGTTATTAATTTTTTTAATTTGTTTTTGTTATTAAATTATTTAAATTGTTTTCGTTATGTATTTTTGTTAAAATGTTTTAGTTATTAATTTTTAGTTATATATTTTGTTATTTTTTTTTTAATTAAAAGTTATCATTTTATTTTAGGAGAATGCCTTGATAAATTTTGCGATGCGATTATAAAGTTATATGGTCGAGAGTTCTTACGTAGGCATACAAGCCATGACGTAGCACGCTTATTCCATGTACATGAAGAAAAACATCATATTCCTGGAATGCTTGGTAGCATTGATTGTACACATTTTGTTTGGCGAAATTGTCCTAGACACTTGAGAGGCCAATATAAGCGAGATGATCACCAATACCCGACTATTATGCTTGAAGCGACTGCTTCATATGATTTGTGGATTTGGCATTCGTTTTTTGGTCCTCCCGGTTCAAACAACGATATCAATGTTTTGAATCAGTCTCCATTGTATGTTACTGAACGAGATGGAACGGCACCAAACAGTTCATTTTTATTGGGTGGAAGGCTTTACAAACGTGGATACTATCTTACCGATGAAATCTATCCTATGTATTCAACATTTGTTAAAGCATATCCGTATCCCACTGACCCAAAGGAAAAAAGATTCAAGAAACTACAAGAGTCTGCAAGAAAGTATGTCGAACGAGCTTTTGGTCGTCTAAAAGGAAAATGGATGATTCTCAGTCGTTGATGAGTGTCTAAATACTCATCATTTTGTACCAATCTGAACTGCCAAAACATACAAAAACACTCAAAAATGCATCATAATACTTAAAATATCTTAGAAGAGTGTTTTATATGTTTCAAATACAAAAATATGCAAAAACAAATGAAAAACGTACAAAGTTTGCATAATTGGCAATTTCAGTCCCTCAAGTTTCAAATATTGACAAAACTAGTCCCTAAAGGTTTAAAATAAATGAAAAGTCAACTTAAGTCCTTGGGAAACTAAAAATATTCAAAAATGATCCCTGGATGAAAGTTTACACAAACTGGCAACTTTTACCCCTCAAGTTACAAAATTGGCAAAAATGGTCCCTGGTATTCAAAATTGGAAATTTACAAATAATACCCTTGTACTATGCATGAATGACAAAATGGAACAATTTTGATAAACTTTTGAGAAATTACAAACACAGTCCCTTAAAAATCCAAATTTTCAATAATGGTCCCTAGAGTTTGTGGAATTGGCAGAAAAGGTCCCCGGTAATTTTGAAAAATGGCAAAATATGAATTTGGTCCTTGTATTATTGGTTCTTGGCAAATTACACCTTTATGAGTGTTTGGGAAATATTACAATTTCAGTCCCTCACTTTTGTCAAAATTACATAATTGGTCCTTGTTCACTAAATAACCAAACCGGCCCTTTTTATTTATATAAACCAAAACCAACAAACCTTACCCAGCCCACACACACCCCTAGCCCAAACATAAGCCCACCCAACACCCCTTATATTAAAACCGGGTCAAACATAGTCAACCCCCGCCCAAAACAGCTATTACTGTTCATCGTCCTCACAAACACCCCCAAACCTGAAACCAGGGTGGTTTCAGCCACCTTGCACCTCCACCTCACCAATACAACTCACCACCAACTCCCTTCCACCACCCTACACCTATCCCATCCACAATAAATGCACTTCTCACCCAAAATTCCCTCCAAACCAGTTCCAATTCTCTGTTTCTTCCATAAAACACCAACTTGCCCTAAAAACCCTCCCCTTTGTCCCCTGACACCTCCACATACTCCCAATTATCCTTAATTGCAGAATGTAACCTCCAAGTAAACGTGTAAGACTTTGGCGCCAAAATTGGTTTAAACGGTCATGATTAATGCAGAAGATTGGAGGGTCAAGATGAAGTGGGAAAAGCTTAAAGTCACTCCTGGAACCCTAATTGGAACATATAAAAGGAAGGAAAGCAGAAGAGAAGCATATCTAGTTTTAATTTTAAAAGTGTATGTCGTATTAGTGTTTTAAAAAGTTCAAGTGTAATTTTAATCTTTCAAGTTTCAGTTTAAGTGTTCTCAGTGTACTAGTGATCTTTTAAGTTAATAAAAAGCAAGTTTGAATTATTATCTTAGTGAATGCAATTTTCAATTTCATATAAAAATCTCAATAAGCTGTGTTGTTGATTCTGTATGGTTTCATGGATTGAGTAAGCTCACATAAGCTCCCATAAGCTCAATAAAGCTTTTAGTAACCTACTAATCAGTTTAATAAAAAAAAAATCTCACAAATTACAAATTGGTCAAAGAAAGTCAACTGTGGCATTTGTTCTTGATTTCTGGGTTTCATAGCTGATTTGGAAGCAATAGGGAAGCTTGGAGTATTGGTTTAGATCCTCAGGGGAGGAAATAGGAGTTCTTGGTTCATGGTTTGAGCAGGAAAGCTATTTGTAAGTTATCAAAATTCTCACTTTTACTTTTGTACTATTGCTCTGCTTATTACTTGCTTTTTCAGTGTTTAATGCTTATTTAGTCTTATATAGTCATAATATAACATAAAAATAGTATCTTGTTTGTTTGAATCAATAATTACTAAAAAAATAAAAATTAATCAGTCAACATAGTATATCTTGTGTTCTTGTGTATTTGTGGTCATTATCTGTTTCTAAGTGCTTAATTACATCTGATATATCATAATAAGTCATGTTGGATCATTAGAATAAGCTCTTATAGCCCTTAGCTAATTAAATCTCAAAACAGTCTAGATTAGAGGGTGTTTGGAATAAGCTTTTGAGCTGAGCTCTTATTGTCAATTGGTGATTATCTGTGTTTCAATAGTTTGCAGTAGTATCACTTAGGTAAATTAAGGCATAAAAGTTTAGGTTTAAACCACAAAAAGTCAAAATCAAACTCATTTCATCACCACAGTTAACTGTGGTGGAATTTGAGTCCGTAACTCATCAAATCTACTCATAAATTAGTAATTTAGCTTATTTCAATCTTAGTATAGCTTAATATGATATAATCAATCAGTAAGATAAGTTAGAAATTCAACAAAGTCAAACTAGTAGTTAATTTCAATAATAGTCAAAGTGCATACCTCAGATTTTCATCAAAATGGTAGTAATTTTCATGAATTTTGTGTTGTGATTTGGAACTTGAAATTTGTTGTGAGTATAACCTACCAGTTTAACTTTAGTTTCCCACATCTAGTTCATTTTTAAGATTTTTATTAAGCAAGAAAAGCTCAACCAAAGTACCTTGCAGGGCAAAAACATTGCCCTGTGCACAGGTTTTAGGTAAAACACCAAGACCTCTTGTATGCTTATCAGTGGACCCCACATCATAGGATTTAGCTTAATTGTAGCTTAATACACCAGCTTATCACATCTAGGCTTAGTTTAGCTTTTAGCTTATTGTAGGATAGCTTTTAGGATCAAATTAGTGGCCTTTGTAAAACAAGCCACACTGATTACTCAGTGTATGATCACTATTTCAAGGGCTCACCTAGAGCTTATTAGTGAACCATAAAGTTAGCTTATTAGTTTAATTTGCAGCTTATCAACCCATATTTGAACCCCTAGGTTTAGTTTGAACCCTATTTTAATTTTGTGGACCCCACACTCATTGAAAGTGGACTGCAAGGCAAAGCCTTGCCCTGCACATCAGATACACAGCTATCACCACCACTTTGGTGGTGATTTGTGGCCAACTCAGTGGGCCCCACACCTTCTACTTAGCTTATTACAACCCCCCTCCTACCCAGGTTCAATAGTTGACCATTAGTTTGACCTATAGATCAGTGGACCCCACCTTAAATTGTCCCCAATCTCTGTCCCATTTCTGAGTCAGAAGAGAAATAAGCAAGTGCTTATTTGGGATTTCCAGCTTATCCTAGGAGCTTATCTCACCATATTTAGCTTAATTATGTGTAAGTAACTTAGGTAAACTAGATTTCACTATAGTGGACCCCACATAACCTCAGCTTAGCTTAATTCTTAATTTAGTCAACCTTAGTCAACTGTTTAAGCTAATAAGCACTCTCAGTGCTTATTCTTGATTTCCAAAGTAGTTGTTTTTGTAAAAGTTTCATTATTTAAGTATTTAAGTAGTTTTATAAAAGAAAAACCAGAAAAAGCAAACATAAAAATAGTGATAGCTTCTATTTAATAGAAATTATCTAATTAATTTTCATTTTAGCTTATTAATAAGCACTTGTCCAATTTTATAATTTTATAAATTACTTAGTACCTTAAAGTAGTTAAAATAATTTTCTTAGAATTTTCCTAAGCAGTTTACTATTTATTAGATTTAAAACTAGTTTAAATAATTAAATAGGGAATATTAGTAATTAAATAGATTTCTTTAATTTTAATTAACTAAAGTAGAATTTTATATTTTTCCTAAGTTTTATAAATTAGTTAAGACTTTTAAAAAATAGTTTCATAATTTCTACTGTTCATTTTCTAATTTTCTCATTTAATTTAATTAAATTAGCTTAAAAGTAATTAATAAAAAATTAATTAGTCAATTAGCTTAAATATAATTTTTAGCAACTTTTTATAATTTTGTAGTGTTCCTGTAGTAATTAAATAGTTTTATAAATTTTATTATAATTTTCTAAGGTAATTTAGTAATAATAGTAATTTAAAATAGTTTAATTAAATTAATTAAGTTAAATAGTTTATAATTAATAAAATACTTATAAAAAGACAAAAATATTTATTTTCATTTTTTATACTTTCTTCAAGTTCTTATTTAGGTTTATAAATTATTGTTATAAGTTTTTAGGTTTATTTGTAATAGTTGTAGCTTTTAGTTAATTTAAATTAAGCTTTTAATTAGATTTTAATTAGTTTTATTAATTAAATAGTAATTAAATATTATAATAATCATTTTCATAATTTCAATTTCATTTTCTATTTTCTTTAATATTAAGTTTTCAAAAGTTTCACTTTTAACCCCTGTAGTTTGTAACTTGTTAAATACCACTTTTCTCTGTCTGTTATTTGATTATCTGATTTTGTGCTTATATCTGTATTTCTGTTATAATTTCATATTTTCCAAATATCAAGCAATCAGTAGTATAATCAACCCTCAAATCATCTTTGTTACTGTCCTCAGTACCACTCACACTCATACTCATTTACAAATACAATTTCAATCTCGTTGGGACTTAACGACCCGGGGATTTTCCTGTACTTCCACGGTCAATATTAACTTGCACTTTCTCCTAGGTGGGCCTAACAGCTGTACACGGCTGACTGGTTGGTTTGGGAGGAGTCAAAATTTGGCGCCGCTGCCGGGGAGGTTGTTGCGTATTTTAAAACGGTAAAAGTTTAGTGGTTTTCAAAAACCCTCCTGTACAAATATCACCACTTTGTAAATTTTTAAGAAAAGCAAAATCATATCTGAAAACGTTCATTAACATTTCTCCTGAAGTGTTAACAACACCAAACAAATCATAAACAACAAAACAAACTGTGAAGTTAAATTACTTCGTATCTTTACGATTACAACCTATACAGTTGGTTTAAGGTAAGTTCTGACATTAAATTGCGAACTTAAGAGGGATCCATTTATTTCCTCCCGCCAGCCTGCGAGTAATCTTAAAGGAACGATTTCGGTTAACGAATCAGTTTCAAAAATATTGTCCAAGTTTTTTCACCCATACACGAAAAGCCAAAAACATTTTACTGTGAATATAATTACATAAAAGTTTACCACCACAAACCAAGGCAGAACACCTACCAACTGGGGGTGTGAACATAATAAGTTCCCAAACCTAAAAGATTAAAAACTTACCATTGTATCCTTGTGAATAGTGTACCTTTTTTAAAGGAGCTGTTCATTTGTGATTATTGGGTTTAAGTTCACTGTAGTTTTGCCTCGATCTTGTGTTGAAAAATAATTTTTGTGCATGCGCACTCGTTCACAAACAAAGAATAAAAAGAAGAAAAACGTACCCGAGTTACGTACTGTTACAGAAGAACACACAATCAAAATGAACGACGAGCCCCCATTCCTTCCCAAGGATGAACCAGTTCCTGACACCCGAACTATGGAGGAACTGTGTCAACCTACCATGCAAGGGAGGGGTGGACCAATTGCACCACTCACTATTGGAGCCACGGATTTTGGATTAAAACACCACATGATACAACAGATCCAGAATACGTGCCAGTTCCACGGATTGCCGGGTGACGATGCCAACAGGCATCTCGACAAATTTTTAACTGTCACCCAAAGCATGAAACAACATGGCGTCGCCGAAGACAGCCTGCGTTTATACTTGTTCCCCTATTCTCTCACTCATCATGCAACTTCATGGTTCGATCGACTTCCAAAGAATTCGATCCACACTTTTGATGAGATGATCACTAAATTTCTAGCCAAATACTTTCCACAATCTATGGTCACAAAGCTGAGGAATGACATCAGCAACTTCAGACAGCTTCCCGAAGAGTCCTTATTTGAGGCATGGGAACGCTACAAACTTGCCATTGATAAGTGTCCCAATCATAACATGCTTCTTGTCACCATTATTGACACCTTTTATAATGGTTTGACACTCCGTCATCGTGACACCATCAATGCTGCTGCTGGGGGTACCTTTATGAAAAGAACCCCTGAAGAGTGCTATGACTTAATCGAAAACATGACTGCCCATCATAATTTTTGGGACTCCTCTGCTGAGAGGAACGAATCATTTAAGTCAGACACTCCGGCAAGCAATGAAATATCCATCCTAGCTAAAAAGCTGGATGATTTGTCTACAGCAGTTTTACGTATCCATCAGAATAATCCTAATCAGGTCAAAACTGTTAACCCAAGTTGTGAAACTTGCGGTGGTCCACATACGTACACAGATTGCCCAGCTTCCGGTGGCTTTTCTCGTGAAAACGTGTCTGCAGCTCAAGGTTCCTATAACACGGGAGGTAATTCTTACCAACCGCAAGGGGATCGAAATCTTTTGAGCTATCGATCTAATAACTATATCGGACCACCAGGGTTTAATCAACCTCAAAATAGGAACCAAAATTTTAACCAGAATCAGAACCAGAATCGAATGAACCAAGGTTATAACAACCAAGGGAATTTCATCTCTAGTCAAAATCAGTTTAACCAAAATCAGAACCAAGGGAACTATAACCGTAATCAAGGTCAGAACAATTACCCACAGGGTAATTTTCAACAACAAAACCACTTCCAAAGTAACAACAATCAGCAACATGGGAATTTCCAGAACAATCGGGCTCAAAATTTTCAAAACCAAATCAAGCCATTGTTCCAACTGGACCATCACATGATGAATTATTAAAACAGTTTATGAAATCCCAGGAAGAACTGAACAGAATGCTGGTTAGTCAAATGTCTAATTTCCAGAAGTCTTTAAATGATCGACCCTCGGGCTCAGGTACAACTTTACCTAGCAACACGATCGCTAATCCGAGGGGCAATGTAAAGGCGATCACCACAAGAAGTGGAGTTTCTCACAAAGGACCTACAGCTCCCTCTACCTCATCTCCTATCCCTGTAGAGGAATGTGAAACTGAGGATACCACGGATACGGTACTTCCTAATAATAACGGAGGTACCAATGACATCCCTCCTCCAGTTATCCCGGTCCCAACTCCCCCTAAAAGGGTCGTGTTTGAAACTACCGAAGTTCCTGTTGAAAATTCAAAAGCCAACCCAAAACCAACAATTCCATATCCCTCACGATTGCAAGACCAAAAGCTCCGTGAAAAAGCTAATCATCAGATGGAAAAATTCTTTCAGATTTTCCAAGAACTACACTTCGATATTAGTTTCGCGGATGCTCTTCTTTTAATGCCCAAATTCGCTTCGACAATCAAAAATCTGTTGAGCAATAAAGAAAAACTGTTTGAGATGGCACGAACTCCACTCAATGAAAACTGCTCTGCAGTTTTGTTGAAACAGCTTCCCGAGAAGCTAGGAGACCCCGGGAGATTTCTAATACCATGTACTTTCCTGGGTATGGTTGAATGTTTTGCCTTGGCCGATCTTGGTGCAAGCATCAACTTAATGCCTCACTCAGTTTGGAAAAAGCTCTCTCTTCAGGCACTTAGTCCCACATGCATGACTCTCGAGCTTGCAGACCGTTCAATTTCACGTCCCCTCGGTATTGCCGAGGACATATTTGTGAGAGTGGGAAAGTTCCATTTTCCGGCAGACTTTGTCGTTGTTGATTTCGATGCGGATCCAAGAGTTCCTCTCATTCTTGGGAGGGGATTCTTAAGAACGGGACGTGCATTAATCGATGTTTTCGATGAGGAAATCACGTTACGAGTTGGCAATGAAGCGATTACGTTCAACCTTGATCAAACCTCGAGATACTCCTCGAATTATGATGCTGAATCGGTCAACCGAATTGATGTCATTGACATTGCATCCGAGGAGTATGCTCAGGAATTCCTTGGATTCGCTGATAATTTTCCGAGTGGAAATCCCACTATTTCTTCTGATCCCATAATCGCTAATTCTTCTCCTTCCCTCACTCCGTTTGGGGGAAGTGATTTCGTCCTTGAGGAATTAGAGGCCTTTCTCAAAAGTGATTCAGTTCCCGAAGGAATTGATTACCAAGATATTGACCCGGAGGGGGATATACTTCTCCTTGAGGAGTTATTGAACAAAGATCCTTCTCCCATTCCTGTTCTACCTCCACAACTTCATAAGGTGGAAGTCAAATATGTTGAGAAAAATGATGATTTTCCAGAGGTTGAACTTAAGGACCTGCCTCCTCATCTAGAATATGCATTTTTGGAAGGTAACGATAAGTTACCGGTCATTATTGCAAAAGACTTAAAGGATGAGGAGAAAACTGCGCTGCTTAAGGTTCTAAAGTCCCACAAACAAGCAATTGCTTGGAAGCTCTCAGACATAAAGGGTATTAACCCGGATTTTTGTACACACAAAATCCTAATGGAAGAGGACTTTAAACCTACCGTGCAACATCAACGAAGGGTAAATCCGAAAATCCACGAAGTTATAAAAGCTGAAGTTATCAAACTTCTTGATGCGGGATTGATTTACCCTATATCTGATAGTCCTTGGGTAAGCCCAATACATTGTGTTCCAAAGAAGGGTGGCATCACGGTTATCACAAATGAGGACAACGAGTTAATACCAACTCGTTTGGTTACAGGGTGGCGAGTATGTATTGATTACAGAAAACTTAACGAAGCCACCCGTAAAGACCACTTTCCTCTGCCCTTCATGGATCAAATGCTCGAAAGACTAGCAGGAAATGAGTATTATTGTTTCCTTGACGGCTTCTCGGGATACTTCCAAATTCCCATTGATCCACAGGATCAAGATAAAACTACCTTCACATGCCCTTATGGGACATTTGCCTATCGTCGCATGCCTTTTGGGTTATGCAATGCTCTGGGCACTTTCCAGAGGTGCATGATGGCTATTTTCCATGACATGATTGGAAAAACCATGGAGGTATTCATGGATGACTTCTCAGTCATCGGGAATTCTTTCGACTCGTGCCTCTCCCACTTAGAAAAAATGCTTCAACGTTGTGAAAACACTAATCTTTGTCTAAACTGGGAGAAGAGCCATTTTATGGTTAAGGAGGGCATTGTCCTCGGCCATAAAATTTCAAAAAGTGGGATTGAGGTCGATAAGGCCAAAATTGATGTTATTGCTAAACTGCCTCATCCCACCACTGTTAAAGGAATAAGGAGTTTTCTCGGACATGCCGGATTCTATCGGAGATTCATTCAGGATTTCTCCAAAATAGCCCGGCCTATGACTCATCTTCTTGAAAAGGATGCTCCTTTTATCTTTTCCCCCGAGTGCATCGAAGCTTTTGAAATTTTAAAGAAAAGGCTTACCGAGGCACCAATCCTTGTTGCCCCCGACTGGGACTTACCCTTTGAACTTATGTGCGATGCTAGCGATTATGCTATTGGTGCAGTTCTGGGGCAACGCAAAACCAAACATTTTCAGCCAATACACTACGCAAGTAAGACCATGAACGAAGCTCAAACACACTATACCACCACAGAAAAAGAATTATTAGCTGTGGTATATGCCTTCGAAAAATTTCGGTCTTACTTAATCTTAAACAAAAGCGTGGTGTATACGGATCATTCGGCTTTAAAATACCTGTTCACTAAACAGGATGCAAAGCCAAGACTGCTCCGGTGGGTCCTGCTCCTCCAGGAATTCGATATTCTCATAAGAGATAAAAAAGGAGCAGAGAACCTTGCAGCTGATCACTTGTCCCGGTTACAAAATCCTCATCAGGATATTCTCGAGAGAAAAGAAATTAATGAAACTTTTCCTCTGGAGACTCTAAATCTCATCTCTAACTGGGATAATACCACCACCCCATGGTTTGCCGACTTTGTAAATTACCGTGCGGGAAATTTCGTTGTGAAAGGGATGTCGTCCCAACAGAAAAGAAAATTCTTTAAAGATGTAAAACATTACTTCTGGGACGACCCCTACTTGTTCAAAATATGTGCGGATCAAGTCATCCGACGGTGTGTCCATGGCCAAGAAGCCATGGAAATTCTTAAAGCTTGTCATGATGGACCCACGGGGGGACATCATAACCCAAACTACACCGCCAAAAAGGTGTTTGATTCAGGATTCTTTTGGCCCACGATATATAAAGATGCCCATGAACTTATCAAAACCTGTGAGGCTTGCCAGCGTCACGGGAATATTTCTAAAAATAATGAGATGCCGCAAAACGCCATCCAAGTCTGTGAAATATTTGATATGTGGGGCATTGATTTTATAGGACCATTCCCGTCTTCACGAGGGAATAAGTATATACTCGTCGCTGTCGACTATCTGTCAAAATGGGTTGAGGCAAAAGCCTTACCCACCAATGATGCCCGAGTAGTTTGTAAATTTTTAAAATCTCTCTTTGCCAGATTCGGGACTCCTCGTGCCATTATCAGTGATCGTGGTACTCACTTTTGCAATGAACAATTTGCAAGAGTAATGCTGAAATATGGTGTAACTCACCGTCTTTCTACAGCATACCACCCCCAAACAAGTGGGCAGGTGGAGGTCTCAAATCGGGGTATTAAGAGAATTCTCGAGAGGACGGTTGGTGAAAACCGTGCCTTTTGGTCGGATAAGCTGGACGATGCATTATGGGCTTTCCGCACTGCTTACAAAACACCCATCGGGTGTACTCCATATAAGCTAGTGTACGGGAAAGCATGTCATCTTCCGATCGAATTAGAACATAAGGCCTATTGGGCCTTAAAACATGCAAATTTCGACCTTCAGACAGCGGGTGATCACCGTAAAGTTCAACTAAACGAACTAAATGAATTACGTGATCAAGCTTATGAAAATTCTTTAATCTATAAAGAAAAGACTAAAAAGATACATGACTCTAAAATAAAGAACCGCGTTTTCAACGTTGGTGACAGAGTTCTTCTTTTCAATTCAAGGTTAAAAATTTTCTCGGGTAAACTAAAAACCCGTTGGTCTGGACCATTTACTATAACCAAAGTATACCCATATGGAACTGTTGAGTTATTGCAACCCGACGGTCCCAATTTTAAAGTAAATGGACATCGGTTAAAACACTATTTTGGAGGGGACATACAACCAATGGTTGTCCCGGATCTCCAAACTTACCCCATGGACCAATAAATTCGGGGTCGAGTCAAGCTAGCGACTCGGTTAACAAAAACAAGTTTCCCCAAGGACAATTTTAATTCGGGGTCGAGTCAAGCTAGTGACTCGGGAATCAAAAACAAGCTACCTCATGGACAAATCAATTCGAGGTCGAGTCAAGCTATTGACTCGGTAATCAAAAGCGTAGCAATATGGGTTTTCACTCATATTTCTGATTTCTTTCTCTTTTCTAACACCCTAGTGTGGGGGAGACGAACCACATGTTGTACATATGTAAAATATTAAAAAAAAAAAAAAAAAAAAAATGGTACAAGACAAATAAAAAGAAAAAAAGTGAGTTTGTATGTAAATAGAGTAAAATAAAAAGGTTAATAGTATTGCCTCCTTCCGTTCTAAAGTCTTGGTGGGACACCAAGTACTGTGAATATTGAGGGCAATATTCAGTTCTAAGTGTGGGGGAGCATTCTCACGAATGCAAAACACATGTTCCATCAAGAACCCCCATTTGATCAAAATTACCAGTTTTTTCACACTTAGAAATGCAAATAATGGTATCAATCCTCCATTTCTAACCCACAACAGGATTGACTAGTCCAGGAGCAAACGGCTCTTGGTAAAGACATCTCAAAACCGTTGATGGCTTGCAATTTGCCAAAAATTGTATGGTTCCTCAACTCCCCGAAAACAAATGAGTTGGCTAGCCCACGAGATTATGGCTTGTGGTAAAGGCCGTGGAAAAACCATAATTGGTAATCAGCTCACCAAGATGTTGACTATTTCATCAAGAGTTGGCTAGTCCAGAAGCAAACGGCTTTTGGTAAAGACAAATCAAATCCGTTGACAGCTGGTGGTTTGCTCAAAATCACACGGTTATCAGGTGTGCCACAGTTCTTACACCTGGCTACTCCAGAAGTGATGGCTTTTGGTAAAGAGTAAAAATCCATTAATTTTTTCTCAAATAGATTGCTAGGGACTAGCAATAGTTTAGTGTGGGGGATTGATGAGTGTCTAAATACTCATCATTTTGTACCAATCTGAACTGCCAAAACATACAAAAACACTCAAAAATGCATCATAATACTTAAAATATCTTAGAAGAGTGTTTTATATGTTTCAAATACAAAAATATGCAAAAACAAATGAAAAACGTACAAAGTTTGCATAATTGGCAGTTTCAGTCCCTCAAGTTTCAAATATTGACAAAACTAGTCCCTGAAGGTTTAAAATAAATGAAAAGTCAACTTAAGTCCTTGGGAAACTAAAAATATTCAAAAATGATCCCTGGATGAAAGTTTACACAAACTGGCAACTTTTACCCCTCAAGTTACAAAATTGGCAAAAATGGTCTCTGGGTATTCAAAATTGGAAATTTACAAATAATACCCTTGTACTATGCATGAATGACAAAATGGAACAATTTTGATAAACTTTTGAGAAATTACAAACACAGTCCCTTAAAAATCCAAATTTTCAATAATGGTCCCTGGAGTTTGTGGAATTGGCAGAAAAGGTCCCCGGTAATTTTGAAAAATGGCAAAATATGAATTTGGTCCTTGTATTATTGGTTCTTGGCAAATTACACCTTTATGAGTGTTTGGGAAATATTACAATTTCAGTCCCTCACTTTTGTCAAAATTACATAATTGGTCCTTGTTCACTAAATAACCAAACCGGCCCTTTTTATTTATATAAACCAAAACCAACAAACCTTGCCCAGCCCACACACACCCCTAGCCCAAACATAAGCCCACCCAACACCCCTTATATTAAAACCGGGTCAAACATAGTCAACCCCTGCCCAAAACAGCTATTACTGTTCATCGTCCTCACAAACACCCCCAAACCTGAAACCAGGGTGGTTTCAACCACCTTGCACCTCCACCTCACCAATACAACTCACCACCAACTCCCTTCCACCACCCTACACCTATCCCATCCACAATAAATGCACTTCTCACCCAAAATTCCCTCCAAACCAGTTCCAATTCTCTGTTTCTTCCATAAAACACCAACTTGCCCTAAAAACCCTCCCCTTTGTCCCCTGACACCTCCACATACTCCCAATTATCCTTAATTGCAGAATGCAACCTCCAAGTAAACCTGTAAGACTTTGGCGCCAAAATTGGTTTAAACGGTCATGATTAATGCAGAAGATTGGAGGGTCAAGATGAAGTGGGAAAAGCTTAAAGTCACTCCTGGAACCCTAATTGGAACATATAAAAGGAAGGAAAGCAGAAGAGAAGCATATCTAGTTTTAATTTTAAAAGTGTATGTCGTATTAGTGTTTTAAAAAGTTCAAGTGTAATTTTAATCTTTCAAGTTTCAGTTTAAGTGTTCTCAGTGTACTAGTGATCTTTTAAGTTAATAAAAAGCAAGTTTGAATTATTATCTTAGTGAATGCAATTTTCAATTTCATATAAAAATCTCAATAAGCTGTGTTGTTGATTCTGTATGGTTTCATGGATTGAGTAAGCTCACATAAGCTCCCATAAGCTCAATAAAGCTTTTAGTAACCTACTAATCAGTTTAATAAAAAAAAATCTCACAAATTACAAATTGGTCAAAGAAAGTCAACTGTGGCATTTGTTCTTGATTTCTGGGTTTCATAGCTGATTTGGAAGCAATAAGGAAGCTTGGAGTATTGGTTTAGATCCTCAGGGGAGGAAATAGGAGTTCTTGGTTCATGGTTTGAGCAGGAAAGCTATTTGTAAGTTATCAAAATTCTCACTTTTACTTTTGTACTATTGCTCTGCTTATTACTTGCTTTTTCAGTGTTTAATGCTTATTTAGTCTTATATAGTCATAATATAACATAAAAATAGTATCTTGTTTGTTTGAATCAATAATTACTAAAAAAATAAAAATCAATCAGTCAACATAGTATATCTTGTGTTCTTGTGTATTTGTGGTCATTATCTGTTTCTAAGTGCTTAATTACATCTGATATATCATAATAAGTCATGTTGGATCATTAGAATAAGCTCTTATAGCCCTTAGCTAATTAAATCTCAAAACAGTCTAGATTAGAGGGTGCTTGGAATAAGCTTTTGAGCTGAGCTCTTATTGTCAATTGGTGATTATCTGTGTTTCAATAGTTTGCAGTAGTATCACTTAGGTAAATTAAGGCATAAAAGTTTAGGTTTAAACCACAAAAAGTCAAAATCAAACTCATTTCATCACCACAGTTAACTGTGGTGGAATTTGAGTCCATAACTCATCAAATCTACTCATAAATTAGTAATTTAGCTTATTTCAATCTTAGTATAGCTTAATATGATATAATCAATCAGTAAGATAAGTTAGAAATTCAACAAAGTCAAACTAGTAGTTAATTTCAATAATAGTCAAAGTGCATACCTCAGATTTTCATCAAAATGGTAGTAATTTTCATGAATTTTGTGTTGTGATTTGGAACTTGAAATTTGTTGTGAGTATAACCTACCAGTTTAACTTTAGTTTCCCACATCTAGTTCATTTTTAAGATTTTTATTAAGCAAGAAAAGCTCAACCAAAGTACCTTGCAGGGCAAAAACATTGCCCTGTGCACAGGTTTTAGGTAAAACACCAAGACCTCTTGTATGCTTATCAGTGGACCCCACATCATAGGATTTAGCTTAATTGTAGCTTAATACACCAGCTTATCACATCTAGGCTTAGTTTAGCTTTTAGCTTATTGTAGGATAGCTTTTAGGATCAAATTAGTGGCCTTTGTAAAACAAGCCACACTGATTACTCAGTGTATGATCACTATTTCAAGGGCTCACCTAGAGCTTATTAGTGAACCATAAAGTTAGCTTATTAGTTTAATTTGCAGCTTATCAACCCATATTTGAACCCCTAGGTTTAGTTTGAACCCTATTTTAATTTTGTGGACCCCACACTCATTGAAAGTGGACTACAAGGCAAAGCCTTGCCCTGCACATCAGATACACAGCTATCACCACCACTTTGGTGGTGATTTTTGGCCAACTCAGTGGGCCCCACACCTTCTACTTAGCTTATTACAACCCCCCTCCTACCCAGGTTCAATAGTTGACCATTAGTTTGACCTATAGATCAGTGGACCCCACCTTAAATTGTCCCCAATCTCTGTCCCATTTCTGAGTCAGAAGAGAAATAAGCAAGTGCTTATTTGGGATTTCCAGCTTATCCTAGGAGCTTATCTCACCATATTTAGCTTAATTAGGTGTAAGTAACTTAGGTAAACTAGATTTCACTATAGTGGACCGCACATAACCTCAGCTTAGCTTAATTCTTAATTTAGTCAACCTTAGTCAACTGTTTAAGCTAATAAGCACTCTCAGTGCTTATTCTTGATTTCCAAAGTAGTTGTTTTTGTAAAAGTTTCATTATTTAAGTATTTAAGTAGTTTTATAAAAGAAAAACCAAAAAAAGCAAACATAAAAATAGTGATAGCTTCTATTTAATAGAAATTATCTAATTAATTTTCATTTTAGCTTATTAATAAGCACTTGTCCAATTTTATAAATTACTTAGTACCTTAAAGTAGTTAAAATAATTTTCTTAGAATTTTCCTAAGCAGTTTACTATTTATTAGATTTAAAACTAGTTTAAATAATTAAATAGGGAATATTAGTAATTAAATAGATTTCTTTAATTTTAATTAACTAAAGTAGAATTTTATATTTTTCCTAAGTTTTATAAATTAGTTAAGACTTTTAAAAAATAGTTTCATAATTTCCACTGTTCATTTTCTAATTTTCTAATTTAATTTAATTAAATTAGCTTAAAAGTAATTAATAAATAATTAATTAGTCAATTAGCTTAAATATAATTTTTAGCAACTTTTTATAATTTTGTAGTGTTCCTGTAGTAATTAAATAGTTTTATAAATTTTATTATAATTTTCTAAGGTAATTTAGTAATAATAGTAATTTAAAATATTTTAATTAAATTAATTAAGTTAAATAGTTTATAATTAATAAAATACTTATAAAAAGACAAAAATATTTATTTTCATTTTTTATACTTTCTTCAAGTTCTTATTTAGGTTTAGAAATTATTGTTATAAGTTTTTAGGTTTATTTGTAATAGTTGTAATTTTTAGTTAATTTAAATTAAGCTTTTAATTAGATTTTAATTAGTTTTATTAATTAAATAGTAATTAAATATTATAATAATCATTTTCATAATTTCAATTTCATTTTCTATTTTCTTTAATATTAAGTTTTCAAAAGTTTCACTTTTAACCCCTGTAGTTTGTAACTTGTTAAATACCACTTTTCTCTGTCTGTTATTTGATTATCTGATTTTGTGCTTATATCTGTATTTCTGTTATAATTTCATATTTTCCAAATATCAAGCAATCAGTAGTATAATCAACCCTCAAATCATCTTTGTTACTGTCCTCAGTACCACTCACACTCATACTCGTTTACAAATACAATTTCAATCTCGTTGGGACTTAACGACCCGGGGATTTTCCTGTACTTCCACGGTCAATATTAACTTGCACTTTCTCCCAGGTGGGCCTAACAGCTGCACACGGCTGACTGGTTGGTTTGGGAGGAGTCAGTCGTCTTCTCCGAGCTATGTCGGTTGAAAAGATTCGACAACTGGTTTATACGTGCAGTATAGTGTGCAATATGATTTTAAAAAACGATGGGCTGACAATATCACCGGTTCATATAATGGATCCGCCGGTAACGCCAGTTTATGATGATAGTGCGTTACATGAGTTACTCGACGAAGATATCCATAACATTCTTCGATATGATCTTACGGAGCACGTAGCGGCTCAAGACTTACCATACCTCGATGACTAGTGATTTCCTATTTTTGTTGAATTTTTTATTTTTTTTATTTTTATTTATTTATTTTTTTAAGTGTTATGTAAGTTTGCTTTGAATTATTAATAAAATGTATTGTATTTATTAAATTGTTTAATATAATAATAATAATAATAATAATAATAATAATAATAATAATAATAATAATAATAATAATAATAATAATAATAATAATAATAATTAGTATTTTGGGTATCAAGGTTGCCACTAAAAAAGTATGTTGGGGTATGTTGTGGTATAAAGGACTACTATAATTAGAATATTTAAAATTGAGCTTTACAAGTTTAGAAGCTTAAAGTACAAGTGATTCAAACACAATTAGACAATTAATACCATAAATGAAATATAATTAGACATTTACAAGTTAAGAAGCTTAAGGTACACGCCACTTTGTTTTTGCCATTAAAGTTTAAAATTAATGACTTAGGGTCCGTTTGGTTTATAAGTGGGTTTGGAATAGGATTTGGATTTGGTTTAGGATTTAGATTTGGTTTAAGATTTGGTGAGAGAAAATATATTTATTAAATGTATTTTATAATAAAAATATAATAAAAAATATCATTTAAAAATTTAAATAAAAAGTGTATGTGAGAGGAGAAAGTGGTGGGTCCCATGGGTTTTACCAAAAACCCCCAAGTTGATGTGGAATGAAATTTCATTCCATCTATCATTCTTTTTGTTAAAAGAATAAACCAAACAATACATTATTGTCTCATCACACTTAAAACCCATACCAAAGTATCAAACCAAACGCACCCTTAAAATTGAAAATTAATGACTTAAAATTGATCATTATGTATTTTAAATACAATTAATTAAATAGTAAATAAATACAATTAATACACTTATTAAAACATCCCTTACATAAGAAATACAAATTATCAAGCATATTGTACAACCAATTTAAACACAATTCATGTATTAAATGTCACTAATACAAATAATAAAGCATATAATATACAAATTTTTAAGCCCGAACGGGCAATGGTCCAAATGGGCTCGTGCCCGAACGGGCACGGGTCAAACGGGTTCGAACCAGAACGGACACGAGCTAAACGAAATTTTTGATATCCGTAAATTTATTGTAAAAAAGAACATAATAAACTAAAATATGCTTACATATTGTACAAACAAAGCAAACTACTAAACAAAAACATAAAATAAATAATAAATAAAATAAGACAAACAAAGCAAAATTTCATCAAACTTTTGCCATAAAACACTAATCAGTAAAGCTAATCGAAAAAATTAAATTACAGGGTGTCTGCAGCTGCATCGCGCGAGAACCCTACCAGTAGTTTTAATAAACTAAAGATCCCTGCAGACCAATCAATTTGCACTTTGATTCAGCTAATGCATTGGCTCTTTTTATGCAATGAATAAAAAAGGATTTTGTCGACGACATGCATCACTAATTTGTGCATGCAGCCATATGTAACAAGTTCCTATTATTATTTCACATATACATTACTGTACCTTCTTAATTATAAAGTCGTTTAAAGTGGTCCACTTAAGTGTGTAGAATCTAGATTATAACATGTCTGTCAGGGTTACGTTCGCTAACATACATAGATGTGCATTCTGAAGTTACATCCAATTTTTGACACTTATGGCCGGTAGCCCTTTTTTTTCCATGCAATCTACAAGTTACATGAATTTTTTTGACACTTATGCATATCAATATATCAAATTAGTTTTAGGACACAGACTAATTAATAAAACCTGAGTGGTTGAAACTTTAAAAAAGATTTAACTAACATAGGTGAGCGAATAGTGAAACTTGATTACCATTTATTTATTACTATATAACACTTGTAAGGAAACAAATATTCACGATACAGAAAACTATTGATAACTGAATAGTGATTCGTTTAGTCTTGGTCAAATATTATTTTAATAATAAATATAGAGTAATTTACACCGTTCGTCCATGTGGTTTGGTCATAATAACATCATATGTCCTTCGACTTTCATTTTTGCACGATCAATAAGTTTTGTAACATCATTCGTCCTTATCAGTTACACCATTCGTCATTGTGGTTTGGCTTTAATAACATCGCAAGTCCCTCGGCTGTTAGTGATAAGAGCGAATGGTGTTACAAAACTTCATTATAAGAACTGATCATGCAAAAATAAAGTCGAGGGACTTGCGATGTTATTATTGCCAAATACCAGGATGAACCATGTAATTTACTCATAAATATATTTTTTATTGTTTGTACTTTGGAAACATGCATGTGTGTGAGGTTGGCCCCAATGGGGGTAACTTTGTTAAGCTCATACCATAAATATATTTTTTATTGTTTGTACTTTGGAAACATGCATGTGTGTGAGGTTGGCCCAATGAGGGTAACTTTGTTAAGCTCATACCGGGTAAACGCACAAGGTTCTATGGCAGCAACTTAATTGCGCTATGCATGCATGTCGACGCTATATATAAATGCCCCATAGACTTGCATTATTAATTATCACTATCTCACACTCCGATTGAAAATAAAAATAAAATGGCACAACTAAACAGCCATGTGTCTAGGTGGTGGGAAGTGAACAACAACAACGAGCTAACAATATTATCCGTTGCCATTTCAGTAGTGATCTTGGTAACTATATGGCTCAAGTTCAAATGTTCAAACTCCTCAAATGGCGCAGCACCATTGCCACCAGGTCCCCGTTCGTTGCCAATTGTCGGGTACCTTCCATTTCTTCGGCCTGACTTGCACATACAGTTCACCAAGATGGCTCACATCTATGGGCCAATTTTCAAGTTCTACCTGGGAAGCAAGCTTCACGTTGTTATCAACACCCCCGAGTTAGCAAAGGTGGTGGTCCGTGACCAAGATGAGGCGTTTTCTGACCGCGACCAAGCAGTTGCAGCCTTAGCACTTACTTATGGAGGCCAGGATATCGTATTTTCCAACAACAACTCCGACTGGCGTAAGCTTCGTAAGATATTTATCCATGAGATCCAAAGCAACAAAAATATTGATGCGTCTGGTTCTTTTCGAAGGGATGAAGTTAGAAAAACCATAAAGAATGTTTTTAGTAGAATTGGCACTAATCTCAATATTCATGAGATCTCTTTCTTGACAGAGACGAATATCCTGACAAGAATGATTTGGGAGAACACATGGGAGGAAGGGGGAAGATATAGCAATCTTGGAGCCGAGATAGAGGTTGTGGCTTCAAACGTAATTAATATTTTTGGACGTGCAAATTTGTCTGATTTCTTCCCCAGTCTTGCGAGGTTTGATCTACAAGGTGTCGAGCGGGACATGAAAAAGCAACTCATGAAGTTCGATCATATTTTCACAAGCATCATTGAAGATCGAGTCAAATCTATCTCCAAAATGTCCCCAGACGGCCATGCAGAAAGAAAGAAAGATTTTGTACAAATCTTATTAGATCACAGGGACCAAAAAGATGGAAAGTCACTTAACATCACCCAAATGAAGGCCCTTCTCTTGGTAAAGTTCAGTTTTCATCTTTGTACGTTACATCATATGAATAGAACCAACAACTAAAATTTATACTCTTCGCTGTATCAGGACGTTATGCTTGCAGGAACAGAAACAACGGTGGCAACGATAGAATGGGCAATGGCAAATATTATGAAAAATCATAATGTAATGGAAAGGATTCAAGAGGAGTTAGCAGAAATTGTAGGACTAAACAACATGGTTGAAGAATCTCATCTCCCAGAACTCCAATACTTAGATGCGACAATTAAAGAAACTTTGCGGTTGTATCCTGTAGTCCCTTTTCTAATTCCACGAACGCCAAGTCAGGCATGCATGGTTGGTGGATATACAATCCCAAAGGGTTGTACAATCTTTTTAAATGTTTGGTCAATCCATCGGGATCCTCGGTATTGGGACAATCCCTTGGAATTCAATCCCGAGAGGTTCTTGACAAACAAATGGAACTACAGTGGAAACAATTTGAAGTTTTTCCCATTTGGAGCGGGGAGGAGATCGTGTGCAGGTGCTCGATTGGCTGAAAGAATGCTAATGTTTACCTTGGCTTCGCTATTGCACTCGTTCGATTGGAGCTTGCCCGAGGGTGATGAGCACGACCTTAATGAAAAATTTGGCATTTCACTACAGAAAAAAAACCCACTCGTTGCTATTCCATCTCAGAGGTTGGCTGATGCACGCCTCTATATGTAATCTTGTACGAACTGTGAACCTCAAGGTATCGTCATTGTTGTTGTTGTTGTATGAGTTACTTGCTATGCTAATTGTGTGACTGGAACTCTATATTAGTTTTGGCATATTTTTAAACTGGAGTTGTTTTAGAATTTGATATTGTTTCTAGTTTATTAGTTTCTTAGAGCACAAGGTGCAGCAACAAGCATGTGCCTCCCCATTTGGGCCCCACCATGCCACATCACCAAAACATCTCAACTTCAACTAACCACAATAAACCCCCCTCACCAAACAACAAACCTCAACTTCCCCATTAGGGCCCCACCTCTTACACACTTATTTTTTTATTCATTTCTTTAAATAAATTAAATTAATTTCACAAATACTTAAAAATAAAAAAACATACTAATTTTATTTCATAAAATAAAAAGTTACAATACGGAAGAAAAAAAATACGATACGAGGAAAAAAAAACACACATACAATATGGAAAAAAAATACGATACGGAAAAAAAAACATACGATACTAATAGGAAAAGTAAAACATTTTATTCGTCATCTTCGCGGTCGAGATTTTGGTATTTCTGAGTTATTCGTGCTTGTCTCTTGCGAATTACTTCAGCTCTAACCGGGTCAGTAACCGTGTTTGGATCGAGCATTAGCATCTGCATATCCTGCCACTCCAACAACGCAGCTTCTTTCTCGAACGCCTTTTCCTCCCTCTTCCTCCGCGCCTCGTAACAAGCCGTTTGAGCGTCTTTCGCTTGATTATACTTTTCGGATAATTGTCCCGAAAAAGTACTCGTTTGACTCCCCCCGGAACTCGCCGCACTCGACGTTTCCGTCGACTTTTGTTTCTTTCCGGGTCGCCTGCTGCTTCTTTCGGGACGAGGTCGTTTGTCCGGCCCGAATATATCCTCAAGACATGTAATGTCTAGAGGTTCTTCAGCATCCCATTTCGGGTAGCGTTTCAGGATATCCCAAACGTGAAGCAAAGTGAAACCCCTTTGTCCAAAACGTAGTGAGAAGTTCATTTTGGCATTCTCGACATGATCATGCTCATTTTCACCACTGCGACGCTCTAAATGTTTATAAATAGCATTGAATTTTTGGCAGTCGGCATTGATCCTTGTCCATTTACCGGATAACATTTTTTTGGTTCGTGGGGCTTCAGTAGTCCGCTCGTTGAAAAGTGCATGAATTTCGTTCCAAAAGAATTCATTCTCTTTGTCATTTCCCAGATCCTCGTCTTGGGAAACTTCTATCCACGCTTCCGCAAGAATATTTTCTTCTTGTTTCGACCACAACTTTCGCGCACGCGTATTAGCAGCTTCTTCCAAATCATCGTCATCGTCCACGTCCAAATTTACGACGTTTTTTCCTCTTTGGGCTTTGGTTTTTTTTCCTCGGCCTTTGGCCGGTGATCTTGGCTTAGGTACTTTAAACGTACCTTGATTTGGTTGTGACGGTTGTATCGGTTGTGATTGAGGAAAAGTGGATGGTTGATTCGGGTTATAAAATTGTGGCGACAAATTGAATTGTTGTTGACTTGCGAATCCTTGTTGAAAGGCTAATTGTTGGTTACGGTAAATGTCATTCGGATTTAATGGTTGTGAACCGTATGGCGGTGAAGGGTTTGGACTTTGAGACGAGGGACTAGAAGAGTTTGAGGCTCCCCCGTATGGACGTTGGTTTGACGTTAGGAGGTTCGTGAAATAACCTCCTTCGTTCGGGTTTTGAGACATTTTTTTGGTGATTAGGAGAAGAGGTATAGAAATATTTAGTTTAGATTGTTGAATGTAGTGAAAGAGAATGGAAGAAGAAGGTTGTATTTATAGTTGTAAAAGAGGGCAGGAAAAAAAAATAAACAAACAAACACAACCGTTGGTGTATAAACGGTCATGTTTCTTTTTCTCACAAATAAAACAAACAAATCCAAACGTTAACCTGCAAAGTGTCAGAAACTTTGCTTCGCCGTGGCCACGACGAGTTAGCCAACGGCGAGGCCTCTCCGGTGTGGCGGCGAGCAACAGCTCGCCGTTGTCCATGCCACATCGGACGGCGAAGCTCCCTTCGTCGTTTGCACCTTGTGCTCTTACTTTACATAAGGATCGATGTCATTAGAATTTGTGTCTTTTTATTACTTTTGAATATTTGGTACATTTGAATTTAGTTTTCTACTTGACAAGTTTGAATAAAAGAAAACTTCTTTAAAGATTAATACTTATTTAAAGAAAAAAAAGACCAAATCCCCATAATTCAATTGTTGAAAAAATAGTCAAAGGTCAATAAAATGTTGAAATGCACCATAAAAGCCGTAAACTACTACTAGATTGCAGGAAATGATACATTATTAGGGTGTGTTTGGTAAAAGTAGCAATGAGTACTGAGCTGTAGCTGTGAGCAGTAGCTACAGCTCACAGCTCATCGCTTACCACTCACAGCTTTTTAAAAAGGAATTTGGAAAATGAACATTCCTATAAAAATAGCAAAGTTCACCGTTCATTTGCCAAACAAACAATAAAAATCAAAAAGCTTATTGCTTACATCTCCTCGTCCCAAAAAGCTCCGCACCAAACATAGCCTTAGTCAAAGCTTTTGCTAGAAGCCTCCCAATATTTGGTCTACCCTCCACCAATTGTAACCCACCACAAAAGCTATTGAAAGAAACATTAAAATGCAGCTAGAATATTAAATTGCAATGCTAAAACATACAAAGCGGGTGTAAAACCCTATTTACCACACACTTAACCCATTATTTACAAATACACATGATCCATTCCTCTCTCTACTCACCATCTCTCTCAATAAGTACACTATCCCCTCAGCTGCTACCCCTTCCTCGTCACCATCTCCTACGCCACCACAGCCACGCTCGAACCACGACCACCGCAGCCAAACTTGAACTACCACCACCACAAGTCCACAACGGCTGAGTACCCACAATAAACCACCTCCGAAACTCACTACAAAGTTTTTAAAGGTACTTTTTTGTTGAGTTTTTTAATACTCAGTATAACTTTTTTGATTATTTTTTTTAATAAGTATTATAAATCTATTTGCAAAAGTTTCTTTTTTATAGATCTTATTTGATTTTCTTATATAAGTCTCAGATTTTTTATTTATTTTATTTTGGTTTCTTGTACAAGTTTACTTTTTTTTTTTTTTTTTAAATTAATCTCGACTTTGATTTAGTTTTATTTGTAGAACTGAGTTTATAATTTTTGTTCAGCCGCCATGTCGCAGTTGTCGCCGTCGCCGGAAACGGCTGCTACAACCGCTGTTTCGATGGAAAAATCTGATGGCGACACTGGTATTGTTTTATTGAGTTTTTGAATAGAACTATACATTTTGTTTATTTTTTCGTAATTATTTATTTATCTAGTTACTTTTTTTAATCTAACTTCTTTTATTTTTTTTAATATAAATTTGATTTTTGAGCTACTTTACAAATCGTTTTTTTGTTTGTTTTATAGACTTGTTTTTTTAATCTGATTTTTTACTTTTTCATTAATATATGTAGGTTTGGTTTTTATTTATTTTATTTTATTTTATTTATTTATTTATTACTTTTTTCTATAAATCTTTTTTTTTTAGAAAAGATCTTAGTTTATCTTTTTTGATTGAAAAAATCTTAGGTTTTTTTAGTTTTATACAAAATTGACTTTTCATTTATGGAGTAGTTTATTATTATTATTATTTGTTGGGTCACTGAATTCCCCAAGTCTTCTAATAAGGATTTGAACGTAAAATCCCCTAAGTGCAAACAAGTCACTGAGTGAACAGTAACTCAGTGAGTCACCTTCAGGGAGCTAAGACCGAGCCTAAGAAGAAAGGTTCTCCATTCAGTGAGGCGGAACTCAGTGAAGTGTGATCTAAGCCAAGAAGAAGGTGATGGGTTCAGTGAGGATGACAATAACTCACTGAACCCCAATGACTCCTCAGCAACTTAAACGTACTGAAGACTGATGACATGAAGACTGAAGTTTTGGCGGGACTGGGCGGGAAAGTCTGAGCTGCTTTATTAAAGTGCTTTATCACTTTAATGTCAGACTTTCCCCAAATGGTTAAAACCAGTCTGTCATCAGAAAGTGCCTTTTGGATCTAACTCAATGAAGGTTCCTTTGCCAGAAGAATAATATCTTTCAAGATATTGTTAAGGAAGCTTTAGGTCCAATGTATATTTAGTTGTTCTATACTTGTGTATAAATAGGAAGCAAATGTGAGGAGTAAAAGTTGACAAGTTTGTGCAATTAATACAAAGCATTCACAAACCACTTTTACTCCTCCAAAGAACAACACAAGCCCCTGAGATAGCTCAGTGGGTAATTTAAGTTGTCACTCAACTTAGTTGAGTTTAGTGAGGAGTCCATACCACACTTGTCAATTCAACCCCAAGTGTTATTCCGCAAACACTTGGGTACGATTCTTTTTGATTAACTTCTAATAAAGAATTAAACGTTGGAAAATATTATCTCTTTTGTTTACGTTTCTTTATTGTTAATCATTTTCTACATTTGTGTTCAAGTCATATAACTTGGTTACTTTAACTTCTTAGTTACGGTTAACCAAGTAAAAGGGACCAACATTATTATTATTATTATTATTATTATTATTATTATTATTATTATTATTAATGAATATGAGTTTTTAATCTTTTTTTCATGAATATAATTTTTTGAATTTTATTAATAAGTTTGACTTTTTTATATTTTGATGAATATAAGTTTTTCTTTTATAAGTCTAGGTTTTTCTTATTAAATCTTTCTTTCTTTCTTGTGTTTTTTATGAATCTGACTTTTTTCTTTTCATTATAAGTTTGATTTTTTTTCGAGGTTTTATTAATAAATGTTTGTTTTTCTTGTATATCTGATGTCGTTGTTGGAATCCGATGTTGTTGTGGCTTTTGTGTAAAATTTATAAGTGATAAAAGTGACATAAATTTGTTACGTAAATTGATATATGTTGTGGGCGTAGTATCTTGTGTTCGTAGCTATGAATAACATTCTTCTCTAGAAATATTGGATGTGACATAACATTAGAGGATTTGACAATTTTTACTAGATCTAGATGTTGAGTGTTGACCATAAAATACTACTATTGTATACAAAAAGGAAAAGATGTCACCAATTGATGTCAATCAATACTAAGAGAAATCAATACTATAAAGAAAATAAAAAGATTATGTGTTTGATGTCAATCGAGGAAAACAAAGTAAAAATTATGTGTATGATATCAGAGATACTTTGATAATTCGAAAAGAAACATAAACAAATATTTTGGATAGATTTAAGTAGTGTATGATGTTGGAGATACTTGGATAACTTGAAAGAAACATTAACAAATATTTTTGCAAAGACAAATTGATGCGACCAAGTTTTCTCATAAACCATCATACATCGTTGCTATTAGGTGTGATGTAACACCCCGAAAATTGATAAGCAGCGGAAGTCTAATCGGGGTCATTACAGTTTAGTACACAGTCATACTCATAGAAAACAATTCAAAAGATAGTCAATATCATTCCATGAAAACTCAAATAGTCAGAGTTACAAACATTTTTCCAAAATGTTAATTGTTTTGCAAAAGTAGTGATGAGTTTGTAAAGAATGATATAATTATTGAAATCAAAAAGGGAGGTCATGTGCCCTTTGCCAGCTCCGTGCCGCCATGCTTGCTAATTTCCTGAGATAAACATGCTTAAAAAGTCAACACAAAGGTTGAGTGAATCCATAGTAGTTTAAATAGTAATAGTGTGAACACAAGCCAATCATTTGAAATAAACAAGCCAAGATAGACAGGTCTTGACTAAACTGGTGAAATATTGCTCCTAAGCCTCACGAAACGCAAGCCTTAACATTGATTTGACATATCATAAAGATAATAACAATCATCTACACCACAGCGGATGTAAATGACAAGGGGCCCTCGGTGACAGGAAATGTGCCAAATTTCCATAATACCTCGAATATAGCACACCTCCTGCCAAGTAATCACCTTGACAGAGGCGGGCTGCCATTCCAATAGATCTATCAACTATATTCGCGCTCACTCGCAAGTGATTAAGGTTCGTGATATGAGGGACTTGTAGCACAGGTGTCAACTTAGGCAATATCAGGTGATAACAGCATACAGAAAAATACTTGTCTTAGATTTATAGCATGTATCTCCCCACGGGGTTTAAAAACAATTAAAAATGTGGGACCATGAACTCACCTGAAAGGTGCGTAATCACAACGGTGCTCAAAAGTGATGGTGTATTGCTATGACTAGCAATGAAATTCCTCCGACTTGCGACCTAAATAATACATTGTAATCGGTGTTTTAGATTCGTGTTGTAAATGACATGTGATATGTCACGTGTACGGTGATATTCGTTCGGGTGTCTTATTATATTCCAAAATAACTTCACGTAGTTATTTGTATCGTTGTTACGAACCGGTGTTCGATAAATATTAACTCGTTGTGAAAATAATATCGTTTAAAAATATTTATGATTAAATATTTTTAGTGAAGTTGTATATATATTTTTGATGCGTGGGAATCGCACCTTGCTTTACCTCTCGAGGGATCTCGAGAAGCTTACAACCCCCACCGGGCAGTGTACCTGATCGTTGTAGTATAGTATAGTGACAAGTACCGGGGGATTGATCGTTCAGCTTAGGAATAGTGTCGCTAGGATTAGAAAACCTAATTAATAGTTCTAGAGGTGAGGGATGATTATTTTTTGTATTTTTATATTTTATGAAAGCAATTAAAATCTCGGGTTTTGGAAGAGTGGGCGGAATTAGTTGCTATTCAACTAACCCAAAGCTATTATATAATTAAAATAAAATAATGAAAATGAAATTAAACTAATTAAACTAAGGTTGTGAGCAGTAATTGGAGAAATTGTGTTTACTTAGACTTCACTACTCCCTAGATATCTTTTACATGTTAATTACTTGTTACACTTGTATGAATGACGGGTTGTATTCCTTAATACCATTCGTGGGGTGGCATACATAACTCCCCAACTCTATGAGCTCTTATCTCCTCCTACACCATGACCCAGCACAACTATAGGGATTGTAAACAGTGGCTCATGCATTAAATACAACCAATAAAGACCTAGTACGCCTCGGTTCATGTTTCTTAAGACGTTCAAGCATGTTACCATTTGGAGATCTGCCAGTTTTCTTAAGCCTAACATATAAATCATTCATTCAAAACAAGAATAGACAAGTAATCAACACATAATCAACATCTAGGTTTCATTAGATCTAAGCAAACACAAGAGAGATCTAGCCTAGCATAGTGGAATTGAGACAAGAACAAGAGATAAACAACCAACACATAGACATATTGATTGAATTGAAAGTACACTTATCTCAATTACAATGCAAGGTCTCAAGGGTTTGGAACCCTTGAAAAACCTGTGAAAGAGGCACCAAAATCGTCTTTAGGGTTTCACCAAAACTTCTCTCTTTTTAATGAAAAAACTAGAAAACTATATATAGGAAAAATAGTCTGACGGCGTCAAGAGTAAGTTCTGACGCCGTCACCTCGCCGCCATAAACTTCCTCGGACGGCCTTGATCCACTTATGACGGCCTATGTGACGCCGTCACCACCCACGGTAAATTATTCTTGGCCACTTTGACGCCGTCACCAGTACGTCTGACGCCGTCACCACCTTCGATATTTAATTCTTCATGTCTGACGCCGTCAAGCTTTTGGTCTTGACGCCGTCACCTTGTATTTCCAGCTTGGATTTTTGGTACTTTGCCGTTTTCTTCACTTTATGCTCCAAAAACGTCCAAAATAGCCTCTTTTCCAGAATTCACTCTCCAAACACCTAAAATCACAAAAGAAACGATTTAGGGCAATATTTGATCAAATAAAGTCGGATTCGGGCTTAAATGACCCCCTAAAAACGGATCATTTTTCGCCTCATCATATACCCTTACACTTGAGATTTGCTTGTCCTCAAGCAAATGAGCTTTTATTCTACTCAAAAGACAAGTTAGGGGTCATTTAACACTAATATAAAAGTAATTACAACAAACAATCGTTCCACTAAAGACCAATAGACAAGCACGGAGGTCATACACAAGCACCTCACAAATAGTGTTTAGATACTCACATCTCTCGGGTGTAATAAAGTAATATAACATTATGGAAATGGAAGATATCTCTCACTACCTGTCATAGCAAAATAGATTACCATAGGCTTGGGAAAGGATCAAACCTCCACCACATGGCGTAAGCACCTAGGATAAACTATCAAAGAGGTCTTTTAAAGGGTTATAACGTTAGGTGTAGGGATATGAATTACACGGTTTTGTTGGATAAAGGAAGTTTTACTGGTGGCGAGTTAACAATCTTAGTTAATTACATGTACAAGATGATGTTGCTAAGCCAAGACTAGACTCGACTTAAGCTAATAAATGAAAAATAACAAAAACATAAAATAAACATAGAATAAAAACGGGATGGTAGTCCGTATGTTTTTTCTCTTTTTTTTTTCTTTTCTATTTTTTTTTTCTTAATTTTTTCGATTTTTATTTTTTTTATTTTATTTTATTTTTTTTTTGCATACACTTTTACCCTACCATCCAAAATAATACATCATAGGGGTTTGAGCATTCCCCTTACACTTGAATCTTTACATACTTTACAATTAACTAATCTAATGACTCGAATTAAGAAAATCAAAACACTTGGAGCACTTTTAAGATTAACGTACATATGGGGGGTAATAAGTGATGTTCTTCCCCATAACTCCATAAAATAAGTACTTACCCATGAGTCCCAATCGTCCCAAAACAATATGTACAATGATATGACTCGACTTAGCAACCATGTAATCAATTAGAAAGTTAACTTAGGGTTTAACAAATAACAATAATGCACTAAAAATGAGCGCATACACGGAAGGTTAAGGCGATTTGGGTGTACATTTAAGTGGGGTGTAACAAATTCTTCCTTTAAGTAAGATGCTTAAAGTTAGAAACGAAAAGATAGGCTCGGAGGGGTGTACTAGGGGTATCGTGTACTAAAAATGAGTACAACGCTAAGGGTGTGGGAAAAATTAGTTGACTTAACTAGCCAAGTAATATGACTTAAATGGTCAAGTAATCATGATACAGGTTTAACACAAGGGTGATCCTAATGCCTCTTATCATGTAGTAAATCCTACCACACGAATGTAGTCTCACTCGCGGTCTCGGGATGCATCACTAACGCAAGTTCTAGAATCTAAATGCTACCGGTACACTCATAAGCACCAATAATGAATGCTTTTCCTATCAAATCTAAAGGCGAACCTCACGTTTTTGGGTGGAAAATTTTTCTGAATATACGGTTATGTGCTAGTCATACAACCTCCTATCCATGAGACGCTTGCTATGGCTAAAGTTTCACTCCTAAATGTTGTAAAAAATTTTAAATTTGGCGCTAAAATTACACTAACAAGTATTTCTCGTAGTTTTATTACTCATCTACTATCAAACAAAACAAACTCAATCGAAAGTGCATATGTAAGGTATCATCTTTTTACCCTCCCCTTACACTTAAGATGAACATTGTCCCCAATGTTCAAGTAAAGAATGTAAAAGTTAAAAAGTAAAGAGAATGAAATCAAATACTCCCCTGATTCGCTCGGTATGGATTTTAGTTGGCCAGGTTAAATCTTCTTCCAAGAAAACGAACAATCAAAGCTTCCCTTCCAGAATATAAATCATCTTCTTGTCACAAATAACCTGTAAATCCTGACAAAAGTAGACAAGGCAACCTCGCGTAAAATCGGCGGCATCCTATATAAGTTACTAAATCCTAGAAAACAAAGTAAGATATAATGCTTGTGGAATGAAGTTTGCAGATTTCCTGGAGATTATAAAACTTAATAATTCACAAAAACTATAAGACTCCGTTAGAAAAACAAAACCGGTAAAATTTCCAGATTTTAACTCCTGACGCCATCAAGAGCAAACCCTGACGCCGTCAGAATGGACCTGCAGAAATTCTTATGTTAAGTTTCCGGAAAATTTTTGGAAAATCCTGCAAAACTTCATTATGACTCAATACAAGCATTTGACTCTAACAAATACGAATATACATGTTCATTAAATATTGTGGATAATCATGATCGGTTTGTTTCTTAAAAACATATTTGGGGTTTCCCCTTACACTTATCTTTTGCAAAAATACCTCTAGGTTGAAGTTAAGACTAGGCTAAACAACATAATAAAGTATTTCCATTTTTTAGTAGAGAAACATGATCAACCAACAATAAAAATAAAACATGCATACGGAAGCAAATAACAATCAAACAAATAAAAATCACACAAAACATGGGTTGCCTCCCAAGAAGCGCTTTTCTTTATTTACGAGTCTTGTAGCTAGACTCAAAGTCGTGGGTTACTACGTGATCTCATCATTGGTTCCATTCTCTAGGTCGTCTTCTAAACCAGTTTTGTATTCTGGACCTAGTTGCAAGCATTCTTTGTAGAAACCAAGCATCCTATTTCTAACATACTCTACTCCTCTACGTCTATCCTCATCATTCCTATAATAAGCCGCTTGCTTACGTTCCTTTTCGAAATTAGAGAGAAGGCGGTATTGCTCAATTTTGTAGGGCATTTGATAAGCAACCTCATCATTGTCTTTCTTGAACCTAACTATCCCTAACGTCGGATCATAACTCATCCTAGTGGCCTCAACAAATGGTTTCCCAAATATTATTTGACTTAGGCAAGCATCTATCACCGGACGCGTGTCTTCCACTATCATAAAATCAATCTCATAGGTGAGATTTCCTATAATCACATGTACTCCCTTAACTCTTCCTGCAAAATTACTTATCCAACTTTTACCGGGCATTATCCTAAAATTGAGTTGCTTCTTCATCACCCAATTGTAATAAGTCCTAGACATGATGTTCACGGGGGATCTAGGGTCTATGTAAGCTTTCCATATATGCATGTGCCCGATATTGCATGGGATGTTAATATTAGAGGGGTCTCCCATTTTGATCAGGGGGTCGCCAAAGATATATGTTGTCTCGGGACTATCGAATAAATCCTTATGGTATTCCCGTTCTTCCTTGGTTGGCAACTTATCAAAATATTCCTCTATAGGTTCTACCTCCTCTAATTCCTTATCCTTATTAACCTCAACTTCCCTACTCTCATCCTCACTATTGGCTTCTACTCTAACTTCATCTTTGTCACTCTCCTCTATCTCCCTATCTATCGGCTTAATGGTGACAACATTGACAAAGTGGACATGTTTGGATGATGAGGGGTCCTTAACTTGGATTCCACTATTGGTGTCCCTAGTGTCCTTCCTAGGTGTGGCTAATGTTTGGTTGTTGAGGGCTTTCAACAAGTTGTCGATCTTGTTGGTCATCTCCGTTTGTTGTTGGTTGAATTCGGTTTCAAACCTAGCTATGCGAGCTTCTTGAGATGCCATAAATTTCGACATCAATCCTTCAAGATTGTTGGTACTACCATAGTTGTTAGAAGTATTGTTGTTGAAGGTACGGTTGGATGGTGGACCGTTTGATTGGTAACGATTAGGTGGGTTGGATGAATTGGGTTGATTTTGTTTCCACCTAAGGTTTGGGTGATTTTTCCATGAGGGGTTATATGAATCACCGTATGTGTTTGGCTCTGGCTTGAAAGTGTACCACTTATCTCCCGCTTCGTCGGTACGCGTGGATGCGTAGTCCGCAAAAGCTGTTCCGGGGAGTTCCACACAATCACAAGTGTCATGGGGACCACTACATAATTCGCATGAAGAAGTGATTTTGTTCACTTGGCTTGAATGCTTCGGAGCTTCGTAAGATTTCATGAGAAACTTGACTTGGTCCTCAAGTTCCATGATCCTACGGTCGGGAGTGCTTGAATTATTCGAAGGCAAAGATATTGCCTTGACCGTTTTGTTCAAATCACGGGGATCATTCCAACTTTCGTTGTCATAGAGAGCAAGATCTTCTATGAGTTCCCATAATTGTTCCGCACTAAGATCACGTAGCTTACCACCGGCCGATTGGTCAATGGTTCGCCTCGTGGAGATGTCGATATGGTCATAGAAGATTTGGACTTGGAGCCAAAGATCTATGCCATGATGAGGGACTTTTTGGAGTAAGTCCTTGAAACGAGTCCATGCTTCATAAAGAGATTCATTTTGACGTTGTTGAAACATCAAGATGTCATTCCTAAGTTTAGTAGTTCTCCCCGGTGGGAAAAATTGAGCAAGGAAACGAGTGGTGAGATCATCCCATGTGGTGATGGATCCCGCGGGTAAACGCTCAAGCCATTGACTAGCTTGATCCCGTAGAGAGAATTGGAATAGGCGTAAACGGGTAGTCTCTCTAGTTTCAACACCTAGGTCTATGGAATCTACGATTTTGAGGAAGTCCTTAAGGTGTTGGTTTGGATCTTTGGAACGAAGTCCATGGAATGCACATCCGCTTTGCACCAACCGGATGGTGTCGGATCGCAAGGGGGTCACATTGGCTCCGGTGAGCTCAATGGTGTTTCGGTAGCCTTGGTGGCTAGGTCGGGAATACTCTCCTAAGGTTCGGGGCCTAAGGGGTTCTAATGGTGGGTTTTGTTGTGGTGGGATGATGGGTTCAAAGATGTTACCACCTTCCATGATGTCGGATGGTAAAGAGTTACGAACAAAGGCACGAAGAAATAAGATAGACTAAAGAAGACCTAAAAAATAAAAATAAAAATCTTACTAGAAAGGAATCTAGCAAGTAGACCAAATAAAAAGAAATCCTAACCTAGACAATAACTATTCCCCGGGCTGCGGCGCCAAAAACTTGATGCGTGGGAATCGCACCTTGCTTTACCTCTCGAGGGATCTCGAGAAGCTTACAACCCCCACCAGGCAGTGTACCTGATCGTTGTAGTATAGTATAGTGACAAGTACCGGGGGATTGATCGTTCAGCTTAGGAATAGTGTCGCTAGGATTAGAAAACCTAATTAATAGTTCTAGAGGTGAGGGATGATTATTTTTTGTATTTTTATATTTTATGAAAGCAATTAAAATCTCGGGTTTTGGAAGAGTGGGCGGAATTAGTTGCTATTCAACTAACCCAAAGCTATTATATAATTAAAATAAAATAATGAAAATGAAATTAAACTAATTAAACTAAGGTTGTGAGCAGTAATTGGAGAAATTGTGTTTACTTAGACTTCACTACTCCCTAGATATCTTTTACATGTTAATTACTTGTTACACTTGTATGAATGACGGGTTGTATTCCTTAATATCATTCGTGGGGTGGCATACATAACTCCCCAACTCTATGAGCTCTTATCTCCTCCTACACCATGACCCAGCACAACTATAGGGATTGTAAACAGTGGCTCATGCATTAAATACAACCAATAAAGACCTAGTACGCCTCGGTTCATGTTTCTTAAGACGTTCAAGCATGTTACCATTTGGAGATCTGCCAGTTTTCTTAAGCCTAACATATAAATCATTCATTCAAAACAAGAATAGACAAGTAATCAACACATAATCAACATCTAGGTTTCATTAGATCTAAGCAAACACAAGAGAGATCTAGCCTAGCATAGTGGAATTGAGACAAGAACAAGAGATAAACAACCAACACATAGACATATTGATTGAATTGAAAGTACACTTATCTCAATTACAATGCAAGGTCTCAAGGGTTTGGAACCCTTGAAAAACCTGTGAAAGAGGCACCAAAATCGTCTTTAGGGTTTCACCAAAACTTCTCTCTTTTTAATGAAAAAACTAGAAAACTATATATAGGAAAAATAGTCTGACGGCGTCAAGAGTAAGTTCTGACGCCGTCACCTCGCCGCCATAAACTTCCTCGGACGGCCTTGATCCACTTATGACGGCCTATGTAACGCCGTCACCACCCACGGTAAATTATTCTTGGCCACTTTGACGCCGTCACCAGTACGTCTGACGCCGTCACCACCTTCAATATTTAATTCTTCATGTCTGACGCCGTCAAGCTTTTGGTCTTGACGCCGTCACCTTGTATTTCCAGCTTGGATTTTTGGTACTTTGCCGTTTTCTTCACTTTATGCTCCAAAAACGTCCAAAATAGCCTCTTTTCCAGAATTCACTCTCCAAACACCTAAAATCACAAAAGGAACGATTTAGGGCAATATTTGATCAAATAAAGTCGGATTCGGGCTTAAATGACCCCCTAAAAACGGATCATTTTTCTCCTCATCAATTTTAAAGTTGCAAAAATATATGTATACGTATTTATATAAAATCAAATTACATAAAATAATTAATTATAAAATACCTTTGTCATATTTTCACCCTTAACTTTAAGTTACACTTTTTACCCTTTGGTTAAAAATAATTATAATTTGGTCCTTTTGTACCTTTTTACACTTTATTCCTTTATCTTTGGCCAAATGACAGTTTTTACCCTCGATTTCCAAAAGAAATCGTTAATATATAATTAGTCCGATGGTTTTGTGATTTTGACGGTTTTAGTCCCTTAACGGAAACTTTTGCAAAAATAGTCATCGGTTTAGTTTTTGAAAAACAAACTTTCGTTACAATGAAAGTAGCACTTAAAACTTGTACAATTCTTAAAAATCGGTATTTACACTTCTCGTTATTTTTCCAAGTTTCTAAGCCGAAAAATCTCCTTTTGAAAACTAGTTGGGCTCGTTAGCCCAAGCCAGGCCCAAGTGGAGTTTTAGTTGAAAAAATATATATATAGGGGTGCTCGACATGGGTTTAGTTTAGGCGTAGTTTTCATAGTATAAGATCGAGAGTGTCTTGCATGTTTCGTTTGTTCGGTTAAGTGTGAGTCAAAAATTAGTAGATCGATTAATATGTGTATGTTGTACGTGTAAAAACACAATGGTGAGCCCTTTCCTCAAGGGGTGTCGAAGTATGTACATATATATATAGTTGTAAGCGTAATGAAAAGTATACTTAGGAAATAAAACGTGTTATGTGAGAATCTTAACGTGATATGCATGATACGAGTGTATGTAAAGAATGAAAAGAGTGGTGATCAACTTACAACACCAAAGTGGTGGTGATGAGGCCGTGTGTACGAGTCAAGTGAACAAGCAACGCGGTACTCCTTTCCCGTCTAGCAATCCTTTATCCACAAGAGTTATCCAACTCGTTCAAACCCAAACCTTATCTTGTGTTCTCCTTGGTCCTTCTCGACAGCAACACGAAATGGTAACACTAGAGTGTTTATGATTTGGAAGTTTGGTGGAATTTGAGTATGTGTGAAAACTAGCATTAAATGAGACTTATATAGGGAGTTCTTGGGTGGTTCGATGTTCCTAAAGATGCAACACACTTCGAGTGGTCTTGTCATGCTCGACAACCTTGTCTAGCCTCCAAAGGCATTGTCAATCGAGTTGTGTAAGTTTTAAGGTGCTATGTGTACTTTAAAAATTGTTTAGCACAAGTATTAGGGGCATGCTTAAGTACTAAATGAATTGTTTATGTTGTGCTAGTGTTTTATGAAACATTCGATCCAAAGGATAATGGTTCGAAGGTGGTTATTGGTTTTGTCCATTGGTTTGACGGCTAATGTTGGTGGCTTCTTGTCTCATGAAACAAGGTCAATGGGAGGGTGATGTGTTTGTGTCGAGTTTGAGGGAACCATGAATTCAAAACGTGTGTATAATATTAGATGGCAAGGGTGTTGGTTTTCTGTTTTCGTGTAGTATGGTACGCAAGGGGAAAAGAAAACAAACAAGCCAAGTGGGTTGTGGTAAACTAGGCCCAAAACAAAAAAAAAAATAGAAAGTTGTGTGGGCTTGTGGAAATGGTTCGGCCCAAGTGTCTTAAAAAAATGCGTGTGGGCTTGTGGTGTGTGTCCGGCCCAATTAGGACGGGGTGTCGGTGATTAGTAAAATGGTGAAATTAATTTCAGTGTCGGTGTCGGTCCGTGAAAACCAAAAATATATATAAACGGTGTCGTCATACATATATATATATATATATATATATATATATATATATATATATATATATATATATATATATATATATATATATATATATACTCATATATATAGTAATAATAAATTTGTAAATATATATATATATATATATATATATATATATATATATATATATATATATATATATAGTAATAATAAATTTGTAAACGTTAATATATACATAATGTCATATATATATATATATATATATATATATATATATATATATATATATATATATTAATAATATCTCGGTGTTCAATTTGGGTGTCGGGTCGCAAGTGGGAGTTACCGGTGTTAACCTCATTGGGTGACATCCAAGAGTGACAATCGGGTGATATCGGGTGACAAAACACAATCGGGTGTTAAACAAATGGTGTTCTAAACAATCGGGTGTCAAATAAACAGTGTCTCATATAAAAATTTTAAATTAGCCCGCAAAAATGGCTTAGTTTAGAATAGTGTCGATGATTAGCATTAATAAATGACCTGGGATTTTACGGTGTATTACAGTACCCACCCGTTAGATTGGATTCGTCCCGGAATCCAAAGTTGAATCGGTGCTCGGGGTTGTCTCTTCAAATAGTTGTGGGTATTTGGCACGCATTTGATCCTCGCGCTCCCATGTGAACTCGGGTCCTCTCTTAGAGTTCCATCTGACCTTAACAATGGGAATGCGACTATGCTTGAGTCGTTTGACCTCCCTATCCATAATCTCAACGGGTTCCTCAATAAAGTTCAACTTATCATCGATTCTGATCTCTTTCAATGGAATCACAAGTGTTTCATCCGATAAACACTTTTTCAAATTTGACACGTGGAAGGTGTTGTGCACTCTGCTAAGTTCCTCAGGTAGTTCTAGTTTGTATGCTACGGGACCGATCCTTTCAATGATCTCGAAGGGTCCAACGTATCTTGGGTTTAGCTTTCCACGTTTTCCAAACCTAATCATTCCTTTCCAAGGTGATACCTTAAGCATGACCTTGTCTCCAACTTGAAACTCTATTGGTTTCCTTCGCACATCAGCATAACTCTTTTGCCGATCCCTGGCGGCTTGTAATCGTTGCCTAATCTTCACTATTTTCTCAGTGGTTTCAAGAATGAACTCGGGACCTGAGAGCTGTACATCTCCAATCTCAGCCCAACAAACTGGTGATCTACACTTTCTTCCATAAAGTGCTTCAAACGGTGCAACCTTAATGCTAGCATGATAACTGTTGTTATATGAAAATTCTGCTAACGGTAGGTGTTTATCCCAGCCTTTTCCAAAATCAATCACACATGCCATAAGCATGTCTTCTAGGGTTTGTATAGTCCTTTCACTTTGACCATCAGTCTGTGGATGGTAAGCTGTACTCATATCTAACTTAGTTCCCAAGTCTTTCTGTAAAGATCGCCAAAAGTTAGACGTGAAACGGCTGTCTCGGTCGGAGATAATAGAAATAGGCACTCCATGCCGGGAAACTATCTCCTTTAGGTACAAACGTGCAAGAACATCCATATCATCAGTCTCTTTGATTGGCAAGAAGTGCGCTGACTTCGTGAGACGATCGATAATAACCCAAATAATGTCCAACCCACTCGATGTCTTGGGTAATTTCGTAATGAAATCCATTGTAATCCTTTCCCATTTCCACATTGGTAGCTCGGGTTGAATCAAAAGACCGGATGGTTTTTGATGTTCAGCCTTTACTCTTGAGCAGGTCAAACACTTACCGACATACTCTGCAATGTCAGCTTTCATGTTTGGCCACCAATACAACTTCTTTAAATCTTGATACATCTTGTCTGAACCAGGATGAATGGAATATTTAGACTTATGAGACTCGTGCATGATGAGGTCTCGTATTCCTCCATACAATGGAATCCAACTTCTGTCCTTGAAACACAGCCTTCCATCTGGTTTCTTGACAAATCCATTCGTGCTTTCTGGCATGCCATAAATCTTCTCGTGCGGTCTATTATCCTTCTTAAGGGCCTCAGTTTGAACTTCAAGAATTTGAGACGGCAGTGGTGATCTAATTGTCATACCCAATGACCTAACTCTGAGGGGTCTAAGTCGTTCCTTTCGACTCAAGGCATCAGCTACAACGTTTGCCTTCCCCGGGTGATAACGAATCTCATAATCATAGTCACTTAACAACTCTAACCATCGACGTTGTCTCATGTTCAACTCCTTTTGATCTAAAATGTGCTGAAGACTCTTGTGATCAGTGAAAACTGTACACTTGGTTCCATATAGGTAGTGTCTCCAGATCTTAAGAGCGAATACCACCGCTCCAAATTCTAGATCATGAGTAGTGTAGTTCTCCTCGTGGGGTTTAAGTTGTCTAGAAGTGTAAGCGATTACTTTAAGTCTTTGCATCAATACGACACCCAAACCTTGGATTGATGCGTCACAATATACCACGAAGTCCTCACTTCCTTCGGGTAGTGCTAATATCGGTGCTTCACAAAGCTTCTGCTTCAAAAACTGAAATGCCGATTCTTGTTCTTCTCCCCATTCAAACTTCTTCTTCTTCTGTGTTAACTCAGTCAAAGGTTTAGCAATCTTTGAAAAACCTTCAATAAATCTCCGATAATAACCGGCGAGACCTAAAAATTGGCGTATCTCGGTAGGACTCGTAGGTGACGCCCAATTTTTAACAGCTTCGATCTTGGCGGGATCAACATGAATACCTTTACTGTCGATAACATGCCCAAGAAATTGTACTTTCTCAATCCAAAAATCACACTTTGAAAATTTGGCGTATAATTTCTCTTCTCTAAGCAGTGTTAGTATAGCCTTCAAGTGTTCTGCGTGCTCTTCCTTACTACTGGAGTAAATAAGGATATCATCGATGAATACAATCACAAACTTATCCAAATAGGGTTTGCACACTCGGTTCATTAAGTCCATAAATACAGCGGGTGCATTTGTTAGACCGAATGGCATTACTTGGAATTCGTAGTGACCGTATCTTGTCCCGAAAGCCGTCTTAGGGATGTTTTCTTCCCTAACTCTCAGTTGGTGATAACCCGATCTCAAATCAATCTTCGAGTAGACACTCGATCCTTGCAGTTGATCAAACAAATCGTCAATCCTGGCAACAGATATCGATTCTTAACCGTAAGTTTGTTCAACTCACGATAATCGATACACATCCTAAAGGTTCCATCCTTCTTCTTTACAAACAACACCGGGGCTCCCCACGGTGATGAACTTGGGCGAATAAATCCTTTATCTGACAATTCCTCCAATTGCCCAGATAACTCCTTCATTTCCGACGGCGCTAGCCTATAGGGTGCTCGTGCTACGGGTGTTGCTCCTGGCATCAAGTCAATTTGAAATTCCACTTGACGAGTCGGCGGAAGGCCAGGTAAGTCCTCAGGGAAAACTTCTGGAAAGTTCCTGACTACTGGCACATCCTCGAGTCGCTTCTCTTCCGACTTCTTCTCGGTGACTTGAGCCAAAAAGACTTGACATCCTCGTTCGATGTACTTCACAACCTTGATGCAAGAAACGATGCTCAGACGTGTCTTACTTCGCTCTCCGCGAACAATCAGGGTTTCGTTATTCAGGGGGATGTGAACGACCTTTTCGTCACAAATGATCTTAGCGCAGTTCTCGGATAACCAGTCCATTCCTACAACGACGTCGAAACTACCAAGTCTAATAGGCATAAGGTCAATGGCAAATGGGGTGTCTAATAGTCGTAGGGTGCAACCTCGGAGTATAGTGTTAGTGCTTACTAGCTTTCCATCGGCTAGTTCAATCTCATATGTGGTGTCTAGTTGGGTGGGTGTAATATTAAGCAGGGGTGCAAGGGAAATAGATACGAAACTTTGATCGGCTCCGGAATCAAATAAAACTTTAACGAGGCGGTTGTTTAGAAAGAACGTACCCGTTACTACGTTCGGATCTTGCTGGACATTTCCATCTCCCAGCACGTATGCTCTCCCACGTGCATTGTTATCCTTGTTTGGGCACTGACGCCTGTAGTGTCCTTTCTCTCCACAAGCATGGCATACTACAGCCACGGGTTGCAAGTTAGCTCCTGTAGCCTTGCAATCTTGTGTCTTATGTCCAATCCTTGAACATTTCCCACACTTAGCATAGCAGGGTCCATTGTGATGCATCTTACACTTGTCACAGAACGGAAGAGGTCCAGCATACCTAGCATCCTTAGCTGGTGCGGCGACATAAGCTCTGACAGCTTCCTGTCGTCGGTTCTGTTGATTGTGGTGGGTGTTTCTGTCATGGTGATAGTTACGGTTTGGGTTACGGTTGTTGTTGTTGTTGCTATTGTTGTTTGTCCCTCGATCATCAAACTTCCTTTTGTGATCGTTGTTCCCCTGAGCAGAGTTATGCTTAATCTCCCGGTCTAGCAGTCTTTGGGCAATAGACATTGCTTCATCCAAAGATTGAGGCTTAGACGAGGTGACGTTTCCCTCAATACTCCTGGGTAATCCCTCAATGTACCTTTCCAACAACTTTTCCAAATCGGGAACCTTCGAAGGGCAAAGTGTGGCAAGCTCCTGAAATCTCCTATCATAAGCCCTGAGATCATTTCCTTTCACAACCAACGTGTGAAACTCATCTTCTAACTTCTTGATCTCACCTCTAGGGCTGAACTTCTTCAACATCTTCTCCTTAAAGTCAGCCCAGGTAATCTGATAGGCCTCTTCCACACCTATCTTCTGAGCAGTTGCATTCCACCAAGACAACGCGTCTTCCAACAATGTTCCAGTAGCAAACGAGACTCTGCTTTCAGCGGCGCAACCGCTTCTCACAAACACAGTCTCAGTTCGCTCAAACCATCGAGCAAGCTCTGTTACTCCTTCAGTTCCTTTGAAGTGAGATGGTTTACAAGCTATGAAGTCCTTATAGGTGCACTTCCGAGTCGCAGCAGACTCGCTCTTAGCAGTGGCTCGGTTATTGCTACTAGTTCGTGCCATTGCAGCAGCCTGCTCTTCTAAAGCTGCAGCAACACTGTCGGCAACCAACTTTCTGATAGCAGCCTGGGTCATAGCGGGTGACGAGGTAGCAGTAGCGGTTTTCCTTGGGGCCATAACTCTATAAAATCGCAAGTTCATAAGTACAAATCCCAAACATCAATAACAAGAGAAATAATGTAGCCAAACTCATAATAGTCGAGATCATCACCAAGTACATATTACAACCAGTTCAACCACATCATAAATACATACATCAACATAAACCATATCATTCATAAATAAACATCACGACATGTAACAACACACATGGAAATTATAATTAATCTCAATATGGGAGCATAATAAAAGATCAAACAACTAGAACATCATAAATCAATATCAATACGTTACAATCATAACCAACATAGAGTTTTAATAATTTGAATTCATTGTTACAAAACAATAAGATACAACATTATTAATGCCACATGCGGCAAGTTAAGATGTCTTTGTAAGTAATGACATGTCATAGATCTATGAAGGTCCAGGTGCGCCTCCTGATCTCCTCTCCAGCTCTCTGATGATCCTGATCATCTCTAACATCTCCAAATCCCTGGATCTCTCACGGGCCTGAATCTCCTCAATAGTGGCTGAAAGTGTGTGGATGGTAGAACTAGATGCGGCTAACTCCTGTGTCTGATGCTCCATCATCTCCTGTGTGATGGCCGCAATCGCTCGCAAATCATCTATCTCATGCCTCTGAATATCCAGCCGATGACCAAACTCGGTGATGGTAGCCTGTGCCTCCTCGATCTCTGTCCCCATCATCTCAAATACCATATCTAAAGCTGTCCTGTGTACCACAAGGTTCGTGACCTCCTCCTGCATACACTCAATCCTCTCCAAGGATATATCCTCAATAACGCTCAACAGCTCATCAAGACGATCCTCATGTCTCACTAACCTAGCAGCCAAAAGAGGGATAGTATGGTGTATCGGCTCCCCAGTGACCGGTAACACTGCTGAAGAGCCATCTCCAAGCTCGGCAGCCCTAGGCGATCCCTCAACCAATCTCCATCTATGTATGTAGTCTAACAAAAATGACCATCGACGAGTATCAACCAATCTATGAATGCCGGGTGAGGTGGGGGTCTCGGTGGGAGCAGGTGATGGTACAGGTGATGTAGTAGGTGATGGTATCGGTACGGTAGTAGTCTGTGAGTAGAAAACTGTAGGTGGTGGCATGGGTGGCAAAACCTCAGAGGTTTGGGGTGCGGTGTAAGTAGGTAACATGTAAGGATGTGGCTCAGGTGGGGGTGATACAGGTGATGGTGGAGGTGCTGGTGATGCCACAGGTGTCAGATCTGGCATAGAAACAGGTGGTAATACTGATATGGGTGATGATACGGGTGTAGGTACAGGTGTAGATACAGGTGGTGTAACAGTAGAAGCAGGAAAAATACAGACTCGTTTTCGAGCCGTGCATTTGCGGGTATAGTCTCCCTCATGATATCGAAACAACTCACCGAAAGGCTCAGGCTCATAGGGCTCAAGAATCCTCACTCGCCTGCGCCGACGAATCGGTGCAGGCGGGGATGATGGTGGGATAGAAGCAGCAGTGTCAGAAGTATCGGACTCAGAAGACTCATCATCAGCATCTGAACCGGTGTGGTGACTAGCAGGTGGTGTAGGACGATCATCAGCCACAATAAACTGCTGAGATGTCAGGTACTGATCATAAAGGTATTGTCCCTGTGTCATAGGTCCACAGTCAGGACGAAAGAGAGGCTGAATAGCAAAAGAATCAATGGGTGTAGAAGCAACCTCACCCTCCTCAAAGGGCTCAGTGTCAGCAGAGGGGTCTCCAGATGGAACAGGAGATGGTATAGTAGGCGATACAGGTTGGGTGTCATGGTCAGAATCATGGGTGTCTCGGGTGTCATAGGTGTCATAATCAGATAAGTCAATAGTAGGGTGAGTGGATGATGCTGGTACGACGTCGTCACTGTCGGACAAAATAATAACCGGGGGCGACATGGTACTGTAATATCCCAAAAATAGCAGTGATATAAGTCATTTAGTCTACAGAATGCTACATGCACAGTGATCATAGTGTCATAGTGAGCTAAATGCAATGGGTGCTAAAAATCAAACCTTAAAACATAACGTTGGCAAGCGCTGGCACGGAGGGCACTTCGGTGATAAATAGTTTGTTTAAAAATCCTGTGAGGTTATAGTCCAATGTTTTGAAAAATCATTTGGTTCTCTATAACCATGGCTCTGATGCCAATCTGTAACACCCCGAAAATTGATAAGCAGCGGAAGTCTAATCGGGGTCATTACAGTTTAGTACACAGTCATACTCATAGAAAACAATTCAAAAGATAGTCAATATCATTCCATGAAAACTCAAATAGTCAGAGTTACAAACATTTTTCCAAAATGTTAATTGTTTCGCAAAAGTAGTGATGAGTTTGTAAAGAATGATATAATTATTGAAATAAAAAAGGGAGGTCCTGTGCCCTTTGCCAGCTCCGTGCCGCCATGCTTGCTAATTTCCTGAGATAAACATGCTTATAAAGTCTACACAAAGGTTGAGTGAATCCATAGTAGTTTAAATAGTAATAGTGTGAACACAAGCCAATCATTTGAAATAAACAAGCCAAGATAGACAGGTCTTGACTAAACTGGTGAAATATTGCTCCTAAGCCTCACGAAACGCAAGCCTTAACATTGATTTGACATATCATAAAGATAATAACAATCATCTACACCACAGCGGATGTAAATGACAAGGGGCTCTCGGTGACAGGAAATGTGCCAAATTTCCATAATACCTCGAATATAGCACACCTCCTGCCAAGTAATCACCTTGACAGAGGTGGGCTGCCATTCCAATAGATCTATCAACTATATTCGCGCTCACTCGCAAGTGATTAAGGTTCGTGATATGAGGGACTTGTAGCACAGGTGTCAACTTAGGCAATATCAGGTGATAACAACATACAGAAAAATACTTGTGTTAGATTTATAGCATGTATCTCCCCACGGGGTTTAAAAACAATTAAAAATGTGGGACCATGAACTCACCTGAAAGGTGCGTAATCACAACGGTGCTCAAAAGTGATGGTGTATTGCTATGACTAGCAATGAAATTCCTCCGACTTGCGACCTAAATAATAAATTGTAATCGGTGTTTTAGATTCGTGTTGTAAATGACATGTGATATGTCACGTGTACGGTGATATTCGTTTGGGTGTCTTATTATATTCCAAAATAACTTCACGTAGTTATTTGTATCATTGTTACGAACCGGTGTTCGATAAATATTAACTCGTTGTGAAAATAATATCGTTTAAAAATATTTATGATTAAATATTTTTAGTGAAATTGTATATATATTTTAAAGTTACAAAAATATATGTATACGTATTTATATAAAATCAAATTACATAAAATAATTAATTATAAAATACCTTTGTCATATTTTCACCCTTAACTTTAAGTTACACTTTTTACCCTTTGGTTAAAAATAATTATAATTTGGTCCTTTTGTACCTTTTTACACTTTATTCCTTTATCTTTGGCCAAATGACAGTTTTTACCCTCGATTTCCAAAAGAAATCGTTAATATATAATTAGTCCGATGGTTTTGTGATTTTGACGGTTTTAGTCCCTTAACGGAAACTTTTGCAAAAATAGTCATCGGTTTAGTTTTTGAAAAATAAACTTTCGTTACAATGAAAGTAACACTTCAAACTTGTACAATTCTTAAAAATCGGTATTTACACTTCTCGTTATTTTTCCAAGTTTCTAAGCCGAAAAATCTCCTTTTGAAAACTAGTTGGGCTCGTTAGCCCAAGCCAGGCCCAAGTGGAGTTTTAGTTGAAAAAAATATATATAGGGGTAGTTTTCATAGTATAAGATCGAGAGTGTCTTGCATGTTTCGTTTGTTCGGTTAAGTGGGAGTCGAAAAATTAGTAGATCGAATAATATGTGTATGTTGTACGTGTAAAAACACAATGGTGAGCCCTTTCCTCAAGGGGTGTCGAAGCATGTACATATATATATAGTTGTAAGCGTAATGAAAAGTATACTTAGGAAATAAAACGTGTTATGTGAGAATCTTAACGTGATATGCATGATACGAGTGTATGTAAAGAATGAAAAGAGTGGTGATCAACTTACAACACCAAAGTGGTGGTGATGAGACCGTGTGTACGAGTCAAGTGAACAAGCAACGCGGTACTCCTTTCCCGTCTAGCAATCCTTTATCCACAAGAGTTATCCAACTCGTTCAAACCCAAACCTTATCTTGTGTTCTCCTTGGTCCTTCTCGACAGCAACATGAAATGGTAACAATAGAGTGTTTATGATTTGGAAGTTTGGTGGAATTTGAGTGTGTGTGAAAACTAGCATTAAATGAGACTTATATAGGGAGTTCTTGGGTGGTTCGATGTTCCTAAAGATGCAACACACTTCGAGTGGTCTTGTCATGCTCGACAACCTTGTCTAGCCTCCAAAGGCATTGTCAATCGAGTTTGTGTAAGTTTTTAGGTGCTATGTGTACTTTAAAAATTGTTTAGCACAAGTATTAGGGGCATGCTTAAGTACTAAATGAATTGTTTATGTTGTGCTAGTGTTTTATGAAACATTCGATCCAAAGGATAATGGTTCGAAGGTGGTTATTGGTTTTGTCCATTGGTTTGACGGCTAATGTTGGTGGCTTCTTGTCTCATGAAACAAGGTCAATGGGAGGGTGATGTGTTTGTGTCGAGTTTGAGGGAACCATGAATTCAAAACGTGTGTATAATATTAGATGGCAAGGGTGTTGGTTTTCTGTTTTCGTGTAGTATGGTACGCAAGGGGAAAAGAAAACAAACAAGCCAAGTTGGCTGTGGTAAACTAGGCCCAAAACAAAAAAAATAGAAAGTTGTGTGGGCTTGTGGAAATGGTTCGGCCCAAGTGTCATAAAAAAATGCGTGTGGGCTTGTGGTGTGTGTCCGGCCCAATTAGGACGGGGAGTCGGTGATTAGTAAAATGGTGAAATTAATTTGTGTCGGTGTCGATCCGTGAAAACCAAAAATATATATAAACAGTGTCGTCATACATACATATATATATATATATATATATATATATATATATATATATATATATATATATATATATATAGTAATAATAAATTTGTAAACGTTAATATATACATAATGTCATATATATATAATAATAATATCTCGGTGTTCAACTTGGGTGTCGGGTCGCAAGTGGGAGTTACCGGTGTTAACCTCATTGGGTGACATTCAAGAGTGACAATCGGGTGATATCGGGTGACAAAACACAATCGGGTGTTAAACAAACGGTGTTCTAAACAATCGGGTGTCAAATAAACAGTGTCTCATATAAAAATTTTAAATTAGCCCACAAAAATGGCTTAGTTTATAATAGTGTCGATGATTAGCATTAATAAATGATCTGGGATTTTACGATGTATTACATGTGATCACTCGATCATTTGTCTTTTTATTTTAACTTTATCATTTTTTTCATATTGCAAACTTTTTCAATAAGAAACTATAGTTTGTAAAATGTACCACCGTTGTGCCAATTTTATGTTATCAACTAATAACAAATAATAATGAGGCTTTTAAGTTAAAAGAAAAAGTGGACAAATAACTATTACTATTTGAAAGTTATTTAAGGAACTTGGAAACTTTAAAGCACAATATCTTTCTTTATTGGCTTTGCGTTTCATGATGGTCTTGATGTTCGCCAAAATTTTTTAACACTATCATCGTCATGTGAGGATACTCGGCTATCAGATGCAACACTTGAATCTACTATGATTACAATCTTAATTGACCACTCCAAATTAAAGCAACGTGATAAAAAAAAAAATACTCTTAACGTATAGATCGTCACTAGCGAATTTTGTTTGAAAACTAAACATTATCGCCGCTATAAACCATGGAATCAAAGAAACCAATTATTTGAAAAGGATTTCTTAACACTACGAATTCTGTTTGTCGAAAAAATGATTATTTGCTATGGAAATTTTGTCGAAAGCTATACACCGTTGCCAGTAGGCGCGGGTACTCGGCTGTAGTTGAAATTGCAAGGATAGTGTTGTGAATAACTTGAATGTCTACAATCACAAAACATTGTATCGATTTATTATTTAGTCAGGGGTTCATTTTTTTTGTTCTTGTTCTTACGCATTAAATACGTTAAATACAAATCTGTGTTCGAATATTGTTATAATGAAGGTTAATTGATTGGTGCTTTAATCGTTGATTGTTCCGGCGCATTAATTTCAAAGATATTATACAAATTTTCTTGAAATAATTTGGTTAAAAGGCATTATATAGCTGATGCGGGATTTGCAAGACCTCGCAAAAGGTTTTACTTCTCAAGGGATCTCAAGAAGTTTTGCAATCATTCAAGCAGTGTACCTGACCGTTGTAGTGTAGTATAGGTAAATTCAGAGGATTGATCGTTTTATAGGGGACGTTAGGTTGAAGTGTATGTCAAGATAAGTCTAGAGGTGAGTGATGACTATTTTTATATTTTTATATGTTTTAAAAGGCAAATTAAAATCTCGGTTTTGAAGAAATGGGCAAAATTAGTTGCTATCCAACTAACCCAATTATAAAATTAAAATTAAACTAATGACAAGAAAAAGTAAATTGTGGTGAAAACTCTTATGATAGACAAGCGTGTTTACTTAGATTTCCTTACCTCCTAGTTATCTCCTACGGATTTGTTGAATTATCACGTTCTTTTTTTTTTTTTAGTTGGAACGTTGTATTCCTTAATATCGGTCGTGGGGAGGTGCCGAAGTCCCCAACTCTATGAATATTAATCTTTCCCAAAAACCTTAAAGACTATTAAGAATTCCTAGGATCATCGACCTCAATTCATGCAATAAATACAACGAGAAAAACCAATAGTGCACTCTGCAATTGCATTTTCTAATATGTTCAAGCTTGTTACATATAAGAGGTTAGCCAGTTTTCTTAGCCTAACGCGAGGCAATCAACTAAACAATAGACAACAAATCAATGATCAACAACTAGGTTTCATTAGATCTAAGCAAACACAAATAAACTTAAGCTAGCATGTTAGAAAGAAGAAAAGATAAACAAGTAATCAAATAACACATAGACATATTGAATGATTAAACAAATAGCTTATCTTCAATTGAACATGGATGAAAAAGACTGAAAAAGCCTCACAAGAACTTTGAAAATCGTTTAGGGTTTGTACCTCCAAAATGTTACAAAAAAGTGTCACCCTTTACAATGAAAACATTCGAGAATATATATAGTTTTACAGGGCTGACGACGTCAGGTTATGGCTTCTGACGCCGTCACCTCGCCTTGAATTAGGATTTCGTATGTGAAAATAGCCACTCTGACAGCGTCAACACTGGATCTGAGGCCGTCACTTGTAAATTCCGTCTGGGCTGTCTCTTGTTAAAATAAAGCGTGACGCCCTTCTCCTTGTAACACCTGACGCCGTCAGGTTATAAAATCACCAAAAAATCTTTTGAGGCACACTTGTTAATTTTACACGAGAAATCCATCTTGAATCAAATGACGGCATCACGTTGTAGCTAGTGACGCCGTCAGCCTTCCTTGTCTGACGTACTTTTTGGGACTTCATCGTTTTCTTCACTTTATCATGCAATACACTCCAAAAGTGCCGTTTTCCACAATTCTGGTCCCAAGTACCTAAAATACAAAAAAAAAAAAAAAAAAAAAAAAAAAAAAAAAAAAAAAAAAAACAATTTAAGACAATATTTGATCATATTTACTTGATTTTAGGCTTAAATGGCCCTTTAAGAAGGCACCAAATAAATCCTTATCAACAGCAGTGTATATATTTTTGTTAAGTTTCTTAGGTTTGATTTTTTTTAATTGGGTCAAATCCCATGTATTAATAGATAATAACTACAAAGTGAAGCCAATCAAAGAGTTCGGTCACAGAGGATTCAACACATCAAATGTCGTGTACCAAGAAGTTTTACGCGACGATTAACATGCATCGTTAGTTATCTCATAATAGATGTAATGTTTTATTTTCGGTTTCACTAAATTATTTTATATGTTATTTGATACATTTTAAGAATTTTTGCTTCAGTTGAATTATCGCATGTTACAATCGTTTGCAATTACATTTTGATATTTTCACGTTCTATCTTTAACATTATACGAAACACTTACGGTCGGTTATTGAGCTGATCATTAAAAGAAAAGAAAAGAAGCAAAGAAGAAAGGAAAATATACAAGATCACTTCTCTTCTGCCCAGATCTGGGCGGAAGATGATTTTAACAACAACCACACACACAATCATTCCTCATCACTTCTTTTCTCCCCACTTTCCTTCCCAAAAAAAACTCAAGAACACACCTTTGACCATCTTCCTTCCTCAATCATTTCTTTTCTCCCCACAAACCAACTCAAGAACACAGTGTTACCACAATATCGCACATCATTGTCTGCCGCTAGAAACCGCTGCCGCTAAGCATGGGTACTCGCCTAGTTTGATCTAAGAGTTTAGATTTAAACTTGATTTGAATTGAAAATTAAGGTCAATTGACACAAAGGTACCATAGTTATGGGTCATTTTCATTTAAGGTGTCAAGTTTTATTTCTTTCTTATGAAAAGTTAGAGAACTTTTTTTTTTCCAATATGAGAATTTTCATTAAATATTTAACGATCATCCGTTAAGTTTCAAATTTCATGTCTACTCGTCGCTTGTCCGCCACCACCACCAATCACCAACCCACCCACCGTTACCACCACTAACTGCCACCACCACCAACCCCACCTACCACCCATTAAGTTTCAAATTTGAAAAAAAATGGCTATCTTTTCATGAAAAAAAAAAAAAAAAAAAAAAAAACCTTGATACCTTAATTGGAAATGACCCATAAGTTGGGCAACTTTTTGTGCCATTTTCCCAAAAATTAATTGTATTAAGATAATTATTAAAGGATGGGCGATACCTCTTTTCACGTAACTTACCTAACACCTCATCGTACATTAAAGTAATCCATAATAATAGTTTCGGTTATAATCTCATGTGATTTTTAATATAATCACATGTGAATTTATCATACAAATAAGATCACATCTGATTTACCTATAACAACAACTACATCTTCTTCAAGATCCTGATCCGTATCTGTTTCTGTAATAACCCAATTTTCTTCATCTATAACTTGATTTACGTTAGCAATAACATGATTTTCTTCATTAATAACTTGATTTTCGTCCTCCATAACTAGAAAATCATCCATATCTAACTAATTGCATGTTAATTGATAATTTCAAACCTAAATTTTATATAAAAAAAAACATAAAAAACAAAATTGATCCCTAATTTTGAAATGTTATGATCAATGACGAAGATTTGTTATGAAATTAACAATCAATGACTGTTTTTGAAGTCAATTTGATGATTAATTTTGATTGTGTGTTTGTGTATTTGAGAAAATCAAAACCCTAACCTTTTAGTTGAGAATGAAATGAGTTTTGGGGATTTTTGGCTTTGTGACAAAATTATCCTTAAGCGTAAAGTCAACCATTTATTTATTTATTTATTAGTAAAACCTATTAATTGACTCTTGTAATCTGACTAAGTCACACGTGGTCAGAGGTTTGAATTATTATTATTATTATTTTTTTTGCGTTTAAGAGGCGGTAAGAGGGCGTCAAGATTAGATATTTTATTTTTCCTGCTCTTAAGTGGCGGTAAAAGACAAAAAATGAATTAGATGTTAAGGGTGTGTCATAACACCTTTTAACGTCTCGGAACATTGTTTTTTTTTTTTCTTTCTTTCTTTTTTTCTTTATTTTGTATTTTTATTTATTGTTTTGACTTTTCCATTCATATTGAAAGTGCTTTTAAACAAAATCATTGCATATTTTTTTGTTAAATTAAAAATGTACAAGATGATAATAGTTGTGGTTGACACTTCGTATTAAAACATTAAATCGTAACCCAAACCAAACCTGACCTCATTATTAGACGAGCTACCCATGTTGACCACCCGTGTAACCACAATCACAACCCGTTTATTATTTTATCGATATCAAGTCATGTTTTGCGGTGAGTTAAAAATTTTTATTGATAATCTAAGAAATTCAGACATTTTTAGAAAAACAAACATTGTCATATGAGTCAGATTCAGATTTTCTTATCCTTTTATTCACATAAGATGGAATCAGATTCACGCATTTCAGCCACAGATTCAGATTAAGATGTGCGAGAGCCTCTTAATAAACAAACAACACATTTATTGGAGCCAATGTATAAAACTAAACCAGATGATCAGAATTTGATCTTTTGATCTTTAGAGAAAATTTTATCTATATTGATTTCATATCATATACCAATATCCTGTTTAAAATACTATTAATGTCCAGATGCAATTATTTTCTAAAATTAAAATATACTTGTTGTTTCTCAACTACATATAAATGCTAATGAATTATTTTTAACTAGTTATATAATCAAACAAAATTAAATAAAACGTTAAAATGGGTTTATAGATGAAAATCTTTTTTGTTGTCGCTTATCACCTTGATAGGGAACTGACCGGGTAGGCGGTAGGTGCAGTGGGACAATTTGATGGATGGATAAATGAATGCGAACCTTGGTTAGTTTGACTTAAAGTGTCTGTGATGGTGACTAAACTGATCAGCCCCACATCAGCTTTTTTCACCTCACCAGTTTCATCACCAAACAACCGTAATAAAGATCACCAAGCAAAACACCAAATCCAATTTATTTACATTTTACATTAAATATTTATAAGAATATGAAAGTTTTATAAAACTTTTACAAAAATAAAACTTTCTATCAACATTTCATAAAAGCAAGTTTTTATAAAACTTTCACAAAAAGTTTCTATTTAAATATAAATCACATAAATCCCACAAACCCGACCACTTGATCTTTTTTCTTTCCAACTTAAACCGTCACCATCTTTCTTTTTCTTCAATTTAATTGAAATAAAAAGTTTTGTTGTTTTACTTATTTTGTTCATCCAAAATCACCACATACATACAAAACAATTTGTTCATCATCTACACACATTCGGTGAAGAACTTCATCAAACCAAACCAAAATTTAGACCACCACACATGGTGATGGCAATGATGTATTAGGGTGCTCGCGTTAAAGGTGAGGGGGTTCACACGTTGGATATGCCTTTATTACGACCAATCTTATATCATCAAATAATACGACAAATGTATTTTTTCGTCTGTCAAAATGGAAAATCAGCAATTGCGCACAACGCACCCCTCAGTCTGGACCATTGGACCATCTAATTGGTTTGGTTCCTGTCACGAATGTTCGATCAGTGGTTTCCAACAACTGGAAGAGCGTCCTTACTTGTCTGTTGCAATCGATCAATGGATAAAAAGTATTCGGTGTAGCAACTACCATTTGAGGCGCCGTGAATAAAAAAAAGACATGTACCCTAGGACTTAAAGCACCAAGTGATGTTTGTGCTATAGGGTCGTGTTAAATGAAAAAGGTATTCTCACGTCAGCTTTTAACCATATAACTCGACATAAAAACACCCTCCCTCATCACTCAAGTTATAGGACACCTCCGAGACTTTTTTTTTTCTCAAATAAAAACACAAATTTAACAAAAAAAAAAAAAAAAATCAATAATAATATAAAAAGACATAAGAACAAAAGTGTATGAAATAAAAATACTACATAAAAATAAAAGTAAACTAGTTTTGGTTTTGATAATATTTGGCTCGAATTTCACGTTTAGCCTCCTCAATAATAGTCGCTTCCAACGGATCCATCCCCTCGGTGTTTGTTGCAAGCATTTTTATATCCTCGTTTCTTGTTTAAGCGTTGATTAGTTGTACCCTCGCCCTAGCCTCATTCCTTATTTCCTGCATATTTGCTTCACGGTCTAGAGCTAGTTTTTGTTGCAATATCTCTTGAAAAGCTTATTTTGAGTTGAACGTGGCAGCTGAGTTTGAAGATAGTTGACTTTTTGACTTTCGTTCTTTGTCGGGTGGACGCGGGCAAACATCGTCTCGAAATAGCTCGGACTCTTCATTTGGTAGTCCTTGGGCTCTTCTTATGTTATGGGGATCAGGATGCAACCATTTATTTTTGTCTTTCAAAAAAATTCATGCCTTTCCACGAGGCCAAACTTTGTGTTCAATTTCATAGTATAAATCTTGACAACACGTGTCATCAAATCGTTATCATTTTTACCGTTAAGCCTCGTTGTTTGGTTAACGATAGCATTAAACTTTCAGACTTTTTCGGTCCATGGGTGTCTACTTCCCAGTCAACATGTTTGGTATGTGTGATGTACCCCTTCTTCGTTGCTTGCTCATTGTATTCCTCAAAAAATTTATACTAAAACGTATCATCGGCTTGGTCCGTGCCTATGTTTGGTTCCTCGAATACATGCACCCAACACTCCGCCAAAGTTAGTTCTTCTTCTTGACTCCATTGAGTAGAAATGATTTCAATTTTCTTTTCCCCAACGGGTCTTTTTTCCTTTGCCTCGGTTTTTGGGTGAGGAAGGACTGGCATTTTCGCTTTGTTGAATTGTTGTTGTTGTTGTTGTTGTTTTTTTTTTTTTTTTTTTTTTTTTATATATATATATTTTTTTTTTATTTTTTAAAAGTAGTTGTGGTTTGTTGGAATTGTTGTTGGGTTTTTTGAGTTGTTGTTTAAGTTGAAATTGGGCAAAAGTTGGAGTTGCTCGGGTGAAAAATTTGTAAATTGGTTTGGGATTTGGTATGACGTGCCACAAAGAGGAAGTTGGTTATGATTTGAGGAAATGGAATTTGCGAATGATGGTGTGTTTGGATTAGACGAAGATGAAGAATTGAGTATCAATACACTATGACTTTGATTATCATTCAAGTTTTTATTGTTTTAACATGATTTTAGGCTAAACTCTTTATGTGTTTTGCCTTCATATGACATGATTTTATCGTTCAATGCATGATTTTATTTGATGTCTTATATGTTTGTTCTCAATCCTTGCATTTTGGTATTTGTTAAGATTGTTCAGTTCATAATAGTTAGTAATTAGGTCACAAGCTGAACATTAATTGTTTGATTGACTAATTGACAACAAATCTCACTTAGTTGCTAGTGTTATCACAGTTAGCTTAGCGTAAACAAGTTTAACAAATTAAAAAGTGCAAGAAAATGAATATAGATGAATGTTTATAGGAGTTATGTATTAAGAATTTAACACCAACATGTCATATATGTTTGTTCGTGAATTTAATGACTAAGATTTAATTAAGTTATTATCTTAGATCACAATGATCCATGTTGGGTTTATGTGACTTAATAGCAATGGGTAGAATCATACTAGACATTACAATTAATTAGTCGTGCGGATCTAAAGCACAAATGTGCTTTTAAATTGCTTTCTTTTACTTTATAGTTTTAATTTCATTTTAATTGGCCAAATTTATCTATCTTTGGGTTCGACACTCGGTCTTACCTAAAAATAGACTACACATGACCGGGTACACTGCTTGCGAGTGTTAGTAAATCCTAAGTATTTCCTTCTATAAACTTAAAACATGATTTTAGAACATCACCTAGCCTAAACTACACATGCAATACACATAGTTACCAATTCAAATAAACCAAATCTTTGGTGTTCATGGGAGGATATCCTAGCACGGGAACTAACCTAGACATGCAATTGCTAGCACGGGTGTCACAACTAGCTTAGGTTCGCTAAATGGTCAATAGTCAAACCTAGTTTAAAGCAGATATAAATCAATTAGATATATCTGGTTTATTAAATTTATAAGTTTCTTCCTGATTTGATTCCCTAGGTATAAGATTTAGTTGCAAAGATTAATGGTCACAAACTTTTAAAACAATAAATCATGAATTCAACACTGATTTGAAACAAATAGTAAAATATAGTTACTTGAATAAATAAAGATCTCACAAGTTGTTAATTCATTCTAATACCGGTTTCATGCATCCTAAGCAGTTACTAATAAGTTTAGCTGAGCATTTAATGATGATCACACAAATAAACAAGGAAACAAGGATAATAGAAGACCTAATTAATGATGTGGCCTGTGCCCTTTTAGCCCGTGGCCTGTTTAAACTGTGGCCCGTGACCGCCCGACCCGCCCATTTTGGCACCCTAACCTAAGGGTGAGCATCGGTCCGAGACCGCCAAAAACCGAGACCGAATTAGGGTAAAAACCGGGACCGAATATGGTCGGTCCGATTTGGTCCGGTCCAAAAAAGCAAGATTTTGGCAAGATTTTTGGTTTTTGGTCGGACCAGACCGACGACCGAATTATCCAAAAAGTCTAAACCGAGGATCAGACCGAATGTGATCGATCCGGTCCGATCCGTTCAGTTCGTTTGCTCACCCTACCCTGCCGCGATGAGATGAAAGGGATGGGAAGTTACTGAAAAAAAAAAAAAAAAAAAAAAACATATACGAGTAATAAAAAGATATCGTATCTATACTACCTTATAATGTATTTAGGACATCTATATTTAGAAGTCTTAAAATGTTTAAGACCAAAAACATTTCTTTAATAGGAAAGATGCATACACATATAATTAAAAGCCTAGAAATTTAAGTGTTTTTAAAAAGTCAGGGTTGTTACAACTTACAAGTATAGCTTTCAATGCTTGTAATCTTTTAAGACTCACAAGAAAAGAAGCATAGTGTACACCACTTTAATTCACATAATTTTCAGACTTACAAGACAAGAAGCATAGTGTATACCACTTTAATGCACACATTAAAAAAACAAAACAAAACACCACATTAATGCTATTTAATTTAGTCAATTAATATTAACTGGTCAATAAATACAATTAATACAGTTATTAAAATACCATTTACATAAGAAATACAAATAATCAACCATATTGTACAATCAAATTAAACACAATTCTTGCATTAAATGTCACTAATACAAATAATAAAGCACATTATACAAATATATTAGAGCCCGAACAGGTGCGGCCCAAACGGGCTCGAGTCCAAACAGGCACGAGCCCGAATGGGCACGAACTAAACGAAATTCTTATATTTATTGTCAAAAAAAAGAACTTAATATACTAACATGTTCACTGAAAATTTTAATTACAGAGAGTTTAAGTCAAATAAAACATCCAAAACACAACAAACACAGTTTAAGTCAAATAAACTTCTAGGGTTTCATCTCCATCAGTCAAATCACAATCACAGGTACCAACAATTCATCTCAATTCCATCCACAATCACCGTTCAGCCTCATTAATCTTACTAATTTTGTTTCCATTGTGCTAATGTTGGTGTTTTATACGTTTTACAGTGATGGATATAGAGTTAATAAAAAGTGAATTACAACCCTACATAAACCAGGCACAAGAATACATTCGTCAAATTGAACAACATGTTCGTCAGATTCCACCTATTCAGATCTATGTTGCTGTTGGAGTTCTTTTGGTCACCATCTTTTTCCTCTTGATAGGTAATTGTCTCCCAATTTTCTTTTTAATTTTTTACTATTTTTGAAATTTTAAAACATGGGTTTTGTTTAATTAGTGTTTCCTAGCAAAACCCATGTGATAAAATTTTAGTTATTTGAAATTGAAGGTGAATTTGGTGACTGTGTTTTTGCTGCTTTTAAGTAAAATTTTCCCATTTTTTTTTTTTTTTAATTTTTACAATTTAGGAAATTTTGTAACATTGGTTTTGTTTTATTTGTGTTTTCCTGCAAAACCCATGTAACAAAATTTTATTTATGAAGGTGACTGTGTTTTTGCTGCATATAGGTTGTTTTCACTCTATTATTAGTTACTATTGATATGTGCAATTTTTTGCAATTTTAAAACACGGGTTTTGTTTGATTAATGTTTTCTAGCAAAACCCATGTGGCAAAAGTTGATTTTTTGAAATTGAAGGTGAATTTGGTGACTATGGTTTTGCTGATTATAAGTAATTATCCCTCAAATTTTTTTCTTAATTTTTACGATTTATTGAGATTTTAAAATATGGGTTTTGTTTGATTGGCGTTTTCTAGCAAAACCCATGTAACAAAATCTTATTTTTATGAACCTGAATGTGAATTTAGAGGTGGGGTAGATAAGTAATTTTCGTTTACTTTATAGCAATGTCCGGGTTCTTAAGTAATTGTTTTAGACCACAATGTGTGCTTGAGTAGAATTAGGCATTAATAGCTACGAGAATTTTGTGTTCAGTTTGTTTAGGGCATCGTTTGTGTTGCATATATTTAGATTTGCATTAGTAGAATTAGGCATTAATAGCTTAAACAGAAAGTTTGAGATCTAAAAAGACAAAAAAAGTGAAGACATGGAGGAGTATACGGAAACATCTACGAGGAAGTGTTTCCGGACCAAGTATAAGTAACAATATACATCCTGCGTTTATTTGTGAGTTTTCTTAAGTTGCAGTTGATAGTTATTGGACTGTTAACTAGTTGCACACATGTGAACCATGTCGACAAACCATTAGGAACGATATTTCCTATATTCAATGCATTTATTAAAAAGCTTAGGTTGAATATGATAGTAAAACTAATTTTCGTTTAATATCAAATAAGTGATACTTATGAAGTAAGCAGCTCCTGCTTATGAAAACTGCTTTTCTGCTTTTTATAAGCAGAAAGTGTTTGGGTACCAAAACTGCTTTTTCTGCTAAAAATAAGTAGAAAAAATAAGCAATGCCAAACACCCACTTAGAAGTCGGTTAATAATGGAACATGTGCCCTAAGCTTTACTTGAATCATCGAAGGCTTGCATCATGCAACTACAAGATGGCACTATCTATCCTCAAAGTATCTTGTGTTTAACAAAATGGCAATTACTTTTCATGTAATTTTTTCTCGTGTGTTAGGTTTAGTGCTAGAGCTATAGCAGATTGACTGTTGCAACTTACAAATATGAGCATGAGTAGTAAGCTCCAGGTAATTGAATATCTAGTTAGCCACTCAATCTCACAAGTAGCATGTGCCGAAGATCGCTATTCAGTTTTGGGATACCGTTGAACAGTTATTTTTTCCCTAATCTCTCAAATGCATAGGCTACTTGAAATCATCCATGATGCAAAACGGACTCCCATAGTAGTAACATAGAAATAACAACTAATAGAAATGACAAAGTCGAAGTTCTTAGGCAAGGTTATGTGCAGAGATTTTTGTGAAGTATTATTGTGTGTGACAAGAGTGCCTACATATACTTGCTTGAAGATTGTTTCATCATTGCGAGGACGAGTGGACTAGTTGCCTGCAGCCACAGCCACGGCCACAGCCAACGACCTAGTTTTGCATCATTGTATGATTTCAGGAGACTAGTTGTGGGTTTAGTTGCTAACTTATTGTTGAAGGACATAGAGTTTAGTACTATTAATCTTGTATTCCTGTGGTATGACATTGAGTCTGCTATAGCTTTGGCAGCTTTTTCTTGTCAATATACAATGACATATTGTCCACACAAGATGCGTCAAGGATAAAATATTGCTCCATTATGTCTTTTCGTGATTAAAAGTAGGTTCTCTATGTTCGTAGAACCTTGATTGTGTTATCTGTATTAGATTTAGTTTGTATGTTCTTAGTGTGGTGATGTTAGGCTACTTTCCTTTGGCCAAGAAAGTCTGTTTCACATTGCTGTATCTTTTGTAAAACCTTTTGATGTTTTCATAAATTAAATATTGATTTTTAGCAGTTACCAGTCATGAGATTAAGTAAAATACAACTGATTGTCAATTTTTTATTGGAAAGATGATTTTCGTCTTCACAACTATATCATGCAGTTTGCTGATGTTACAAGTAAAACCTTATGGCAACTATTACATTTTTCATTCTAACTTGAAGTTAAGTGTCTTTTCATACATCACTTTTCACGAGGCTATGGGACATAGAGATTCTAACTGTTATATATTTCATTCTAACTTGACGTTGAGTACTTTTCATAAAATGTCAACATGATTCACATGCTTGCTATTTAACAATTTTTAATCGCAATTAAGCAAACTTATAAAGAGTTCCACAGGTTTTCTTGTTAAATCTGTTACCAGCAGTTGTTTAAGAAAACTTATAAAGAGCTCCACATGTTTTCTTGTTAAAGCTTGTTACCAGAAGTTAGCTAGTACTTGTCTATACTCTATACATTTCTGTCATTTTCGGTTATAGTACAATGAGATCTCTGGACCCTTTTATTATGACATTTATTCTCTCTTAAAAATTGGAGTCCAAGTAGCCAACTTTAACACAAAAGAATAAAAATAAAAATTCATACTGCTCCCCCCTCTGCTAGTGTACTTTGTATAAGGTTGCTCTATTATGTTCGAAAGTCGTTAAATTGTTAAATAGGTGCACATACACCGTTAAATATATCTTAACGTTTACTAGCTTTCGTGTGAACCGTGTTGACCCCACTATTACGAACACTATCTTTAGACTTTTCTATTGCCATCAAGATCTTATTTATTATTTTGACAAAATTAATATTCGCGATAGTCACCCTAGGTGAAAAATACAACAATGATTGGTTTGCATCCATATTCTCTTGCAATGTATTTATTTTAAGAGATTTCGAAGTTTAATGAAACAATGTATGCCTTTTCTTGACATGGTACAGGGCTGAAGATTAAAGCTATTTTGTTTTTAAATATATCTCATTCTTTTGAATCTTTTTGCAGTACGTGCCCTCAAGCGTACAATATCTAACACCATTGTGCTCACCGGGCTTAGTGGAGGTGGGAAAACTGTTCTTTTTTACCAGGTAAATGTCGCATCAAATTATTCTCTTTCTGAGTAATTCTTATGTTGTGATCTGAGGGTATATATGGATTTCATGATTCCACTAAATACTTTTGGTGCCAAACTTAAATACTTTTTGTTGTTGAAACTTGATATAATCTGTTGCATGTGACAGCTTCGTGATGGATCTTCTCATCAAGGTACTGTTACGTCAATGGAACCCAATGAGGGCCTTTTTGTTCTGAACTCAGAGACTTCCAAGGTAATTATACGTACTGATCTGCTCCACTACAGTTGGCTTAATATAAAATTCATTAATGAATAATGATAATGCATAATGATGCCAACCAACTATACATATTTTTCCATTGAGGCCACCCAACTATTAATATCAAATCTGATAAAAAGTACATGTCAATTGATCAAAAGTCTTCCAATTTCTTGACAGCATGAAAATTTTGTACTTTTACTGTATAAAAGAATGTAACCAAGGGTATCTTTGTTTTTTCAAAAATTTTATATTATCTTCATCATACTGCCTGTTTGTTATCCCGAATTTGGTATAAACGATGGATACATACTTGGGTGGCCTTAATGGGAAAAAGTTGAATCGTTTGTAGTTTTTACATTATCTTTAATCTATTATACTATTTCTACGTGTATATAATGATGACAAGAGTTTGGTCCTTTTATTCACTTAAATGTCGTTTTTACAGAAAGGCAAGATCAAAGCAGTTCATCTTGTTGATGTTCCTGGCCACTCACGTCTTCGCCCTAAACTGGACGAGTATCTACCTCGAGCAGCTGGCATTGTATTTGTTGTGGATGCTGTGGAATTTTTGCCAAAGTGTCCTGAGGCTTCAGAGTAAGATATGTTTAATTATCATTCATTTTCAAGGCCGCATGTGTTATTTATGTTGCACCAAGTGGATTTATTTTTTGGTTTTTTTATTTTGGTTGTAAAAGGTATCTGTATGACATTTTGACTAAGGCGAGCGTTGTCAAGAAAAAGATTCCTCTTCTTATACTTTGCAACAAGGTGGATAAGGTTACTGCACATACAAAAGAGTTCATCAGAAGACAACTTGAAAAGGAAATGTATGTTTACTAATTTTTGAATTATGCTTCTTTTTATTTAAGGTTACTGCACATACAAAAGTGTCCATCAGAAGACAACTTGAAAAGGAAATGTATGAATTATGCTTCTTTTCATTTAAGTCCAGTTTCATTTCCTGTCTGCTTTACTTTCCTGCAGTTTAATCTGTAGTTAGTCATACATTTGTTGCAAATATTTTCTAGTTCTTACTGGCCTAAGAAAGTGCAAATTTTTTTAAAGTCTTTCAGTTCTAGCCGGAGCTTCACTGTACCAGAAATGGCCCATTTTGCTATCTTAACAGTTTAGTGACACAAAGTGTTTAATTTGTTCTCTTTTAATCTGTTTGCAGTGACAAACTCCGGACATCAAGAACTGCTTTATCAGATGCAGATATATCGAATGAGTTCACACTGGGAGTACCTGGCGAAGCCTTCTCATTTTCTCAGTGCATAAATAAAGTGACTGTTGCCGACGCATCTGCACTGACAGGTGAGATACAACCCTTGGAGCAGTTTATCAGGGAACGTGTGAAGCCTTGATATCGATTCTATCAAATTGGTACCAAGTACCCAATGTGTGAAGCCTTGATATCAATTTTATCAAATTGGTACTCAGTACCCAATTGCTTATGTCAGAAACGGTTCCTTGTTCATGGAAATTAACTTACCATGTCTAGAAATTGTAGCGGAAACTTGGATTTTGGATTATGGAGAGATTGTATTTCGTGGCAAATGTGATTTAGGAGAACATGTTTATATTCTAAGACTGGTTGAACTTTTGATACCTTTAACTTTGCATATGATTAAGGCTGGCTTTTCGGATGGGTATCATTATGTTGCATGTTTGCAGGTAACTAGTTCACCGACACCCAGATTGAATTTGGTGTGACCAATTTGAGTTACCAGAATCTGATTGCCATTAAGCAGATAATAGCTGGATAACTGGATGTTATAAGTGGAGCTCTTAGAATTAACATATGCTTATCTGTGTTTTGGACTGTACCGAACAATTAACCTGGTTTCTCATTTTCAAAATGAACCAAGCCAGATATCCCGATCCAAGTAACAAACGGATCAGATGGGGCCGTTTGATTGACCCGGATTATGAACCCCAACATACTGCAGATGGCGAAAAAGTGCCAACTGAAGTTGTAGTGTTTGACAAATCTGAATTTGACCTTGAAACAAAATTGGTAACATAAACTAAATTGAATTTTAGTTGCTTCCATATAACTAAGTTTTCGAAAATACAATATAACAAATTGATAATTCTCATACCTTGACTTCATCGCTTTTATATGGAGAAACATGGATTAATTAGACACCATGACATCAATTCATCAACAAAACATAGTGTCTTATCTGACTAAATACTCAAATTTTGTAGAGCATATAGAACAAAGTTTTGTTTTCTGTTGTCATTTGAGAAATTATACTCTAAGTTTCTATTTTGTTTCCAACAATAGTTGAAGACTTGAAGGCTTTAACTCCACAATGTCGTCACTTATGGCTTGTCAAAGCATTTACTTGACAGTTTGGGGCCATACCATGTGTTCATGGTTAATCATCTATTTATAATTTAGTAATCGTTCAAAATCAGTAATTCATGATATAAGCAATCACTGAATTTGGAATGGACCACCAAGCTTCAGTTCACTGTTTACTCAAAGAAGTGAGACGCTTTCCAGAAAGAACCTGAATGCCATCATCATGTTCCAATATTCATTTTGTTTCCGTTTTTTTTATGACATCTTTGATTTTCAGTGTAACCAAATCATTGTTTATGTAAGAAAAAAACACTCAGTTCTTTAAGAATTACCAACATTCAATATGAAACAAAGAACACAAGCATGCTGGCGTTTTCCATCTATGATTTCACGAATTTTTGAAGACATCATATACCCTTGAAAGTAGTCTTGTTTTGGTATTTCAACAATTACATTAATCTATAAGGAAACATCAAGTGCTAAATATGAATGACTGTTTTCCCCGTAAAGATCAGAACAGTTAAAGACAGTTACAACGAGTCAAGGTAACAAAACCACGATTCCCCTTCTATACGTAGCCCATTTACATCTCGTGCAACTAAAATTGATACAAGTAACCTATGTATGTTACCAAAACTTCATGTACTCAATAATTGTTTCACCTAAGTAGATCAGAAAACTAGAAAATCACACTATTCACAGAAAGATATTGCCATTTCGGCCATGTATAACTGCTTGATCACATCATCTGACCCTTTGAGCTATCATCTCCTTCATGTTCATAGGGTAACACATATTGGTATGCAATCCAGACCAGACATTATCTGCTAAAATCTCGTTCACAGCAGCTGTTGGATGAAACTGATCCCACCACAGATGATTCGAAGCATTTCCACAAGCCATTCCTGGTGATAGACACATAATCCAACCGTTATATCTTCCTAAACCACAGCACGCTGAATCCGTTACATTAAATCCTGTAAAAAAAATCAAAGACTCCTTAACCACAATCCAAGACCAATTGTTTACACAGGTGGTAAAATGGGTATATCTGTAACGGGTCAAAACAGGCTGGCACATATCACCTTTTATCCATTTTTCTAACTAAATGAATAACTAACACTTAAGTGTAACTGAAAAAACTATATATCAAAACAGTAGTAATAAAAAGATTTCCGAGGTCCAATCCATATGATTTTGCTAGTAAAAGAGGATGATCATACCATATTGGTCAAAATTCTTCATGATGTCCATAGAACCAAGATAAGCATCACAGAAGATAATATTGGCATCAGGGAGTTCTTTATTAAGCTTCTGAATAGTATATCTCATTTCAAAATTGAATTCCATTATCATATTGTTTATCGTCTTGACACATTCACCGTTATTGCTGTTATATTGCCACAAATAGTAAGGTGCACAACCGATTGGCGCCAATCCCATCACCACCACTCGCCTAACCTTCGCATTGTACAAATTCTGCAAAAAAGAAAATCTGTATTATTAAACAAAGCTGTCATATATAAAAGAAAAGATTCATTAAAGAAAATGTGTTGTAACCTTGATTTCCTGTTTCATTGTCCAAGCTAAAAACTTTGTAAAGTTCCATGAAACATACTTCGATTGAACACTTGACACATCAGGAAGATAGTAATGTATGTAATCGTTAGTCCCGATTGAAATGTAGAAAACTGAGTTTGAAATGAGATCTGCAGCTTCGGTTTCGCCCATTGTTAGTGTAAATCGTTGAAATGTATCCATAACTTGCTGAATTTGCTGAGTGAATGATATGTGCTGACCCTGCACACGTTATTACATATTATAAACTTGATCAAAAATAAGAACTATCATATATGACACACATATATTCTAATTAGAATCCTGGCTTCGAGGTGTACCAGTTCTGATCCGCTTGAGAAGATAATTCCAGCACCAGCAGAAGCGTAATTCAACCCGTGTTTCATATCTTCAGTTGACCCACTTTGACCAAGATAGCTTGGAATAAACGGAAGTTTAAGATGCAATGCTGATTGAAATTATAGATAAAATTAGGCCAATATTGATTGCAATCTTTTAGTAAAAACTTTATGAAAAAAAAAAAAAAAAAAATCAAAATTTACGATCTGAACAAACACAGGTAACAAAATTAACACAAAAGCTAAAAAAAAATATAACACGGAACATGTTTCTCCAATCTGTTTACAGATCCATATCAGTATCCAATTCAAAAACTTATTTTTCAACCAACACAAGTAATCGATAAAACTTTATACCTAATACATGAAACTTATTTTCTTCAATCTTTTTTACAACCACGTATCGATCTCGACTTTAAAAGCTTATTTTCAAAGACAAAAATCTCGAAGAAACAAGATCAAAATACTTTTTCAATCTGAACCGACACACATAGAATATAAAACATAAAATTCCAAATATGAAAAACTTATTGCTTTTCAATCTATCTCAAACCCGTATCATTTTCGACTTCAAAAGCTCATTTTTCAATCAAGAAACATGATTAAACAATATTTTCAATCTGAACAAACACACATACGAAAAACTAAATAAAAACTGGTTTTCTTTAATCTTTTTTGCAAACCCGTATCATTTTTGACATAAAGAATGTATTTTTCAATCAATAGAGTTCCATAAAAACAAGATTAAGCAATCTTTATAACCCGAACCAACCCATATAACAAATTAATCAAAAAAACCATAAAAACACAAGAAAACAATAATCAATTACCAAGGTAATCAACCGGAATCCGTCCATTAGAAAACCGCCCAGTCGGCTGATGAGTATCAAAATCGCGCCCATACGGAGCATGATTAGCGCGTGCAAGTGTCCCAAGAAAGTTATTCGTCCCACAATCAACCGACGAATCACCTATAACAAACAATGCTGGTACCGGAGCCGGAGCCAGAGTCAGAGCCGGAGCCGGAGCCGCAGCCGGACCCCGAGCCCGAGCCCGAGCCCGACCCCTTCTTGGCGAAGATAAAGAACTGTTTCTTGATGTCGTATAAAGATCGCCCGAAAAATGAACAGATGCAACGGTTTCGATGTTCGAAAAGATTATGTGACTGAAGATTAAAAGGGTCAGTAAAGATGCTAAAGATGAATCCATCGATGAATTTGAGTAAAAAAAAATGGCGGGAAAATGAGATGGGTTTTAAGGGTAATAACGGTTTTTTGATTTGGTTGGTGAAGGAGGGAATATTTTGGGCTTATATTTAAGGTTATGATATATGGGTTAGTATAAGTTGGGCTATAAAAGTAAGATTTTGGATCTTTGAGAATCTTGCCAGGTGCAAATAACCGTGAAGTGTCTGTTTTAACCTATTGAAAAAGGAGGGATTATCTCGTTTGAGTTTGTGTGGTCGGGATTTAGTCGGCATGAATTAGTTGGCTAAAAGGTCGAAAATTATTGTTACTTAAAAAGATATGCTAACATTGCAAATGAGCCGAGTTTTTATTGAACGCATGAATATGGGAACATAAAATGTAAATACATACTCCCTCCGTCTCAAAATAATGACCCATATTTCCTTTTTGAGATGTCTCAAATTAATTGTCCACTTTCCATTTTAAGTAATAAAAAGAGAATTTAGTGAGTGAATATTTTATTTAAGTGATTGAAAATTGTATTGGTCTAACTTTTATTAAATTATGTGATTTTTATTTTCTGAAAATAACTTTAAGACGGAGGGAGTATCAAATTTGGATTTAAACACTTATCATATAAAATGAGGAAACACATTTTTGATGTTTTACTTATCTCATTTATAACCTAAAACCACCCGCAACACAAAATCATCAAACTACTCACTCTTCATCAAAATGAAAAAAAAAAAAAAAAAAAAGAAAAAAAGAAAAAAAAAAGAAAAAGAAAAGAAAAAAAATTTACCTTCAACATCATCGATTAAAATCAACAAATTAACCAATTTATATCAAGTTCATTAAGGTAAAAATTATATATAGTTAAAAGTAAATTATATGTATAATCAATTTATATTAAATGCACCTTTTAACTTACAAAAACAATTCAAGTTTAGTTAATAATATCTAACTAGCTTAACATGGCCGTTCGTGAGTTTTTGGGGTTTGAGCGAAAATACATAACGAGCAGTTTTGAAAATTGTAATATAAAAAGTGTCACCGTTTTATGAGATATAATCCAAGAGAAAAGTTTAAATGCTTACTCTTATTTTAGTGCTTGTAAATATATATATATATATATATATATATATATATATATATATATATATATATATATATATATATATATATATATATATATATATTTTAAGATATGACCCACCAACATAAGCAAAATAAGGTGACTCTATAATCCAAGTTAACTATTTAAAAGTTTAAAATATGACCCATTTTAAGATATTTTATTACCTAATTGTTTTTTTCTTAAAAAAAATAAATAAATAAAATAAAAAAAAAGTGCTCGCATGAATATAATTGTTAACGGGGTAAATTTTAGAATTTATAAAATTTTGAGGTCCGGCCCACTCACAAGGTGAGCGCCGACTCTAACTCTGATTATGGAATGTCGAATGTGGACTAAATTCGACTTAATTATTTTAATTAAACCTAAATAATGTTATAGTTAGATTATAAGAAGGTCTTGCGCCCCAAGTTATTCTTTGGCCTATAAATACACGCATATGCTCATAATCTAAAACATCCCATTCTCCAAAGTCGACTTCCTATCCCTCTCCTTTTCCTCTCTTGTGATCGGTCATTCTCAAGGTTGAAGCTTCGTTTGTTCGTTGCTTAGATCACAAGGTTTAGCTCACATATATCTCATTCGACAAACATCACCATGACAACCACTAACACCAGTTGCCAGGTTTCAATCTCAAACAAAAGAATTCATAGAATAAAAATGATGGTAGGACTAGCAAGGTGTAAAAACCGTCTTAACGATGATATCATCTATGCAACACTTAAAGAGTGTAACATGGATGAAACCGAAGCATGCCGGAGGTTGAATATGATCCATGATGTTAGAGAGTTTGCTAGTTCATATAGTCTTGATGAGGTGTGCACCATGCTTAAAGAATGCAACATGGATAAAACCGAAACATGTCGGAGATTGAAGATGATCCAGGATATTAGAGTTGTTGCTAGTGAATTCAGTGTTGATTACGTGTACAACATGCTTAAAGAATGTAACATCGATAAAACCGAAACATGTGGGAGATTGAATATGATCCATGATGTTAGAGAGTTTGCTAGTGAATTCAGTGTTGATTACGTGTACACCATGCTTAAAGAATGTAACATGGATAAAACCGAAACATGTCGGAGATTGAAGATGATCCAGGATATTAAAGTTGTTGCTAGTACATATAGTGTTGATGAAGTGTATACCTTGCTTAAAGAATGTAATATGGATCAAAGCGAAGCTACTCAAAGACTCTCGTATTTTGGTATGATATTTTTTTCCCCTTTTTTTGTCATGTGTGTTTTATATTTTTGAACAAGTGTATGGTTATTCATTTAGAATATGTGAGGTATTTGCCTTTTATCACTGTATATATAATGGTGTGAAAAACCCTAAATATAATATGTGTATGATTTAGGGTATACTTTTGTCTGAATAGTGTTTTAAAGTGAGAGTTAGGGTATACTTATAATACTACCTTTTGTTTTATTACGAAAGTACGATTGTTTTATGAACTGGCTTTGAGTGATTGTGTAGTAGGATTAGGGTTTTTACTTAATTTACATTATGTTTTGGGACTACTGTTTATGTTATTTTGTTGTCACTAACTGTTTTTGTTTTGTATTTACAGATACTTTTGAGGAGGTTAAAAAGAAAAAGGATACACGAACAAATGTAAGTAAAGTTCAGTGGCGGGGAGCTAGCCGAGGGAACTTCCACTCATCGAAAGTTTTTAATGGTAAGTTCTAGCCTGGAATATCTGCTACTAGATTTAGCATTTACATCTGTTATGCCCATAGACACTTCAATTAGTTTTTCAACTGTTCCTTTTGTCGTTTCAGATGCTAGTGGTGGGAGAAATTTGAACTCAGGGAGGGGATATGGTGTTAGTAATCATGTAAAGAAGGTGTTTAGGCAGAAATTACCAGTTGATTCTAGAAAAGAAAACAATGTTGGACACATGGCAGCGTAAGTTTCATTAGACCTTTTTATAAAATGCAATCATTTACGCATAATCTTATAAGTAAGCTAACGCAATTGCATTTGAATTATTTTGTATGGTTTACAGTGCTGCTGCCAAAGTCAATGGCTCACCGGTTACATCTAATGGGAGTCACAATAAGCTTGCGCCCAAAGTATCATCAGCGAAATTACCAATTGATTCTAGAAAAGAAAGCAATGCAGGACAAATGGCAGCGTAAGTTTCAGTAGAACTTTTTCTAAAATGCAATCATTTACACATAATATTATAAGTAAGCTAACGCAATTGCATTTGAATTATTTTGTATGGTTTACAGTTCTGCTGCCAAAGTCAATGGCTCACCGGTTATATCTAATGGGAGTCACAATAAGCTTGCGCCCAAACCGTCATCAGGTAATCTCAATGACCAGCACTTTTTAATTAGTTAACAGTGAACTTACGTTACATAGACACCAACCAATTATTGATAATATTTCTCAGCTTCTCTTACTAATTATATTTGGTACTGTCAGATGTTACATCCACTACTAAAGATCCCAAAGCTGTTTCATACCAGAATACCAAGTACACTTGCTATGTTGGAACCATAGCATGTTAAATTGAAATCGGATATGTTTCAACCTCTCGGAAGGACACTCTCGGTGAAGACATCAGTTGCTGCTATCCCACTCTTGGATCTTACATAGAAATAAGAAATTAAAAACGTTGTGGTTAGATTGGATTTGTGATCATGTCAAAGCTTGTAAAAACTCGTTGTAATTTTGTTCTCTAGCTCATTGCTAGTTTCTATTATAATACTTCCGCCTTTCAAAAAAAGAAAAGCCTGAAAAAGGTAATTCCATTGGCTTCAACAGCTTCATATGCATTTTCGATATATTCAAATACTTCCGGTTGTGAATCTATAGCAAAAATTGCTTCTTTACATGAAAAGGTTGTATGCTTGCTGTAATTAGTGATAATTAACTATAACATAACAGTTTTGTCTTTGCAACCGTTCCACATTATGGGCAATTTACATTCTTTGAAAAAAAAGATCGTATAAGGATCATAACCCAAATCAACCCATTTATAAAAAAGATCCTATAATGCCACCTTTACTATTAATAAAAGAAGGAATATGATAATTTCAAAAGAAGCAAGTGACATACACTAGGTAAGGAAGAGTCATGTTCTTCAAAAGGCTTGGGTACCGTAAAGCAAACTTTTTCCATTCCTCTTTACAGATTTTACCATCTCCATCAGCGTCTGCATCAGCAAATGTCTGCACCAAGAATCATCCCCCTATTAATTACTACTGTTAAAGATTGGAAAAACAAAACCAGTTTGCAGGGATCTTACTTTGTCAATAATAATGTCAAGAAGGTCATCTGATAAGTTCATCTCGGATTCTGTTAATATTGCCGTCAGTATCTGTTTGACCTATTTAAAATGAGGTGCAAAATGAGTCACTACATGATACGTGTTGCATAATCAAATCTATAATGTACGGTCAAACGGGTTAAGGGTAATTATTTGTACGGGTTGAAACGCGTTGGGTCAGGTTACCATAACACTTTTTGTCCAAAGGTATGTATCACTATAAATATACTTAGTTAGTGGGTTGCATGCCTTAATTTATGCTTTGGGCTACTTTTAACCCATTTGGCTAACTTTTTATGCTTTTGAAATATAACATGAAACAAATTGACCCATTCATAAGTAAATGGGTCAAAAGGGAGGGCTTTACCTGGTTTGAGTCTGTTTGGCGGTGGGTTCAAACCCCGTGAATTAGTCGGCCAAAAAAGATCGGAAATCATGGTTAACAAAAAAAAAAAAAAAAAAAAAAAAAAAAAGTAAATTGGTCAAGAGTGCTACATGTACTCAATCTTTTAACTTCACTATAAAATGTGTTTCGCCAAGACATGGAAGAGAAGAGCTTTTCATATGAAAGTTAATTGAAACAGTTACTAATATTACAGCATACTCACTTCTTCTTGCTCAATATACCCCGTTTGTCTTAAATCATAGAGCCTAAAGGCAACTGCAGGAGGAAAGAAAGATAGAAGTCATCAGGGTACATTTTTTCATGAGATAGAATTTAACTGTGTACAGAAAGATAGCTTTTACATCTTACAGTTTATTTTATTATGGATGGAAGATACTGAGAGCATCTGTTTTGGCTGCATGCGTATGGTATACAGGGGCGGAACTAGGAGCCAAGTTTAGGGGTAGCGAAATACGAAAATTTGTTTAGGGGTAGCGAAAATTTGCTTCAGGGGTCGCGAAATCGCCAAAAAATGGTAAAAAATCGCCAAAAATCGCTAAAATTACACTACCGGGTAAAAGTTCAGGGGTAGCGACCGCTACCCCTGGCTTCTACATACATCCGCCCCTGATGGTATAGATCATATACACAGATCAAAGATGGTGACAAATTTGGGATTTCATGCTCGGGTATACACATAATCATACGATTCATAGCATTAAGTGACTGTTCAAAAGGACAGCTTAACATCCAGATACATATTCAAAACAAGTACTTAAACTGTTAAAAATGACAACGTAACATCCAGTTACAGGTTCAAAACAAGTACTAAAATCAAACTTACAATCACTCTTGACGAGTCTTACTTTCAAAGTTACTTATGATATCCTCATTGCTAACTGTGATGAACACATCTCGCTCAATATAAGTAACCATACGATCATTCAACAACTGATCACCGGTATTACTCTTTAGTTCCTTCTCAACGAAAGCCATTCTCCAGAAACCTCTTTGAACACTAGCTGTCACAACCGGAAGGATCAACACCAGCTTAATAAGCAAATAGACGAGATTAAACACTTCATGCTTTTTCACCTGCACAAGCTTCTTCGAGAGCTCTTTAATGTCCTTCAACCCCTTAAATCTTTTATCTTTTTTCACATCCTGAATGTACTTGTCGAGTTGATCACTGAGATGAAGCAAATCACCGGTTGAGAACTCGTTAGGATAGAATTCCGCAAGTTTGAGCAACTTTTTCTTATCAAAGGACGAAAAAGACTTAGCAGGACTCAAACATGCCACACACACAAGTAACTCCATACTTTCTTCATCAAATCGTTCTTTAAGCTCTTGAAGTTGTTTATCAATGATGGAATAGAATACGTCAACTTGAAAATGATGAAGGGTTGTTGTAGTTGGTTCTGGTTCACGATTTCTTCTTGTTAGTTTTGGAGGATGGATATCTTCCATCTTTGGAACGTTTATGTTGCTTTTTTCACAAAAGGAAACAACCGAAGCTAATAAAGATTCCCACCCATCGTTTCTTATTATTTGCAATTGTTCCTTGACTGACTTCACAAGTGACATGGCATTAACAATGTCTTGATCTTTCTTCAGTAACGCGATGTTTAGTTCACTTGAAATTCCCAAAAGTGTCTTCATTAAATGTAACATGAAAACAAACCTGAAAGAGAAAATTTCTCTATCAACCGAGCTGAGATATGAATGATGAATCGCCTGTCTTAAAATGACATTTGCCATCATATCAAGCATATCAAGTATTTCATCATAAGAGTCAATCACTTTCAAAACAGACTTGTAGTGGGGCCCACATCTAGCTTTCTCATCTGAACCTTCACAAATTTCAACCTCAATGTCTTCAAAGACTTGTGCAAGTTTTTGGAAACGACTTTCAGTTGATACGTCACTTTCCTTCCAACAAACACCGACAAGAGTAATTAACTTTTCAAGAAAATAGAAAAACATACCACAATCATCGTTTTGTTGAGAAACTGCAACAAGAATTTGTTCAAGTTGTTGAGCAAAACAATGAATGTAATACGCTGATTGAGTTTCATTCTTGATCAATGTTTTGAAACCACTGACATCATAGTACATCTTCCTAACGCCATTATAACTCTGCCCACGAACATTACTAAAACTCAGTGAATTCTTCAACAGCAAAGAACTTAGCGCATCCTTAAGAGATACGTCCTTCTTATGATCCATAACACGTGAAATACCAAGAAACTTCTCAACAACATCTCCCTTTTTATCAACATACCGCAAACACACCACAATATGCTCATCACCTACATCATCCTCATACTCATCCATCAATATAGCAAAGTATCCATTAGGCCCACCGCATATATCGTTCACAATGGCTTTAGTTGTTTCTACCGAGCACGAGTTGATCAAATCATTTTGAATCAAAGGAGCCTTATTCAACACATCTTTATCAAAATTCTCATCACCTTTTGTAACCAATTCTATCATCCCAACAAATTCATCATTGTTAGCAATTCTCAACGGATGATCTTCATTGATCTTGATTCCGAAAGATAAGTAAAACCTTAAACAAAGAACAGGAGCGAGCAACGGAGGCCGGTTCATTTGCTTATTATAGTAATCTATGATGTACATTAACAAATTGAGCTGTTGCGAGAAAATGTCCATACCGGAACCATTCTCGGAGTCTTGAGTTTCAGGGCATGTGTCATTTTGTTGCGAGGAAGAACCTTCTTCCAACTTTGCTTTCAGTTGAGCTGGAAAAAAGCTATCCATTGTGTCTGCAGTCTAGTAAAATAAAAATACAAACAAAAGTACTCATTTAGATGTATGTTAAACTCTAGTTCAGAAGTAAAAAGATTATCGCACCAAATTAGAGATAGACATTATATGTAAACGGATAAATGGACAAGGTTTTCCGTTGTTACCCAGATGTACGCATGCTAACCTTCCTTTGACCATTTTCGACCCTTTCCCTCACACCTCTAAATGTGTACCTATTGAGGCTTTGAACCCTGGACCTCTTGTGAGGTCATCGGGTGCCTAATCACTAGGCCAATGTCCTGATGGTATCGACATTATATGAAATAAACTATATTTTGGTTTTTTTTCTTTGTACTCCGTATTAAATACTAACGAACTTCTTATTTTTTCCATTTTAGTCGAGTTGTTAAAAGATCGTTTTGTGTAATAAAAATCTAAAACCAGATTTCAAATAAAATTAATTTGTAACAAACCTGTTACAAAACTAAGTCTGTCTTTTGACTTAAGTTATTTTAAAAAGAACTAAAAAAAAGTGGAATTCACTATATGTTTTGAGTGTTTTAAAACAAGGATTACAAGGCCGAGTAATCAGCTAATACTCGGTCGCTACAAAGTCAATGATGAGTCATAGCAAAGTCAAAACTTGATCAAAATCGGATTGAAGTATTTGAACGATAGAATTGATGTTTATAAAACGTATTTTTATCGTCGTATGGACAATTCTATGGTCCTATGAAGATGACACACATATAATTTCAAAATCTATATATAAAAAAGTTCAAGTCTCGCCCAAGCCGATTACTAGCTACAAGGTAACCGACCGCTCAAGTATTAACAGCCGAGTAACTAATAAACTTTTTGTTACACAACAAAAAATATGATTATAAACAATCACTTGACCATACAATGACAAGATGCACTTAGAATAAATTAAACAATACTACCAACACAATTTACATGTGCAAATAGATAAAATCGAAGGTTTTTTTTAACAAAATTAACACTATATCATAAAAATACATAAATGTCCGAGACCCTCAAGACCTACCTACTAGTTGTTACACTTCATTAAAAAAGAGCCCCAACAAGGCAACAACTACGTACAATAGTCTACTTTTTTACTTGCACGTGTGACAATTCATAACTCATTCACTATATAACATTATTTGTAACAACTTTAACAAAAAGTAGAAAAAAGAAAAGTAAAAAGAAAAAGTTTTGAGTATTTACCGTTTGATTCTGTGTAGAAAGTAGAAGAAGACGACAAACAGTTAAAAGTGAAGACCTACTTCTTTAAACTGTGTTTTGATTATGGGCTCAAACAGTAAAAAAAAAAAGAAAAAAAAATATATATATATATAGTTTCTTATAAATATGAGCTTAAAATAATAAAATTGGGCTAAAATTAGCCCATTATGATGAATACTTTTTTTTAGTCCAACTAGAATACTAGTGTGACTCTAATTCGTATCTTTTATGTTCATGATTAGTCGACTAAACAACGAGGTTTAAACTTATCGACACATATACTCAAACATTATACGTTTTAAAGGTTGACTCGAGACCTCTATTCTGGTAATGACAACCTTTTGCTACTGTGTCACGTTTTATTCACGTAAGTTAATACGGAGTACTTTTTAAATCACTAAATTTAATAAAAAAAGACGTTTAGATTAATTTTTATTATTAAAAACCTTAAATATCTCATTTTAATAAGTTTTTAACACAGTTATTGATATATTAGTACCCGTTATATTTCTGACCGTGCTTCCACGGGTTCTAAAACTAGTACTAGTATAAGTTTAAACAATTAACCTGTCAAAAATAATTATATACAAAAATTTTGCAATTTTTTTTTAAACAAAACTATGTTACCGTTCATTCAATTAGTACCAATAAAATGAATATTATTTATAAAAGTATACTACACAAATCCTTAAAAACATGTTTTCCCAGGTTTTATCATGGGACATGCCACATGTTCGACAAAATGTCTCAAAGAACACAACTTTGCAACACTTTTGGTTTTTTTGATGTTCTTGATCTTGTTAACCACTGTAAACAAGCACCCAATGTTACAAATGTGACTAAAGTTCATGCTTTAGCTTTAAAAGTTGGTGTTCTTGCTCATCTTCCTACTTGCACGTCACTTGTTATAGCTTACACGCGAGCCGGGCGTTATCTTTCATCCGTCGCAGTTTTTCGTGAGGTTTTTAACAAAGATGTGGTGGTTTGGAATGCAATGATGACTTGTGCAGTCGAAAATGGAATTTTTTTTGATGCAACACGAGTTTTTATGCAAATGCTGCAAGGACGAGTAGAGTTTGATTCTGTAACTCTTGTGATTGTTGTTTCAAACAGGTTAGCATGTTTACAGTGTGTACATAGTTTAGGATTAAAGTTTGGTTTGCTTTCGGATACTGATTTGTGTAATGCGCTTATTAACGCGTATGCTAAATGTGGTGAGTTGTGTTTGTCGGAGAACATGTTTGCTGAAACAGAAGTGAAAGACATTGTTTCATGGAACTCGATGATTAGTGGTTGTTTAAGCAATGATTGTCCTGATAAGTCTTTATGGTATTTCAAGAAAATGGTTTTGTGTGGAGTACAACTTGATAATGTGGGATTGTCGTGTGCTATTGCAGCATCGACTTGTTTGCAAGATTTAGATATTGGTAAGGTTTTACATGGGTTCGGGTTAAAAAATGGATACAATGAAAGTTCTCATGTTTCTGTACTAAACGCTCTTGTTTCGTTATACTCTAAATGTGGGGATATTAATGATGCTGAAATTGTGTTTAAATCGATGTATAGCAAAGATTTGGTTTCTTGGAATACAATGATTAATGGGTTTGCTTCATATGGAATGATTTTTGAAGCGTTTAGTCTCTTAAGACAAATGCAAGTTAGAGGATCAGTACAACCAGATACAGTGACAGTACTTGTCGTACTTTCATTTTGTGCAGAATCCCTGTTTTTACGGGAGGGAAAAAGCATTCACGGGTTCGTTATAAGAAGATTGTTTGGATTAGACGTGTCAGTGATTAATAGTCTTATGAACATGTACTTTAAATGCAATCAAATTGATAAGGTCAGGAGCCTGTTTGTTTCTTTACAGGATAAAGATTTGGTTTCCTGGAATACAATGATATCGGGATATGCCCAAAATGGGAAACCAACGTTTGCTCAAAATATGTTCAAGAAACTGATGTACGAGTGTTTGGGATGCAGTTTATCAACGGTTCTCGCAGTTCTTTCTTCTTGTGATTCACATGAATCTCTAAAATTTGGTGAATCGTTACATAGTTGGGCAATGAAATTAGGCTTCTCAACTAGTTTCCTTACGGTTAATTCATTAATTTGTATGTACACGAACTGTGGACACTTGAGAGCTTCTTTTGCATTGTTACAAAGTGTTTCAGGAGATGCCGACACTGCCTGTTGGAATGCTATGATTGCCGGATGCACACAAAACGGGTACTTTTTGGAAGCTTTAGAAACTTTTAAGTTCATGAGACGAGAAGCATCTGCAAAACATGATGTCGTTACCCTCGTAAACGTCGTATCAGCTTGCGGAAATCTTGAATTAGTGCCTAATGGGAAACTGGTTCATGGGTTTGCTGTAAAAACTCTGGTTGATGATGATGTTCGTGTAAAGAACGCCTTAATTACAATGTATGGAAGATTTGGGGATGTTTACCATGCAATGTTGGTGTTTGACTCGTGTCACAGCCGTAACCTTTGTTCGTGGAATTGCATCATTTCCGCTCTTGCTCAAAACAAAGAAGCTCAAACTGCGTTACATTTGTTTCAAAATCTTGAATTTGAACCTGATGAAATCACAAATTCGACAATTTTATCAGCGTGCAGTCAGATTGGATCAATTAGAAATGGTAAACAGATTCATGGACATGTTCTAAGATCCAATTTTCATACGAATTGTTACATAGTAGCTGCCTTAATCGACATGTATAGCAACTGTGGAAGGTTAGATATGTCAAATCACATTTTCAATTCCTTACAAGAAAAGAATATCGCAAGTTGGAACTCAATGATTTCTGCATACGGGTTTCATAGCAAAGGTGAAAACGCCATCGAGATATTTAACGAAATGATAATGGTTGGAGAAAAACCAACAAAGACCACTTTTATAAACCTGTTATCAGCGTGTGCCCATTCAGGTCTAGTCAATGAAGGTTTAAGATTTTACAAATGTATGTTTGATGAATATGGTGTGGAAACGGTTATGGAACATCACGTTTGTGTAGTTGATATGTTGGGTCGATGTGGGAGGCTAAATGAGGCGTATGAGTTTATAAAGAGTATGCCAGTGAAACCAGATCATGGCGTTTGGGGGGCAATGTTAAGTTCATGTAATTATCATGGTGATGTTGAAATGGGGAAGAAAGTGGGTGAGATTTTGTTTAGCTTGGAACCAAAGAATGCCGGGTACTATGTTTCTTTAGCGAATACATATGTTGGTGCAGGGAGTTGGAGTGATGCAGTGAAGTTGAGAGAGTTTGTGGATAATGTGAGGTTAAAGAAGCCGGCAGGCTGTAGTCTTGTTGATGTTGGTTAACTGTATTGTAATTAAATTGCTCGTATAATTACGAAAAGAAAAAAGATTTGGAGACCTAAAAGATATGACTAATTTTGTGCCTAACTTATGTGTTACGTAGGTCTTGTTGATACAATCAATGAATTATCAAAAAATTAGGCATAACTTTTAGGTCTCTCTCAATTATTTCTCTTACGAAAAAGGTTTGATTAAATCTAAAGATTTTGTTAATTACTTGTTACTGTAATATTTATTGTGGTTATACATAAGTTTTTCATAAATCTAATTGTAACAAAGTTAGGTGAATTTGGATTACAACATATTCTAATAAAGTTATGCCAAAAAAACCGAAAAATTATTGGTTGCAAATAGATTATATTACGTATATGAACAAACAAACAAACTCTGTACAACTGACTTACATAGAAGAAAAAAGTTTACAGTATGAGCCAACAATCCAATGTCATAATCAACATCTTTGTTGTACTCTACCTTTTGTCCAAGTGGTTTACACATAATCGCACATTTCGTCATTTTTTAACTTGCTTGCACCATCCGTCCATGTGGTTGCAAAATCTTGCAATGTTAGTCCTTTTAATCAACGACCGTTACTTTTTGTGGTTAAGTCCCTCACGTGCATAAAACGTGAGGGCATATTAGTATTTTCGCTTCTCGGGACGAAAGATACAATAACGGTCATGTTTATTCGACTTCTGTACCTCATTTTTTTTAATTGAACTTGGCTCACTCATCCCACTATCGGGTAAGAAACTGGTACTTCTCGACGCATTAATACTGGGAGAGTGGGATGCAACAATTTCTTGTGAATAAACTAAAACGAGAGAGATAATTGGATTAGAGAGTGTTTCAGGTATGGTTGTTTGGCTAAAAATCTGAATGAGAATCGATAACTAGGCTTGTGTGCGCATCTGAATGTTGCATGGCAGACTCATTTCAAGTACCAAAGACATTCAAAGGAGCTATGATAAAGTGATTCTAACATCAATAATATCAGCACAAAACAATTTTATGTTGCTACTACAAAATCAGAGAAACAATTAATGATCAACAATTACTTATAAGAATATAACACAAGCAACAATCATATAAGAACAAATATGCATTCAAAGAGAAAAATTGGCTACATATTAACCACACACGTTCAAACACATGCGTGAATCAGCACATCTGAACCCTATTCAATCAGAAAAGAACTCGAAAATTCCTAGAAAAAGCTACCATTATTATCAAATTCTGCAGTTTTTCAACTATAGATTAATAGATATATGGTGTAAATAGATGATGCTTAGATTTGAGGAACTAACTACCATTGACAATGTTTCCGGAAGAAATATTATTCAAGAAGGTTTTACAGATTAGAAAGGTAACCACCAGTAACTTGCAGTAGGACTAAAACATTTAGATAAATGACCACCCACTATTCAGTATTCACACACTTCAAGCCTATGTGTATCCCAGTATATAACCAATGTACTAAATAAAAGAGTAAGAGATATCCATTGATAAAGATAGTTACAACTATAGCTCCTCCACCACCTTAAATAACACATTACAATGGCTTTGGTGCATCGTTGTATGGTGGAAAAACGAGCCTTTTTGTTCTTGCTCTTCGGTCATACAAAGGATTTAATGTCATAAATTTACATACAGCTTGATTATATCTATGTTTTGGCATGAACATGATGTATATACACAAATTTAAGCACACTGGAGTTGAGATAGTTGACCTTTCTGCCATTCCAGCTAACAGAAATAGGTATTGATACTTCGAATTTTAAGCTACGGAAGGGTGGTTCACAAGTCACAACAAAACAATGAGCCTGACCATCTCACGGGCTATTTGAATTCTATAACTTCACTCCCACACAACAACCTTAATTTATTCAGCCACAATTCCTGAGGCTGTACACCAGCCACCCTCATCTGATAAAGGAACTTAATAGCTTCAACAAGGCACCCATTTTGTACCAAACTAGTCAGCATAGCATTCCAACATGCACGATTCCTCCTACTTTCATTCATATCAAAAACCCTTTTCGCATCATTCATCAACCCGAACTTCCCATACATATTAACCAACCCACACTGCACATAACTCTTAGACGCCAATCCTAACTTAATCGCATTAGCATGAACCTGCTCACCACAATTCCCATCATCACTTATCTTAGAACAAGCACTAAGCACACTAGACAACGTAAAACTATTCTTCCTAACACCCTCTTTCCCCATCTCATTAAAAACCTCAAAAACCTCACGAAACCGTTCCTCCTTACAATTATTTATAATCCTAGCAGTCCACACCACAACATTTCTCCTCGAACCAATCTGATCAAAAACCATATCCCCGTCATCAAAACACCCAACCTTCCCATAAAAACTAATCAACGAACTCCCCACAAACAAATCACCTTCATACCCCGACTTCACCAACCACCCATGAACCTGCTCACCAAGTTCCACATTCATCGTCTCTCCACACGCCTTAAGCACACACACCATAATCCAACTAACCGGAAAACTCCCACAACTATACATTATATACCGAAACTTATCACTTACAAACAGCCTAATCACTTGTTCATACTCACCATTATCAGCATAGCCCGCAATCATAATTGCCCAGGAATTAAAATCCCTTTTAGACATTTCATCAAACACTTTACGCGCATTGTCCAAACTCCCACAAGACACATACATTATCAAAACACGGTTAACCAAGCTCAAAGGCAACCGCTTTTTAGAGGTTTTTGTCATATGGGTATGTACTAAAACTGATTCATTAGAATCTTGGCACTGGGTGCATTCTTTAATTAGTGAAATGTAGACGGCATCGGGTACGGGAAAACGGAGCGTGTCGAGTAGGCGTAAGATGTCGGATGGTGTTGTGGGTTTTGGTTTGTGGGTTTTGATGGGTTTTAAGGGTTTATGGTGGGGTTTGTGAAGAGGTAAGTTAATGGTGTTGATTTTGGCGGGAAGGTGGTTGGTGGGTTTATGAGGTTTAGGGTTTAAGGAAGTTGAAATGGGTGAATTTGTTGTTTTTGTTTGGAGAATCATTGTGTGTGTTGTTTGTGTGGACGAGGCACAAGACTCAGTTTGATGGTTTATTTGACTTGATATATTTTGGGTGGCAATTAGGAGGATGATAGTGTTAGAAAATCTAAACCCCGTAGGTATTACTTTATTATCGACCAATAGATTACAAAGGAGAAACGTTAATGGACCCAACTCACAAGTCGGACTTGGGCCAACTAACTTATCCTCTAATAGATAGAAGAAACCAGACCAAACACACCGGATGAAACATATTTCGGTCCAATCATTTTCCTTAAATTTGGTCTTCGGTCCGGTTCATTTGGGTTTTAGGAAAAATCAGCTACTATCCTTTGTTGGACCAGACCGGAACAACGAACTGAACCGGACTGGATCGACCCGGACCGAACATTTTGGTCTGGTCCTCAGTCTCGTGTTGTCCGGTCCGGTCCGAGCTGGTATTGGTTGGTGCGATCCGGTCTTAGTAGGTCTGGTCCGGTTTTCGGATGGTCATCAGCCCTAGTGGCAACGTCTTTGACTACTACATTAGTCGGGTAAAGGTTAAAGCTCATGTTGCGCAAATTTTTTGTGTTGTTGGGATAACAACAATGTTAGAAAAAGATACGTAGTAATAGTTATGCTTACATTTTGCAGAATAAAACACAAACTAATTAACTATAACTGTTAGCTCATAAAAGCTATTTGGGTATTCATTTTGGCCAAAAGTTTAATGAAAACCATTCCTCTCAAGGATGATTCTTGCAAAAGTTAGGCCTCGAAGTTGCCAGCGTAGAGTTTGCACCTTTGCCTAGTTTGTTGTTCTACTTCTAAAAATATTAGTTGCTATTTTGCTTCAGTTCGATGTCACTTATGTCATAATCATAAAGCATGTCTCTAACACGTCAACTTCTATAGATATGTAAAAAAAAGTTGAATTAATTAGTGAAATTGCAACATTGCTTGTTGGTTGCTGACTTACTGTGGTAAGGGCTTTGGAAAAATTGAGGTAATATGTAGTCGAGTAAAAAAAAAAATCAACGGTACCCAATCCCGTCTTTCACAAGGTATAGAGGAGGTGAGATGTAGACAACCTTACCCCTACCCGAATGTATAGAGGCTACTTCTGGAGGACCCTCTGGCCATTTTTGCACCAAATGTTACATTACTCGCATCTCTGCAGAAATACATTACAAAGTTTACATATATATAAAGGATCATCAACATTTAATCAACGATACTCGATTGACATGAACAATATTCAACCATATGTGATCGATTAATATTATCATAGATGGAATAAGTCGTTCACATATGACTAATGTTGGGAAATTTTCAAAATATAGTATGTTGAAATCATTTTGGGATTGAGTCTTAGGAAGGAAATAAAGTGTTTTGTTGTGTATTGTTGATGACCCACGAATAGGCAATTAGCGACAGTTTTTCTGTCACAAAATCGTTGCTAATGAACCATCACAATTGTAAAGACGCATCTTTTCGAATTGGTGACAGTTATATCGGTTAAAAAGGTATCACTGAGCGAATCATCGCAACTGTTAGAAAAGGTTTCAGTTAGCGACGGCCGTCGCTAACTCGTCGCTAAACCGTTGCTAATTGCGCCTTTTGGTGAACCATTGTGACTATTTGAATGGTCACGAGCATGCCTATATATAGGGCCATTATTCCAGCTTTTTTGATCATCCAAAACCAAAAACAAACACATACAAAACCTTTCTTTCAATATACCCGATTGCTATACATAATAGTGCTATAAAACTATTATTTGTAGTATCTTGAAACCCCCGATAACTCGGTAGTTCATCCGGATTATCACCACCACCGTGTAGTGTTGATAATTGCTACATACGTTGCTTCATTGTATCTTGGGAGGCAATTCATCGGTAACCCAAAACACGATTGTTCTAAAAGAACGGTGGGGGCGAAATTGCTTTAAGGAAAGAGAGCACTCGCCTTGAAGTAACAAGTAGCAGCATTAAACTTCATTTTACAAAACATTATTCTAGAACCCCGGAACTAACAATCTTAAAGCAATTTTACGTGTTGAATAATGGTGTTTGAGAGATATTGTCATGTTCACGGAAAGAAGATTCAAATAATGGAACATGCCCCAACAAAACATACAAGTTGTTGCAAATTATGGTGGAACAAGGACTCGGTTCAATCATGCACTCTGATCTGGTACACACATTTCTATTCATATTTTAGTTTGGAACTTTGGATCATGATATGCATGATGTTAATTGCAAGACCTTTATGTTGATATTAACATGTGGTATAAATGATAACATGGTAATAAACGTCATGTGTAAAACTAGTTGCATGAGTGTGTTTTTAAACTATTGGTTATAGATTAAACTAAAGGGCAATGGCATATTTGATTAATCTCGTAAACTGATCCATGGGATCAAAAGTTTCTTTCTATCTTATCTTTTGTTTGATGAAAGATTATTTTGTGATGTAATTTGGCGGGTAAGACAAACTGCATGAACATACATGTTATATATCGGGTAGGAATCCTGGACTATATTTTGCTTGTTTGCTAAATAGCAGAAAAATATAAACTTATAAATGATCGAAACCACAACTATGAGATTGATTAAATGTGTATATGTTATGTAGTACATATATATCAATTGTCATGTTCTATGTGCACTTTGGGTGGATGTTTTCTCCATATTTAATTTATGTTGGAGTAATTATCATGTGATATAAGGGCCTGATTATGTTGTCATGAATATCTGCTTAATGAAATGAACTGGCTGGGTACATCTTGTATTCCTGTATGAGTAAAAGGATAAGATAAAGCCAATATTTTTTTTTTTGCGGTTTCCCCTGGTAACAATATTATTATATTGAAGGATGTATAAAGCACTAATTAAAAGTTAGAATGTGAATTATATTGAAATATGGGTTGGTATATACTGTAAGTGGCCTCCTATTGGAGTTTCCAAATCTTACATGCGTATATGTAAATATAATTTGATATAGTTCGAGGATCGCTCTGCACGTTTAAACATTCGCATGATTAGTGCATGTACACTGTTGTGAAATTGAATGTTAATTATAAAGATACTAATTTCACAAACACACTGGAGTAAGTTGTATTTGTGGAATGTAAGAACATTGTTTTGATCGAGAAATTTGTTTGATTTGGAAAACATGTTCGTAATTGATTAAACAAGTATTTAAATACTTGATAGAAACCATGGATTTTGGTTTAGAATACAACGGGCATCCTTTTGAGTATTATGATGATAAACTGATGCAAGTTAAAAAATCAAGAAGAATACGCATCCACGAGCGGATGGAGATTCACTCTTGGTGGGCGTGCAATGTCTTGGGGATCAAAGAAACAGAGCTGTTTAACAGACTCTACTATGGCAGCATAATTTGTGGCATTAGCTTCATGCTGCCAAGAAGCAGAATGGCTACGGGATTTATTAATAAACAATCATATCACAAGCATACAATCAAGTGTACAATGGTAAGTCCAGGCATATTGGACTTAGGTACAGAAAACTCAATCAGTTTGTAAAGATGGGGTGATCACCACTAGTTTTTACAATCGAGTAAACACTTGTTGTACATAAACTGATTGAAGTATATAAGGGATGGGATAAAGCCCACATATAATTAGTCACCCATGATGGAACCTTGCCTTGACGCTTGGTATTTCACCAAGTCTCGAGATCAAGTAAAAGTACATCATCCGAACGTGACTGAAGTTCTGCGACATTTACAACACACCATCCCAAGCTTAGTAGAACTTGGAACCGTAATGAAGATGAAGGTTGAATTTAATTCTTAATGGACTTATAACATAATTGTGTTGGATTGTTTTAAGTTATGGGAACAATCTTGATAAGGTCCACCTATCTGAATGTGGAAGTGAGGCCGCTTCCTATGAGTTCAAGGGCTTGGCTCTAAAGCATTCTGAGAAACCAAGATAAGACCCATGGCCAGTTAAAGGGTCGGCACAAAGTGGATTGAATGAACGAGAGGAAGGATATGCGTGAAGCGTTTCCGTTTAACATATAAAGGAAGATGGTTCAATGGCTTTGGTCCAACCACTCTTACCCTAGTTAAGCTTGAGCGCTTTCACTACGTAAAGATTCAAGGTGTAATATTCCATCTTTACTTATGCATAACACCCCCGGGGATTTCTGAATCGGGTTAGGTCTTATGTGTCTTTTCAAAAACCTATATCTATTTTGAAAATGGTGGGGGATTGTTGGGAAATTTTCAAAATATAGTATGTTGAAATCATTTTGGGATTGAGTCTTAGGAAGGAAATAAAGTGTTTTGTTGTGTATTGTTGATGACCCATGAATAGGCAATTAGCGACAGTTTTTTTGTCACAAAATCATTGCTAATGAACCATCACAATTGTAAAGACGCATCTTTTCGAATTGGTGACAGTTATATCGATTAAAAAGGTGTCACTGAGCGAATCATCGCAACTGTTAGAAAAGGTTTCAGTTAGCGACGGTTTTTCCGTCGCTAACTCGTCGCTAAACCGTTGCTAATTGCGCCTTTTGGTGAACCATTGTGACTATTTGAATGGTCACGAGCATGCCTATATATAGGGCCATTATTCCAGCTTTTTGGATCATCCAAAACCAAAAACAAACACATACAAAACCTTTCTTTCAATATACCCGATTGCTATATACATAATAGAGTTATAGAACTATTATTTGTAGTGTCTTGAAACCACCGATAACTCGGTAGTTCATCCGGATTATCACCACCATCGTGTAGTGTTGATAATTGCTACATACGTTGCTTCATTGTATCTTGGGAGGCAATTCGTCGGTAACCCAAAACACGATTGTTCTAAAAGAACAGTGGGGGCGAAATTGCTTTAAGGAAAGAGAGCACTCGCCTTGAAGTAACAAGTAGCAGCATTAAACTTCATTTTACAAAACATTATTCTAGAACCCCGGAACTAACAACTAATATCAACTAAAGAATAATATGTCATTTAACATTAGCATTATATGTAACCTCTGAGAACAACAAAAAAGTCAATGAGCCACAACTAGAAATGTCGATACTCATATGAACGTCAATTTTTGGGCATTTTAACTATTATTAGCCAAACGCGAAAGATTGTAGAATTGAAAAAGAAGCATCCAAATCAACAACAATCATTCTAAGGTTAGCATGTACAATTCTTGATCAGCTTGTAATCCAACTTATCATTCCAAAATCCACTATTCCATTCATTCCAAATTCACTACACCTAACTTTTGTATACGTTATCGAGAATTTTTATCAGTAGTCGGGTCGAATTCTATGAGGTTTAGGCCTAGCTATAAGACTGTCGGTTACCCAACCTGCGAGCTCCCCGTCACATTTAGCATGATTAAATTCCCTTTCTACATATTCCAATGATATTTGCAGCATTCCCCCAGGCCCACAATCGTTAGATATGCCTATGGAATTTAGCCCAACGTTTTTCTCCAACCAGTAGAGGTAACTCACATGGAACATAGACTTGAGCATGTCTTGTTGTGTACATACTTCTTTCAATATCACCAGTTCAATTTATTTATTTTTTAAATTATTATTCAAAGATGAAGGCTCACAGTAGTAAAAAATAAACTGTACATACTTTCACCAAAAACACGTTTAAGTCCATAAAGACTTTTGGTGGTAAAGTGTACAAAAGTTTAAGGACTTAAACCACATTTTTTGTATAAGTATGGAGATCCAACTGTAACAATCAACGTCGTATAATTAAGCAAAGAGGCTAATGAAATAAGATAACCAACAATAATAGCAGTGAGGGGCAGAGGCACTTTTTGTCTAGTGGCTTCAAAACAAAAATTAATAGTGTTTGTATACAATGGGTTCAAAACGAAAATTGATGCTAAATCGTTCAATTTGCACTAAGAAAAATATAAATATATTGATGTTTATTGGGCTCAGTTGAGCCCTCTCGGTTCTATGTAGCTTGGCCCGATTTAGCTGTGCAACTCAAAGAAGGTTTTGTGGGACAAGTAGCAGCCAAACTTCCGAACACGAACTGACTTTTACAATTCTCAGGAACATGGAGATGATCAAGGAAAATAACAGATTGACAAGAAGGTTTTGTGGGACGAGTAGCAGGCACACTTCCAAACACGAACTCGCTTTTACAATTCTCAGGAACATGGAGATGATCAGGGAAAATAATAGATTGACAAGAAGATACAGGCAACTTCTTTTGCATCACATCAAGCTCTGGAGATGACAGTTTTAACTCATTAGAAGCAGAATGAGTATTGATGGCGGATGCAGTCGTATTCTTAGACAGTCACTATATACAAGTTACATGAACAAAAAGATCGTCAGATGCTGATATACTTTGTTGTGCAGTTGAATGTTGCTGTCAAAGTTCTGTCTTTTTAGAAGTATCAGATATAGTAGTAGCTTATCAGAGATGCCTGTTTCAGTTGTATCCGATATGTGATAGGCTTTTAGAAATGTTGTTTAGTATTCTGGTTGGGCTTGTCCAATCCAGGTTGTTGTTTAATTGTTTGTAATATGTTTTGATATTAATATATTTCACCATTTGCACCAAAAAGAAAGAAAGTCTTGCATCATAAGTTAAGCCTATAAATACAAGCTCATAAACTAGGGGAAAAATTGAAGGAAGATGCATCCACCTTTGTATGTGAATATGAAATATGTAGTTGTGGTCACTTCTTATCATTCTCATTTCAATTATTCTTTTCATTTGATCCTAACTCCATAAATTAGAACATCCCATTCTCTCTTGAGAATTCGATTTACTCAAGCAAAAGATTCATTCATAAAATCAAAAAGACCATAGGATTAGCATTATGTAAAAACCAACTTAACGATGATATCATCTACACAACACCTAAAGAATGTAACATGGATCAAAACGAGACATGTCGAAGGTTGAAGATGATTCATGATATACTTTTGTTAGAGGTGACGATGTTGGTGCATCAACTTATGAATGGGTTGATTGGATTTCTTTTTTATCTTTAGCAGGCCAAAGTTGTAAAGTACGTATTGTCATAAATAATTGATCATCTTTGATAGCCGCGCATGAAACTCAACCATATGATACTAGCACATTCTAACACTTGCATTTCCTTATACGGTTTTTGTGTTTCAAATTATCAGAGTCCACGTGTGACTCTTGTTGTTCCCTTTTACTTGTAACTTAGTTTGAGACAGAGTTCATAAGTTGATGAATTTCAAAGATATGGACATCCAACTGTGACAATCAACATCGTATAACTAAGCAAAGATGCTAATGAAATAAGATAACCAAGAATAATAGCAGTGATGGGCGGAGGCACTTAAGTGGCTTCAAAACAAATATTAATAGCGTTTGTATACAATTGGTTCAAAACGAAAATTGATGCTAAATCGTAGTAAATTTGAACTAAGAAAAATATAAATACATTGATGTTTATTGGGCTCAGTTGAGCCCTCTCGGGCCTGATTTAGCAGTGCAACTCAAAGAAGGTTTTGTGGGACGAGTAGCAGCCAAACTTCCAAACACGAACTCACTTTTACAATTCTCAGGAACATGGAGATGCTCAGGGAAAATAACAGATTGACCAGAAGATACAGGCAACTTCTTTTGCATCACATCAAGCTTTGCAGATGACAGTTTTAACCCATTAGAAGCAGACTGAGTGTTGATAGCAGATGCAGTCGTATTCTTAGAGGCAGCAGAACTGTAACACATACAAAATAATTTAAATGCAATTGCATTAGCCTCGATGAAAGATTATCTGAAGCAAAATAATGATTGCATTCTATAAAAAATTATATGTCCAATGAAACTTACGTTGCCATGTGGGTGCCATTGCTTTCTTTTCTAGAATCAACCGGCCTCCACACCTTCTTTACATTATTGTTAGTAACACCATATTCCTTTCCTGAGGTCAAATTCCTCCTACCAGCATCTGCAACAACAAAAGAAACAGTTAAGTTCATATACCAGTTGCTGACAGATATTGTAAGTATTACACATCAGCATAATATTGTAACTATTACGGTCTAATCATTGCCCATTTATATAGCTATATGCAGGTGTAAGGTAAAATTAGTATATAGAAAAAAAAAAAAAAAAAAAAAAAAAAAAAAAAAAAAACATGTGAGTTTGCACCTGTAATTACACAAACTCGAAAAACTAAGAAAAGTGGTCTATGGGCATAAATATTAAATCCAAGCTAGAATTGTAATTTGCAAGCCGCATACCATTATAAACTTTGGGTGAGTAGAAGTTCCCCTGGCTAGCTCCCCGCCGTTGATTATTCCGTTTGCCAACCTGAATAAAAATGCAGAAACAACTAATGAATTGCCATGACATTAAGATACATAGTTTCCAAGCCCAATATAGTAGAAAGTAGATTATTCCAAATACCAAACTTCACTCAAGACACAACTCTGTACATCAAATGTAATATTAATAGCTGAATAAGAAGTACAAAATTGAACATTACTTACACTTTTTTGCTGCGTATCTTTTTTCTGTTCAACCTTTTGAACATTATCACCATTACTTACACTTTTTTGCGTATCGTTTTTCTTTTCAACCTCTTGAAGAGTATCACCATCACTTACACTTTTTGGCGTATCTTTTTTATTTTCAACCTCTTGAAAAGTATCTGCAAATTAAAGACAAAAGAAAAAGATCATTTACACATCTACTTAAACAATAGTCCCACAACATTGAAAACACAGCTACTTGAACAAGTCACACGTGTTAACTAAGTAAAACCTTAAACCCTAGCCCTACTATACAGCCATTCAAAGCCAGTTCATAAAACACTCAGTACCATCTTATAAATAAATAGATATTAATTTCAAAAGTATACCCTAATTCTCACTTTAATTTAGAACAGTATTTAGATAAACAACCTTAAGCTAATCACAAACATACAATCCAGAACTAAAACAAACACACCCGCAAAAGAAAATCAAAACCTTTGTCTAATTAGGGTTTTGTATACAAGTATATATATATAACAGTTATAAAAACAGAAATACTTCACATATTCTAACAAAATAATCACATACACTTAATCAAAAACTAAAAAACACATATATAGCAACAAGAGAAAAATATCATACCAGTATACAAGAGTCTTTGCTTAGCTTCAGTAGGATCCATATTACATTCTTTAAGCATGGTGTACACGTCATCAACACTATTTTTAATATCAACAACAACTCTAATATCCTGGATCATCTTCAATCTCCGACATGTTTCGGTTTGATCCATGTTACAGTCTTTAAGCATGGTGTACACCTCATCAACACTATATTTACTATCAACCTCAACTCTAACATCATGGATCATCGTCAACCTCTGACATGTTTCGGTTTTATCTATGTTACAGTCTTTAAGTATTGTGTAGACACTACAAAAAATAGCGCTACTCTCCACACTTATTTTGCCACGGTATAGTCAACCGTGGAGTTTTTTTTATATGAAACCATAATTTTGCTACATTTATAGGTGTTACAAATCTTTTAAAAAATACTACACCTATATAAGTGTGGACAATAAAAATAACGCTATATTTATAATTGAAGCAAACCAAATTCTTAAAAGGCCACACTTATAAGTGTAAGAAAACACTTAAAAAAATGCTACACTTATAAATGTAAAAATAAATACATAAAAAGCCACATTTATAATTGTGGAAACAAAAACTACATTTACAAAAAAGCCACCAAATCAAAATAACTCTATTCTCTTAATTCCCTTAAATAAAACTATCACACTTAAAATAACAATCATAAAATCAAAAAATTCACACTTACTGTTCCATCACTCACTCTATATAAAATTATAAAAATCAAAATAAATTCATAAATTCAAACCCTAACTTTTAATCACCGTGCTTTTGTAATCGTGCTTTTGTTAATCGCCGTGTTTTCGTAATCGCCGTGGTTTCGTAATCATCGCCGTGGATCTATAATCACCGTGGTTTCTTAATCGTCGCCGTGGATCTGTAATAGCCGTGGTTACTGTTCCGATCATCATCATCATCAGGTCAATGTTAGTTAATTGTTTATTAATGTGATTCGTGTTGTACAATTCAATAACGATTATTATTATGTGTTTTGTGATGGTTAAGTAGTTTAGAGATATAATGATTCGGTCCGGATTGCGTTGGTAGAGTCTTATTAATGTTTGCATTGAACTGAAGGTGAAGGTGTTATTTTCTGTTGAGTAGTTATTTATAGTTTTTGATTATTATAGTCCATTTCAACTTAAATTTATCCAAATTTGTGCCTCGATTTGTGTTTATACAAGTGATTTAAAGGTATTTAACTTGATTCAACAATGTGAAAGTAGATGATCGGGGTTTGATACTGCTTTAGATAATTAGATGAATTAAGTTTGCTAGGTTAGATCTAATTAAGTGGAATCTGTGTTTGTTGTGCGACATGGTTTCTTTCGGGAACGGATGTGTAGTTTAGCTTTGGGGATCAAGGGGTTGATTTGCCAAAATGTGATATTTAAATTATGTGTTCACTAGCAAAACGTGTAGGTTATTGTGTGTAAGTGCCTGTTAGTTACTAGAACAGTAGAACGTATAACTACTGTAAGTAATACGAGGATAAAAAGAAGGAAGTTGTTGCGTGTCAACTCGTAACGCGGCCGTAATGTAGTTGAAATTTGTATGTGTAATGAGTTATTAGTAGAACGTAGTTTCTTTGTTTTATGTATGATTGGCGATGGAAGTTATCAAGTAAGTGGAGTAATATTCAGAGAGAAGGATGTTTTGTTGACGTAGACTGTAGACAAGTAAGCGAGTAGCTACTTTGTAAGTTGTTAATGAAGCGAGAAGCTAGCATTTGTTGAGAGTTACAGACTGCTTACTTCCTCTAGTCACAGGTCAATTTAGAGTGACTGTCACTGACGATATAATGTTGTATCCATTCACCTAGCTGACTGAGTTCATTCGATACCTATCGTTAGATAAATTTCAAGTTGGGAGTCATTAGCTATAGAGTTTATATCATGGACAGGCAATGTCATTATAACATAGACTATTACGGATATAGGATTTTTTAAATGGTATATTAACACTATAGCACCTAAATTGAGACGCAATCTATTTGCTCGGTGTTAATACAGATAGCTAGGTCCGGTTATAGAGAGGATGTGATTTCAAGCACTCAGTCCCTTCCAAGAGATACTTTTAATTTAAGTCCGTACAGAATAGTGAAACTCCGTACGAGGTTCTTAATAACAGAGTAACAGTACTATTATCGAAAGTGTAATATGGTTTCCTTTCTCTGCCTCTTTATCTAACATTCCCATCTTGACTTCACTTTGTCCTGAATCCCAAATTAATCTCTTATTCAGTTATTAAGGTCAGTCCAACTTGTTTGGGACTAAAGGCTCGGTTGTTGTTGTTGTTGTAACATGTTTGTCACTCCTGATTGAACGTTGTTACACAGTTGATATGTAGACTAATGGAACAGTAATAACATAAATAAGGTTGCAACTACAACTTGAGCGATTATTATAACTTACAGTAACATGATTTAGACTACTCAACTGAAAGTTTATTTTTGATCCTAGTAGTGATGAGAAAGATTATCTAAGGTGTATAGTCCATTTCACTTGTATAAAAAATGTCTATTGTTCGCTTTAGCTATAGGTGGTGAAATGGGCATGTTGGATACTATTCCCATTCAATTCCCGTTGTATCTAAAGCAACCACGATTATTCTTGGTATGGATGTATCTCATGGTTCTCTTGGCCAATCTAATGTCCCGTCTATTGCTGCGGTAAATTATTGCTCTTTTTTTAGTTCTCATGCAAAGATTTTGGTGAGAAATTTAATAGTTTTTTAAATATTCATATTGTAATGGTTTTCAGGTGTTTAGCTCAAGGCATTATCCTCTGATTTCCCGGTACAGAGCTTCAGTGAGAACTCAGTCCCCCAAAGTTGAGATGATTGATTCTCTATTCAAGAAGGTTTCAGATACCGAAGATGATGGCATCATGAGGTGTGACGTCTATTTTGATTTAACATGCTTACAAACTAATATTTAGATTCAATAGTTGGTTCTCATATGGATATTTGCTTTCTGGCAGAGAGTTACTTTTGGATTTCTATGTGAACTCAGCAAATCGAGGTTTGGTCAACTTTTAAGTTCTTTGACTGAGTTTTAGTACCAAGAGCTTTGGTATGTAACATGTTTGATTGGAATGCTGGTGTAGGCCTGCAAGTTTCTTGATGACAAATGGTGCCCGAAGTTTCTTGTGATCATTGCACAGAAGAACCATCACACCAAGTTCTTCCAGCCTGGTTCTCCAGAGTCCAGATAATATTCCACCTGGTAATATTTGCATAAATTGTAGTATAAATTTGGCACATAAGGAGATGGTGGCTTCTATAGGATGAATTGTAAGATAATCTTTTTTTTTTTTTTTTTTTGGATTTCAAAAAGGTAGTTTACTTAGTCTTCAACCCAAAGGATGAAGAAAACAACCCTTTGGATTTTACTAATCAGCTACTAGCATTAAAATGTTGTATACAAAAAGTAGTATATATACTTGTTATGTAAAGTTATAAACCATATGCTTTTATTATAGTCATGGGCGTGTTTCATCATGAAGAATCACCAAACCCCTCAAAGAGTTGCAAATTCCTCAAGGATGCTTTTTCAGTATGCCATAATTTTTGCATAAAGATTTCTTCTCAAAACCATATGCTGACACACGAATTTGCATCTCTGGTAAAACAGGAACTGTGATTGACAACAAAGTTTGCCATCCTTGTAACAATGACTTTTACATGTGTGCACATGCTGGAATGATAGTGAGTATTATGATCTTACACCTTGGAAGTTTCTTGCGAGTATTTAATCTGGAAAACATGAAAGTGTTGGCTAATTGCATTTTTGAAACAGGGGACAACAAGGCCTACTCATTATCATGTTCTGTATGATGAAATTGGCTTCTCAGCTGATGACCTTCAGGAGCTTGTGCATTCCCTTTCTTATGTGTAAGTTATATTATTGCAAGTTTGTTGTCTTGGCTTGAATCAATGATTATGTAATCAATGGTTTTCTTTGATAATTGCAGGTACCAGCGTAGTACTGCAATATCTGTTGGTAAGATATATTTAAATCTTTGGTGACATTATGCTTAAAAATTCAGTTTCTACAAAAAAAACTTCATCAGATTTTGCAGTTGCTCCAATATGCTATGCGCATCTCGCTGCTACTCAGGTGGGTCAGTTTATGAAATTTGAGGACCATTCAGACAAGTTCTAGTCATGGTGGTACAGGAGTCACATCAGCCGGAGCAGTCCCTCAGTTTCCAAAGCTGCAAGAGAAAGTTGCGAACTCCATGTTTTTCTGTTGAAGTTTCTGTTGCAAGTCTCTTAACTGTTTATCAGACAGTCTACTAGTATGTCATGGCCATCCTCTGTGGAGTTGATTAAGGCCGAAACTATTTAGGGGGCGTTTTTGGAACTATTATGGCATGTCGTGTATGTGTTTATGCTAGGATTTTTTGTAGAAGCTAAATGATTGATGTTAATTGGTTTTTACTTGTACGTTACTGGAAAATATTGAAATATATTGTCCTTTGCTTCAGTTTTGGTCTATTTTCTATTTTGCATCAGGTTTTTTAATATACATATTTGTATGTAATTTCTTTTTATTTTTTTCTTCTTCCAGAAAATATGTCCACACTTTTAGGTGTGAATATTTAACAATGTTGCCACACTTCTGATTGTAAGCATCTTTTTGCAATTTTGCCACACTTTTAAGTGTGGACATTCAAAGAGTGTTTGCCACACTTTTAAGTGTGGACATTCAAAGAGTATCTCTACACTTATATGCGTAGCAAAATTTGTCACACTCATTATTACCACACTTGCTCAAGTGTGGAATTTATAATTCGACACACTTTTAACCGTGGCCAATTGGCCTTTAAAGTGTGGAAAATGTAACTAGTGTTTTGTAGTGAGATGACATCATCATTAAAGAGGTTTCTACAACTTCCTAATCCTGCTTTCTTTCTGAGGTTGTTAAGGGATCTGTTGCTAATTGGGATTGAAACCTCGCTACTGGTGTTTTTGTTTGGCTGGATTGAAACCTCACAACTGGTACTGTTTGTGGTTGTCATGGCGATGTTTGTCAAATGAACAGTATCACCAACACTTACACTTTTTGGAGTGTCTTTTTTCGTTTCAACCTCTTTGACAGTATCACCATCACTTACACTTTTTGGAGTTTCCTTTTTCTTTTCAACCTCTTGGACAGTTTCACCATCACTTACACTTTTTGGAGTATCTTTTCTCTTTTCAACCTCTTGGACAGCATCAGAGTTACTTACACTTTTTGGCTCAACCTCTTGAACAGTATCACCGTTTTTCTGTTCAACCTCTTGAACAGTATCACCGTTACTTACACTTTTATCTTTTTTCTGTTCAACCTCTTGGACAGTATCAACGTCACTTACACTTTTCGGCGTATCTTTTTTCTGTTCAACCTCTTGGACAGTATCAACGTCACTTACACTTTTCGGCGTATCTTTTTTCTTTTCAACCTCTTGGACAGTAGTATCACTGTCGCTTACACTTTTTGGCGTATCTTTTTTCTTTTTAACCTCTTGAAAAGTATCTGCAAATAAAATGCAAAACAAAAAGATCATTTACAACAGAATTAACATAAACAATAGTCCCACAACATTCAAAACACTACTTAAACAAGTCACAAATGTAAACTAAGTGAAACCTTAAACCCTAACCCTATTATACAGCCATTCAAAGTCAGTTCATAAAACACTTGTGTATTTATAGATGAGTATAAACCTAATAAATACCTGTAGTAATAGGGAAAATTAATAATCAATCTTTCATATGCTGTTTAGATTAATTAAACACGGATATTCATATCCATAAGACATCTATATACAGGGTACATATTTTCTTATTTTTAGGAGCCCATGTCATTTGTCTAACACCCTAGTGTATGCCACTATGCCCTTTTTAGATAAAAATGCAAAAACTTCTTATGTACTTGACATGCACGAGTAATTTGATCAAGCCATCCTAACCCCTTAGTTTTGCTTCTAAATTACAATGGATACCATGTTTTGTTTTCAGATAACATTTAATGATGGGTTGAAGTAGCATTGACTCGTCATCTATGTGAAAAAAGTGGGGCATGTTAGGGTTTTCTTTAAAGCAAAAACTGGCACTTCACTCGCTGAAAGTAAAGCATCATAGAATTTTGGTGCACTGGGTACTAAATAATTAAGATTGTATTTTAATCAACACATTCAGTCAGCTACAAAGTAGAAAGCGAAGTGCACAATGTATTTTAAATATTTCGTAAAAAGAAGTCGTATGTTTGGTTATATCATCTTAATAAATAAAATAGATTAAGATAATTTAGAACCGTATTTAGAAAAACAACTGTAAGCTAATTACACACATACAATCCATAACTAAAACAAACACACGCGAAAGAAAATAAAAACCTTTGATTAATTAGGGTTTTGTATACTAGTATATAACAGTGATAAAAACACAAATACTTCACATATTCTAACAAAATAATCACATATACTTCATCAAAAACTAAAAAACACATATATAGCAACAACAGAAAAATATCATACCAAAATACGAGAGTCTTTGAGTAGCTTCGCTTTGATCCATATTACATTCTTTAAGCATGGTATACACTTCATCAACACTATTTTTAATATCAACAGCAACTTTAACATCATGGATCATCGTCAACCTCCTACGTGTTTCGGTTTCATCCATGTTACAGTCTTTAAGTGTTGCGTAGATGACATCATCGTTAAAGAGGTTTCTACAACTTCCTAATCCTGCACTTTTTCTGATGTTGTTAAGGAAATTTTTGCTTGGCGGGACTGAAACCTCGCAACTGGTGTTTGTTGTTGTCATGGTGATGTTTGTCGAATGAGATATATGTGAGCTAAACCTTGTGATCTAAGCAACGAACAAACGAAGCTTCGACCTTGAGAATGACCGATCACAAGAGAGGAAAAGGAGAGGGATAGGAAGTAGGCTTTGGAGAATAGTATGTTTTAGATTATGAGCATATACGTGTATTTATAGGCCAAAGAATAACTTGGGGCGCAAGACCTTCCTATAATCTAACTAGAACTTTAGGTTTAATTAAAATAATTAAGTCGAACATTCTAGACTTTAGTCCACATTCGACATTCCATAATCAGTTAGACTCGGAGCTCTCCTTGAGAGTGGGCCGCCGTTCAAAAACCTCAAAATTTTATATGTATCAAAATTCGGCCCATTAACAATTACTCCTATTTATGTGTACGCATAGTTTTTTTTTAAAGAAAAAACTAATCAGGTGATAAAATATCTTAAATGGGTCATATTTTAATTTGAACGTTTAAATATTTAATTTGGATTATATCTAAAACGGTGACTCTTTTTATATTACATTAGTTTTCAAAACGTCTTATGTATTTTCACTCAAGGCCCCCAAAAACTCAGGGACATCCTTGTTAAGTAAGATATTATTAACTAAACTCAAATTGATCATGTAAGTAAAAAAGTGCATTTAATATAAATTGATTATACATATAACTTATTTTTAACTACATATAAATTTTACCTTAATGAACTTAACCTTTTTTTTATGCATCTAAATTAATGACTTATAAACACCCAATAGACAAACTCAAGTAAGCGATAAAATAGCTATATACCTGACTTAGTGTTTCACTTGAGTACTCGAATCAAAAAGTGTATTACTTTTTGTTACAAAATTTCAAGAATCGTCATCATATGCACACACAAACTTTTTTCACCCAAAACAAGTTGGTTATTACCTATTTGCTAACCACGTCATTCTTTTTCTTATGTGGTTTCAACGTCAAAATGTGAGTTATCATTGGTAGTATGCTTTTAGTACATACTAATCTCTTAATTTCACTGATACTTTATCTAACTCTCGTTTTATTATAATACTGTTTTGAACATGAAATTGACACTAAGACCAAGTTTGCAAGGTATGTTAATATTCATATTATGTAGTGGTTAATTTGTTGATTTGTCCTTATGTAAATGTTTTGAACCTTTATTAGCAAAAAATCAGTTTCAGAAAAATAATTTAGTGTCAGCCGCCATAAGTTTTCTCTTTAAGATTGTCATATTATTAGTAATTTCTATTAACATTGATCTGTTCATAGAACTCGAAGCCCGTGTCTGAGCAAGCTACCCCCATTTTTCAGCTTGAATGGGTCAAAGCCAAAAATATGATTAATAGAAGGAAAGAAGATCAGAAAAATAAGGGCAGAAAGAAGAAATTATTCCATTTTTTCTTGTCCAATACCACCCGTACCTGAAATGCATCTTCTTCGCCCGCGCGAGAGACTTCTATGCCAGCCGGGAATAACGGCTCCGTTATGAAATCAAGCAGCAGATCGACTCATTTGGTTGGTATTCTTTAATGACTGGTTTTAGGAGATTAGGGTCATAAAGAGGGCCTTATAATTCATAAAGAGGGTCTTAGATTCGAACTAAATATCGGATGAAAGTGGTATTTTTCAACAGGAGTTGGTCTAGAGTAAATCTTTTATACCGATAATTTGTCATATACCTAAGAAAAACTGATATTAGTCACAACTTAAAACATCATAAGGATTTCCAAGCATCACTTTTTCAATTCCAAATCCAATATCCCCTAATACTTCCTCTAATAAAGAGCATAGCTAAACATGGCTCATCTTTTTTAATGAAAAGACGTAGATTTTGTTGACGAAGAAACATATTATCCAAAGAGTAAATTACATGGTTGGTCCCTGTGGTTTGTCCAAAATAACAAGTTTCGTCCCTATAATTTAAAAGTTGCATGGGTAGTCCCTAAGTATGTAAACAAACAACACACCTGGTCCAAACGTTAAACTGCCGTTAGTATTAGTAGAAATACAGACCACGTGGCAAATTTGGGAGGGTATTTTTGTCATTCCATGTTCTAGCGTTAAAATCCACTCTCTATTTAATAAAAACCCACCCCCCACCACTGATTTTCATCTTCTTCTTTTTATTACCATAACTTTTTCTTTCATTTAATTAAAACCCTAAAATCAAAACAATGGTGAATTGTTATTGTGGTAGAAGATCAAATATCATCACATCCTAGACAAATGAAAACCCCGGAAGACGTTTCTATGGATGCCCAGATCATGTAAGTCTTATCTTGTTTAATAGGGTTACAATTTGCAATCATTAATATGTTATGTTTCTTGTTTATTAGGGTATAGTCGATTGGTTTGATCCCCCTATGTGCCATCGTGCTGTAAACATAATCCCAGGACTATTGAGGGCAAGAAACAGGTAAGAAGCTCAATTGTTGGAAGCACAAAGGGGACGTGAAAGAATGAAGAAGTTGTTGGTTGTTTCATGGTTAATATTTATAGTGTTTGAATATTTCAAGCTATTTGGTGAATTTAGTGGTTGTATTGGTTTAAGTAATGGTAGGATCTCATGTGATATTGTAGTCTTTGACTTATGTGGTCAATTTTGTATTTTGCAACAACCTAGATGTATTAATGAAATTACATTTGAATGTTATCAGTTATCACACTTTAGTGTTGGGAGTTTTGGCTGTTATGGTTTGAATGTCAAAATTGACACATAAAAGTCAAAATGGCCCATTTCTAAACTAGAAAGCACAAGTCTATAAAACCTGTGTTAAAATTAAACCATAATAGTCAAAATATCATAAACATGATCTAATACAAGTCAAAATAACCATAAAGTTGATCCATTCCATAACAAGTCAACATTGACCCATAAGAAGTCAAAATAACCAAGTGAACATTAACCATAAACCTGCTACATAAACAGGACAAGATAGTTTTACTACAAAAAGTCATCTACACAACATAGTCTTCTACATAAAAGCAAATCCAGATCTAGTTCCAAAAGATTACACATGATCAAGACAGTTTTACTATAGAAAGTTAAGTAAATATGATCACTTGGCTACACTTGGGCCTGCATTTTTCTTCTTACCCCTACCTGCACCACCTTTTTTAGAAGCAACTTTACTTGAAGCAGCTTGAATTGGAGTAGCTTGAGTTGCAGCTGATTGAGTTGGAGCTTTTTGAGTTGGAGCAGCAGCTTGACTTGAAGAAGTAGCTTGACTTGCAGGTTTCATTTTCTTATTTTTTCCACCTGTCTGCACTGGATTTCTGGGTCCCTTGCATGTTCTCTTATTATGCCCCTTTTCTTTGCACAAAACACAAGTTACAGTTTTAAGCTTCCTTGAGAGCTTCCCATTCTTGACTATGTCAAGCATTTCAGTTGCAGACCTCTTCCTCTTCTTGTTTGGTCTCCCAAGTTGAGGATGATGATAGGGTGGAATGATTGTTGTTGTAAGGTTACACTTAGGCCACATACTTGGCCCATTAGTGGGACGAATCTTGTGTGAGTAAACTTGTTTCTAAGTATCCAATCTATAACATGGGTGCACCCATTCTTCTGGCAAACCAGGGTTCATGTTGTTTGTTGCCATATTCCAATTGACTGCTATGGTGAAACGCCCAAATTTTTTATATATATATAAATCTGTAAACTGTATACGTTGATAAAACTAGCGGAAGCGTATTTTCTACATCACACGGGCTTATTCCAAATGTCCCGTTAAAATACTAAATTTTGCAAAATACATAATGACTCTTTAAACTTGGTAGAGAAGTTGGTTCTTGATTTAGGGGCATTCCAAACTGATAACAAATGATAGAAATGAGAAGCTCGTTACCTAACCCACGAGCTACACCATTTTAACCCATTATGCCCCATTTAGCATGTACATGGTCTCATCTTGCATACCTACAAAAATATAAACTGGGAACGGTAAGTCTATAAGACTTAGTGAGATAACGGAACTGTATAAAATCATAAACTGAACATAAGCATGATGCTGAATAAGTATATATAGTACTATTCTGACTACATGAATCATAATATTGACTAAGTGCATAAGTACGACACTAACTGATTAAATACATGATACACCATGTTACTGACTGAGTACATAAGCATACTGAGTGTGTAAAACACATACTAACTGAGTGTATAAGTATATACTAGCTGAGTACTTATAGTACTATACTGGCTGAGTGCATAAGCACATACTGGCTGAGTACTTATAGTACTATACTGGCTGAGTGCATAAGCACATACTAACTGAATGCATAACTGACTGAATACATAGCTGACGAGCCATATTGATGAGGCGAAAAATGAACCACTTTTAGGGGGTCATTTAAGCCCGGAATTGAATTTATTTGATCAAATATTGCCCTAAATCGTTCCTTTTGTGATTTTAGGTACTTTGGAAGTGAAATCTGGAAAAGGAAGAAATTCGGACGTTTTTGGAGCATAAAAGTGTTGAAAACGCCAAAGACTTAATTTTCCATGCTGAGAACAGTGTATGACGGCGTCAAGAGGAAATATTTGACGGCGTAAAATCCATGACGACCCAGTACAAACCTGAAGGCATCAAAAAAAGGGCGTCAAGAGTTAATATGGTGACGGCCTGCATAAGGAGTATACATGACGGCGTCAGACCCAGATCTAGGCTGTCCGAGGAACTATTTGGCGGCGAGATGACGGCGTCACACATTTTTTCTTGACGCCGTCACCTTCCAAAATCTATATATAGTTTTCTAATTTTCATTCATTAGAGAAGAACTTGTGTGGAGAAACCCTAAGGCCGAACCTTGTACGTATTTTACAGCTTTTTCAAGGGTTTTCAGCCCTTGAATCCTTACATCTGCTATTGAGATAAGTCTTCTCTTAATTCAATCAATATGTCTATGTGTTGGTTGTCTATATCTTGTGCTTGTCTTGATTTCAACATGTTAGGCTAGATCTATCTTGTGTTTGCTTAGATCTAATGAAACCTAGATGTTAATTATGTGTTGATTACTTGTTTATGGTTGTATTGGATGAATGATTTCAATGTTAGGCTTAAGAAAACTGGCAGCTCTCCATTTGGTAACATGCTTGAACGTCTTAGGAAACATGAACCGATGTGTACTAGGTTTTATTGGTTGTATTTAATGCATGAGTAAATTCTAATGATCCCATGTTAGGAGCTTCTTAGCCGGCTCGACATAGGAGTGAAATAGGCACTCATAGGATTGGGGAAGTAAGTACGCCACCCCATGAATGGTATTAAGGAATACAATCCGTCATCCACGCAACTATAACAAGTAATTAACATGTAAAAGATATCTAGGGAGTAGTGAAATCTAAGTAAACACATTTCTCCCACTTATTGCTCACAACTTTAGTATAATTAGTTTATTTTCATTTTTAGTATTTTATTTTGATTGCATCTTAGTATTGGGTTAGTTGACTAGCAACTAATTCCGCCCAAATCCTTCAAACCCGAGATTTTTACTTGCTTTTCATAAAATATAAAAATACAAAAAGAATCATCCCTCATCTCTAGACTTAATCTTTAGGTTTTCTAATCCTAGCGACACTATTCCTAGCTGAACGATCAATCCCCCGGTACTTGTCATTATACTATACTACATCGATCAGGTACACTGCCTGGTGGGGGTTGTAAGCTTCTCAAGGTCCCTTGAGAGGTAAAGCCTGGTGCAATCCCCACGCATCAAATTTTTGGCGCCGCAGCCCGGGGAATAGTTATTGTCTAGGTTAGAATCACTTTTTATTAGGTCTACTTGCTAGATTCCTTTCTAGTAAGATTTTATTTTTATTTTTAGGTTCTCTTTAGTCTATCTTATTTCTTTGTGTTTTTGTTCGTAACTCTTCACCACCCGACATCATGGACGATGGGAACATCTTTGAACCCGTCATCCCACCACAACAAAACCCAGCACTAGAACCTCTTAGGCCCCAAACCTTAGGAGAATATTCCCGACCTAGCCACCAAGGCTACCAAAACACCATTGAGCTCGCCGGAGCCAATGTGACGCCTTTGCGATCCGACACCATCCGGTTGGTGCAAAGCGGATGTGCATTCCATGGACTTCGTTCCGAAGATCCAAATCAACATCTCAAGGACTTCCTTAAAATCGTAGATTCCATAGACCTAGATGTTGCAACTAGAGAGGCAACCCGATTACGCCTATTCCAATTCTCTCTACGTGATCAAGCTAGTCAATGGCTTGAACGTTTACCCGCGGGATCCATCACCACATGGGATGATCTCACCACTCGTTTCATTGCTCAATTTTTCCCACCGGGGAGAACTACTAAGCTTAGAAATGACATCTTAATGTTCCAACAACGTCAAAATGAAACTCTTTATGAAGCATGGACTCGTTTCAAGGACTTACTCCAAAAAGTCCCTCATCATGGCATAGATCTTTGGCTCCAAGTCCAAATCTTCTATGACCATATCGATTTCTCCACGAGTCGAGCCATTGACCAATCGGCCGGTGGTAAGCTACGTGATCTAAGTGCGGAACAATCATGGGAACTCATAGAAGCTCTTGCTCTCTATGACAACGAAAGTTGGAATGATCCCCGTGATTTGAACAAAACGGTTAAGGCAATATCTTTGCCTTCGAACAACTCTAGCACTCCCGACCATAGGGTCATGGAACTTGAGGACCAAGTCAAGTTTCTCATGAAATCTTACGAAGCTCCTAAGCCTTCAAGCCAAGTGAACAAAATCACTTCTTCATGCGAATTATGTAGTGGTCCCCATGACACTCGTGATTGTGTGGAACTCCCCGGAATAGCTTTTGCGGACTACGTATCCTCGCGTACCGAAGAAGCGGGAGATAAGTGGTACACTTTCAAACCCGAGCCAAACTGTTGGGAACGTAGTTTTACTATTTATCAAGTCTCGGTCATTTACTTTGTAATAGGTTGCTAAGGCTTGTATGTTTATTTAATCTTAAGGCTTATGTAGCAAGCCCATGGGCCTTAAGCCCATTTCATTTTCAAAATAGAGAGGAAGGGAGTGTTGCCCTAGTCCTCACTTATAAATACTATGTAACCTCTCCTTTGAGAGGGGTTGGTTCTCCTAGTAATTTCATCTCTTTCATTTTCATTCTAAGGGTTCCTTCCACTCTCTCTCTCTACCCTCTTTCTCTCTCTAGATCTCTAAGTGATTATGTTATCAAAATCATGACCTAACAAGTGGTATCATTCGCCAAGGGATATTTAGGTTTGATTTGGTAGAAAAACTTGGTTTTTTAAAGTGATTTTCTCAAAAGTGTGGTACTGTTCATCATAGGTTCTATCGAGTTAGGTATCATCTTTTCGAGTTAGAGGTTCACTTTGGTTTATCGAGTTAGGTGTCAAACTTATCGAGTTAGAGGTGTTTCTTTCGAGTTAGGTGTCAAACTTATCGAGTTAGAGGTGTTTCTTTCGAGTTAGGTGTCAAACTTATCGAGTTAGAGGAATTTCTATCGAGTTAGGTGTCAAAAGTCTATAGAGTTAGGTGCCAAATTACTATCGAGTTAGGTGCTTAATATACCTATCGAGTTAGGTGCCAAATTCCTATCGAGTTACGTGCTTAATATAACTATCGAGTTAGGTGGTTAATATTTCTATCGAGTTAAGTGATCTTTCAAGTTAGGTGCTTGGCGAGTTAGCCTTTCCATTCCTAATCGTTTATCGAGTTAGGACAATTGTGACTCTAACTAAGGGGATACTCTGCCCAAATCAAGACTACTTATCGAGTTAGGAACATATCTAACATATCGAGTTAGAAACCAAAGCACTTATCGAGTTAGAAACCATCTTTGAACTTATCAAGTTAGAAACCATCTTTGAACTTATCAAGTTTGAAACCCTATTTGGACTTATCAAGTTTGAAGACAAATTGACATACCGAGTTTGATATCAAATTTTTCAAATCTAATTACAACCTTATTTATCTTTAACGATCCAAATTAACATAATCACTTCATCTCATTTTTTCAAAGTTTCTTTTCCTTATCTTTCTCTTCTTGATTTCAAAAAAAAAAAAAAAAATTGGCGGGAAATTTTGAGTAAAATTTATTTTCTACAGCAGACTAAACGTTCAATTTTTACGCGAAATTTAAATTTTGGTATAACGTTGAAAATTTTGGCCCAAAATTCAAATTTTTAGGCCAAAATTCAAATTTTTTCGGTGAAATTTGGCGGCAAAATTTTTTGAAACTCAAATTTTTCTTGCAACCTTTAAATTGCATTTCATAGTGATTTTCAAATTTTGGGAGAGAAAATTTTTTCAAATTTATTTTGGAGGGAAAACCAGAAATCACTATTTCGACCTTGCGTGTGACATTTTGCTTGATTTTTTCGATTACATCGCAACAATCAAGGGGGAGAGCAATGTCATCTACAACGTCTCAATTACCTTCTTCCAACTACCTTCCTCACCAATATTCTCATCAGCAACAGTCATCAGCAACAGTACCTTCTTCCAACTACCTTCCTCACCAATATTCTCATCAGCAACAGCATCATCAACAACAAAGTCACAGCTCCCTCATTGATCATGTTCTGCTCTTTGGCAATGAATCAAGGCCTCCAATGTTGCTACCAGGAACGTATACTGTTTGGAAACGGAGATTTCTACAATGGCTCACAAATCGTCCTACTGCAGATCTCATGCTTAAATCCATTCAAGATGGTCCATACAAAATGATATTTCTTGCTGACTCAACAGGGGTTATCAGAATACAAACTGATGAAGATTTGAATGCAACTGAACTTGCTCAGTATGATGCTGACCAACAGGCTGTATGGTTCATAACAGTGGCACTTCCCAACTCAATTTACATGTATATGGACTTTCAAGCTAGTGCTTATGAAATGTGGAAATATCTTGAAGCTATGCATCATACAGAAGAACTTCATCACATCAGAATGAAGCAAATTCTTGAATCCTGTTTAAGCATGAATCCTCTGAAGACCATTCTCTCTGCTCCACCATCTCTAGCTGTTGACCATGGATCCTTAATTTACACTCCAAATGGTCTCTTCTTCAATCCTCCGAATGCACCTGAGTCTTTCTTCATTCCACAATACCATCCTGCAACACTATATAATTATGTGCAATCTCTTCTGCAAAATCTAGTGAAGCTTAGTCAAGTATCTTCTAAGAAAGGCAATGGCGATATAACTTCAACTTCTGAATGCTTAAACACAATGAAAGATACTGATGATGAAGAAGATCTTATCGAACCAAGCATGGCATTCTTGGCATATACAGAAAATATTGCAGATGAGGAAGCTCAGGATTATGATTCAACTCCAGTCTTTGACGATAATGTTGAAGACAATGCCACACTTAGTCAAATGGAAGTTGAAGGGGGTAATCTCAATACAGTTTTGCAAAGTGTCATGGGAGATATTCCATCTGATGATGAATATGCAGATTTGGAATCCAATACAGCAGATTTGGAATCCAATACAACAGATTTGGAAGCCGATACAGCAGATGTGATGTTAATGGCAAACATGCAGGAATTTCACATGGATCATACTGGCTCAGAGTATGAGTCTGATAATTCTGTAGATCCAGTTGTGAGATTAAACAGAGAGAAAATGTATCAATCAAGGTCTCAAATGCATGAACTAAGTCACAGCAGAATCATCTCAGACTTCATACAATTTACGAGTCAGGCTTTATCAAATTCCCGAAATTCCCGAAATCGAGCTGTCAAGCAAGGTGAAAGAGTTGTGATACAAGGAAGTATTACTCAAAGGCTGGTTGGGAATGGTGAGAATACTGCAAATGTAGTTAATGTAGGCAATGAGGTTAAAATATTGGAAGATAATTCGGGTGCCATGGATGATACTGAACCAGTATACGACACAAATGCTTCTGATGACTCTAAAGACCCATTTGAGAGAAAGATGACTGAAGCTGAGATAAGAGCCATCAATTCTACAGAAAATTGCTTAGCTCATTTTGAATCAGTTAAGACTCAATGCAAGATTCTCTCAGATGCATGGTTTCCTACGGGGGGTACCTTTAATGCATTCTTCGGAACTGGAATGGACCGTCTAACCTTCCAAAGGAAACTCCGAGAAAACATTGTTCAAATTGAAAAGCAAATTGAACAGGGAATCGATTGCATGGCAGGATTTAGAGCGCTCAAGGCTCAGTTCAAAGTGTTCATGGCATTGCATTTTAAAGCTCTCATACACTATAAATATGAAAGCACTGTATGGAGAGAGAACATCACAAGTATGGAGGTTGAAGATTTTAGAGATCAACTTGTTTCACGCCTAAACCGCTTAGAATTTATGCTTAATGAAAGATCACTTCATATGAGTGCTATCAAAGAACAGAAGTTGCAGATTCAAGAAGAGCAAGTTCATAAAGTTGATACATTGGAAGATAATTTGGTTGCCATGGAATGCAAAGGGACAGAATCAGAAGTGCAGAATGACAGCAGTAGATTAGGGAATGATACAAATGCAGACTGTGCAGAGATCAGACCTTCCTATGACTCAGAGCCCAACTTTGACAAAGAACAGATGGATGAGGAAGATGTCATACCCATCTATGACACAGAACCCAACCTTGACAAAGAGCACATGGATGAGGTACAATCTACTGTTGATCACATTATGCCTGCTAACGAAAAACAACAATCTGAGCAACCTAACTTCAGTAATGAAGGAAAGGTTGACCAGGATGTTGTTCAATGTCTAGTAATACATTCTGAGTCTGAGTCCTTACCTGATAATCCAATTACTGAAACATCATACCAAACTCTTGAGTCTGAAAACCTTCTTCTCAAAAAGACCATTGCCCAGTGTCATAAAGATTTTTCAAAACTAGAGGCACATTGCATCTCACTTGAACTTCAAATGCAAAACGAATCTATTAATTCGGGCAACAATGGTCAATTTTTGAATGAACAAAGAAAACGTGTGGATACATTAGTTAAAGAAAATGAGCTTTTAAAAGGTCAAATTCAAGAAAAGGTGTTTGCACATGCTGCATTGCAAAACAAATTAAGAAGACTGACTGGTCAGAGTGTGGATACTAATTTTGCAAAACCATCAATCTTGGGGAAACCGACTTCTCAAAGAAATAGAAAACAATCAGTGGTTAGACAACCAACTGCATTTAAATCTGAACGACCTAAAGTTTCAAAACCTCGGTTTGCCTCCCAAGTTGTTGAGAATAACAATTTGACAAAACCAGTCACTCCACATTCTTGGCCTAAGGAAAATGCATCTGTGTCTGCTAAATCTCAACACGTGATTATACCTGGCTCATCTAGGATCAGTTAAAAAACAGTGTCTAAAACGAGCATTAAAAGTAAAGAGTTTTATGGCAAATATGACATGTACAAGAACTATGATCTAGAAAAGGCTAGGAAAAAGGCGCTACTTCAAAAGGATGGAATTCTAGGTTCAAAACCTCATGTGATACCTTCCACTGTAGTACAAAACACTGCTTGTACTAGCACTCCAAAACCTAAGAGTAAACAACAAACTAATAGGAATTGGCTAGCTTCTAAGAGTAGTTGCGTAAATAATCATGTTGTTGGTGCTTTAAAATATCTTCAAAAGGGAAATTCACTTGAAAAGGCTCAATCGACTAAGACAAACAAACCCGTTGAACCAAATGTCATAAGTCAAAAACCTATGAAGTGGATCAATATAGGACGTAGGTTTTCTCAACGAAGTGATGCTCCCACATTTCATTCAACTGCATCTAAAAGGAAAACTTCTCCTAGATCTAACACTAGGTGGGTACCTACAGGTAGAATTTTCAAATCGATTGGTCTTAGGTGGATTCCTACAGGAAAGATTTTAGACATTTGCACCAAAACTAATGTGAACTCCACTATATCTACCCCTGAGACAAGAAGGAAAACCGTCGGAATTGTGTGTTCGAGTGTCAAGAAGATAATTGACACTACATCTTTATGCTTCTAACATCTGGAACCCAGATTCTCTTGGGGATCCGTGTTCTCTGTTTTTCTTGTCTCTTCTTTCTTTCTTTGCAGATATAACAGGAATGGCTTCGGAACAACTCAGTTTCGGACCCGAGCTTAATGACTATGGCTTCGGAACCAATCAGTTTCGGACCCGCGCTTAAAGCAATGGCTTCTGAGCACAACAGCTTAGGACCCGCATCCAACCGTCTGAACTTTCTGGATTCTTCGGCTGAACCATCGTCTCACTCGTAAAGAAGTGGAAACCTTGTTTGCTCCATTGTTTGATGATACGATTGAAAACCGTCTTTCTGAGATCTCACCAATTTCCGCTGCACATCTTGATCACCATCAAGTACCTGATTCATCTCAACAAACAACAACAACTGTTGGGAGAGACGGTCCTCCAATTGCATCTCCAACAAGTACAGAACAAACCGGGTCCAACTCACGACAACCAGCTGAAGACTCCATACCTAAATCAGTTCCACAAACCGGAGAGCATGACCCTGAGGCGTTCTTTAATCCGTTTGCACCGGCTCAACTCATTCCTGACATTACTGAGTCGTCTACACGCAATTTGGATCCTGCTCACATGCGAGATAATTACCTCCATCAAGGTTTGTTGATTTAGTTCACCATATTGGCATGCGGTGTTTGACTCCAGATGATTTACAAAATTTTCTTTAAAACTAAGTGAGTCAAACATCTAACTCTTTTTCATAAAAAAAAAAAAAAAAAAAAAAAAAAAAAAAAAAAAAAAAAAAAATTCTTTCTCTGTGTACAAACTTCGTAACTTCAAAACTATGTTCCTTCATTAAAAACAATTTTGCTTTACTCGGTCAAAATGGAACATGTTTTGAGGGGGAGAAAACTTTTAACATTATCATGAAGTTTGCACACCTTATCATAATTCTTCAAGGATAAAATGTTTCTTCATAATTCGGATTAAAATCTCATTTTCAAAAACTTCTATGATCTCTCGAATTAAAATGTACAAAAAGGTTTCATGTAATATATGCTAATTCGAGGGGGAGAAAGGAAATTCTTTTTGCAATGATTCCAAGTTGACCTTGTTTGGACTTCAAATGGAAACGTAATTAATCTTTAATGAGTAAAGATTCACAAATGTCTTAAACTTAGGAAAAAGGATCTTGCATGGAAAATAAAACGAGCTCTAATAAATGTTTCTTTAAATATTCTCAAAAGTATCACACATAATCGATAAACCTCATCGATTCAGACTAACGATTTTTTTTTCCTCGAATGTTCCCGATTGTGAGATTCTAATTTCTTTATGGTTGTTGTCTAATCATTCCCTAAATGTTTCAAGTGTTTTCAACGGTCAAAAAGGCATAATCAGAAACTAGGGTTATCAATCAGGGCTTTCATTTTTTTTGTGTTTAGTCTAATTAACTAGTTTATATAGCTTTAGAGAACGCTAAAGAATGCTCGATTGGTGTACTTGCTCGATTAGGAACAACATAGGTTTAGAATCATGTGATTTAGGGTTTAAGATGTCGATGTCTTTGCTGCTATTACTAGGACGTTTGTTTGTTTAATATTCAGGCATTATGATGCTAACTAGTGTGCATAGACTCAAATCATAACCCCAAACCATTATCATAATTGGAAAATCTCGAGTGTTAGGATGAGTTAATCTGTGATCTTGTGTGTTAATTAGAGAATTCTGAGCATTTTGGTAGATTTAGAATGAGTTTTTGATTCATCCGCATACTTGCTTATGCCTGATGCATTTTCTCTGTGTGCAAGTACATGTCATCCCATTGAAAGTCAAAATTTCAACATTCGACAAAATGTTTCTTATGGAACATATTTTAAGGTCAAAGGACAAAATATGTTTAAAGGCTAAACTGGTAAATGGATTCAAAATGGTGAGAAACAAATTTTTCCAAACTCTACACTCTTGTTTTACACCGGTAAAGCAAGTGTGGAGACCAAAGCAAAGTCATTCAAAACCTTTCATATTTTCAAAAATCTGGAAAGCTTTGGCTTCAATAAAAGAATGTCTTTGATCTGAACATCCCAAATACCGGAAGTTTTCCATTCATCACAAAAACAAATCTTCAAAAAGAACCCATGAGGTTCAACTTTAGATGGAAATCTTTTTCAGATTTTAAAACTCAAAAGCGAGACTCCGGGTCTCAAACAACTTTCTACAGTAAAAGAGTTTTGAATTTCAAACATTCTTTGTTGTATAACACTTGATTATGTTTTCTAAAACCTTTAGCAGAATCATCTCATGAATTTTCAAAAAGTATTTTATAATACGATTCAAAATTCTGCTCAAGAAGACTATCTCTCGAATAATGTTCATTATTTGAGGGGGAGTGTTTTGTTTAATAGAAAACTAATTTTGTATAAAAACAATGACTTGTGCACTCATTTCAGTGTACAACTCGGTTTTTCAAAGAAAGGAAAGTGCCTTGCTAAACCATTTCTTAAAAACAAAACGTGCACTTATCCTTGAAAACAAGAAGAAGTTCTCATGCAAAGCTTATCTTAAAACTCTCTTAATCTTGAGCAAAATTTATTCAAAATTTTTCAAAAGGTTTTTCAAAACTTTTCAAAATTTTGCTCAAGATTTTTCAAATCTTTACTCCCCAATTCGATCCACAGTTTAAAAAATGTCAAAACACATGCTCGTTTTGAGGGGGAGTATTCAAAATCAAAATGCTTTGTCAAAATCATGTTTTGATGGTTTGTGCACACATAACAGTGTACAACCCGTGCTTGTAATTAAAGGACCCTGAGGTACGCTTCAGTGCCTCAATCCTTACATAAGGAGCGAAGGCTTCTTACTTTTGAGTAGAATTAATCAAACATTTTCTGATTTTCATAATTCTGCTCAAAAGACAAGTATTTCACCTCAATGAGTTTTCACTTGTTGAGGGGGAGCACTTGAAAACTCATCGTTTTGGAAAAACAAAAGTTCTTATTGATATCTCCCCATAAGACTCAAAAACATATTTTAATCAAATGTTTGTCAAAAACAACATCTTATATGCTATTTTTGAGGGGGAGAAAAGGAAAGTGATTAAAATATGAAAGTCAAAAGTTGCTGAAATGTCAAATCTCATGCGAGCTAGACTCAGATTCACCCAGGAATTGACGAAACATAAAAGTTAGTAAATTCGAAAAGACTTTTCCTCGACGGGTAATAACATCAAGTTAGTTACTAGAGCTAGTTGTCACCTAAAACCTGACAATGGAACTCTCTAACTAGCCACGTAAGCGTGTCTCGAAAAGGATTTGTCTTAGTAGAAATGTACCATTTCGAGAAACTTTCTGTGGACTTGACCAGGCCGGGTAATAACTTCAAGCTAGTCTGACTAGTGATGTAAGCGTGTCTCGAATCGGTCTTGTTCACTGAAAGTGGATCAATTCAAAAAGTGCTCGCTCCTCCCGCATGTGCAAATTTATTAAATACATATAAGCACATGTGAAGGGGGAGCCCTTCATAAGAAAACATAAAACTCTCAAAGTGTTAAACAAAATGTTTGATAAACACAAACACTTTGAGAGATTTTCAAAGGTTTCAATGGCAATTATAGGATAGTCATGGAGTTATAAGGTGACTAAGGTTAGGAAATAACCGTCCTATGATCCGCCTAAGCCGGAGGGATCTACCCAAGGACATCACCAATAGTTAGAACTAGAAGTCCTTAGGTATGATACGAAAAAAAGGAGTAAATAATGAAAGGAGAAAGAAGGGGTTGAAGAATTAAAAAGAAAAGTAATGAAAATGGTGAAAAGAAATAGCCCTCCATGTGATTCAACCTTAGGGCAGACACCGGGTTCAATTCATATGCTACTGGTTGTTGCAAAGACAACACCGGTATTGAAGATTAAGTCGTCACGGACCCAGTGACGCAATGCACTAAACCTTCTTAACCACTCAAGTTCTCTTAAAAGAGCTTGTTTCATTCTCACGGGGAACCAGTGTAATCTATCGACTTATTTCTTAGAGATAGTTGATATTGAAGCAGGAGACCCCTCCCTAGTCTCCGTATAGGAAACCTAAGTGAGCACTTATCGAGTCTAGAGCCATGAGATACATCAAAGATCTCTTAGGAACACTTAGTATTTCTACAACTGGTGTTCTACATCAATGGGCACCAGCTGTAAATTATCGAGTCCTTCGCAGATCTGAGCAATCTGCCGAGAACGTTTATGAGAGAATTACATATGTATTTCTCAAATGATTAAACAGAAACTCCTGCCAGGGTCAACATCTAACAGCCTTGACAGCAGGTCACTTCTGGGGTTACGCTTAGTGTTCGCGGTGGTTCTTTAGCGGTCTACAGTCGTGGAGTGATCCCCAGCGACTCACCCAGTCATTGAGCTACTTAGTAGGTCTCGTAAGCTCCTTCGGGAGTATCTGACATGGGAACGGCCTTGATAAGGATTAGAAGGAGTCTTCACACTATGCTGTTGACGAGCTCTAATTCCTTATCTGTAAGTACCAGTTGTTTATTGCTAACTGTTTACTTTCAGGGACATATCATCTCCATGGAGACTGATTCCGCATGCTCATACATACATCTTGAAGTCAACAAAAGCTCCCTCAAAGATCTAAGCAACACAATGTTCAAAATTAGATTCTACGCCAAAAAGAAGAATCTACAAAGTTTAAGGACTAAAGATCTATGTGTATGAAAGGGAACTACGTGCATGTGAATGTCTAAGTTCAAAGGTGTATGAGCATGTTGGAATGGACGACGACCACCACAGACGCAGAAGTGACGCATGGCAGATAACTTCATAAGATGATCACTACCACATCTATTACGAACAATGAACAATGAAGCAAAAGAACACCCACTCTCTTTTGAAGACGTCTTAAGTTATACGAGTCAAAAGTCAAAGACAAAAAAGAAGACGTCAAGCAACCGTGATGACCGACCCTTAGGGGGAGATTGTTGGGAACGTAGTTTTACTATTTATTCAAGTCTCGGTCATTACATTTTGTAATAAGATGATCACATCTACATCAACCAAGAACAAAGAACGATGAATGATTTAGAAGACGTCTAAAGCATTGAAAGTCAAAGATTAAGACGAAGACGTCAAGCAACCTTGATGACCGACCCTTAGGGGGAGATTGTTGGGAACGTAGTTTTACTATTTATCAAGTCTCGGTCATTTACTTTGTAATAGGTTGCTAAGGCTTGTATGTTTATTTAATCTTAAGGCTTATGTAGCAAGCCCATGGGCCTTAAGCCCATTTCATTTTCAAAATAGGGAGGAAGGGAGTGTTGCCCTAATCCTCACTTATAAATACTATGTAACCTCTCCTTTGAGAGGGGTTGGTTCTCCTAGTAATTTCATCTCTTTCATTTTCATTCTAAGAGTTCCTTCCACACTCTCTCTCTACCCCCTTTCTCTCTCTAGATCTCTAAGTGATTATGTTATCAAAATCATGACCTAACACAAACCCTTACGGTGATTCCTACAACCCCTCTTGGAAAAATCACCCAAACCTTAGGTAGAAACAAAATCAAGCCAATTCCTCCAATCCGCCTAATCGTTACCAACCAAACGGTCCACCCTCCAACCGTACTTTCAACAACAATCCTTCTAACAACTATGGTAGTACCAACAATCTTGAAGGATTGATGTCTAAGTTTATGGCATCTCAAGAAGCTCGCATATCTAAGTTTGAAGCCGATTTCAAACAAAAAAAAAGCGAGATGACCACCAAAATTGACACATTGTTGAAAGTTCTTAATGACCGAGAAATGGGAGCACTCCCAAGTGACACGGTCAAGAATCCGAAACTAAACGTTAATTCCATATCATCAGTTTCGTCACCCACTTCTTGTCCGCAATACTACTCGGTTAAATCAATGAGCACGTGTTTCAAACAAAACCAAATTCTTCAAAAGGACCAATCAAATAAAACACCCGATATAAAACCGGTCAAAAGCATAGTCGAAACACCTCCTACGCAAGACCTTAACGATGAATTCAAGGAACTTCACCTTGAACGCCCCGTTATTGATGTCTTAGCTCGTGCTCCCTACTATAGTGCCCTCCTAGAAAAGTATGAGAAGTTTAAACTTGGTAAAAATGGGACCGCCTTCGTTCAAAACAAGTTGCCTAAAAAGCTTGATGATTCGGGTATATTTGTTTTGCCTTGTAAGATAGGAAGATCCAAAGCTTTTGACACACTAGCCGATTTATGGTCAAGCCTCAACTTGATTCCCTTACCCCTTTTCACCACTCTTAAGCTAGGAAAGTTAGAGGAGGCGGAGGTATTGATAGGTCTAGCGGATGGAAGTATTGCCCACCCGGTTGGAATGATTAAGGATGTAGTTGTTCACGTAGGAAAGTTAACTATCTTAGCGGATTTTCACGTCCTAGACATGGTTAGTGACACTACATGCCCATTGTTGGTAGGAAGAGGATTTTTAGCAACCGCTAGCGCCATGATAGATTGCAAGGAGTCTAAGATAGTGGTAGGTGAAGGTGACACTTGGTCGGTATACGATGTTAAGAAGCATAGCTATGATTGTGATGATGAACCGACACCACATTGGGTAGAGATTAATAGGAGACCGTCTAGATATGGACCTTGGATAGAAAGGAACTTTATAGGACCTCAACGCCCATTCTATTTAGAAAAAGATTTCATCGAAAAGACACATTTGGTGGAACAACTCATAGCTAGAGATGAAGAGCTAGATCCTTTTGAGGACCCCTTAGTCTTTAGGAAGATGATTGAGTTCTTAAGCGTAATGCCTATTAATATAGAGATGAATAAGTGGAAAAGAGAGGGAGACAAGTGTAAATGGAGGTGGGACAAGCCACCTAAAGAAGGTGACGGATCATGGCATATGAAGATGACTTTGTATGATCCGGATGGAGAAAAGTTTGAAAGGTCATACCGTACTCAGAAAACCGATAGGAAGTTGAAACCTAAGTTTGATCCCAAAGATGTCCTCAATGAGGAACTCACCCATATCACATAGAAACCCATGACCTTGAGTCTAGCTACAAGACTCGTAAATAAAGAAAAGCGCTTCTTGGGAGGCAACACATGCTTCGTGTGATTTTATTTTGTTTGTTTGTTATTTGCTTCCATATGCATGCTTTATTTTTATTGTTGGTAGATCATGTTTCTAAACTAAAAAGTGGAAATACTTTATTTTGTTGTTTTGCCTAGTCTTAACTTCACCCAAAGGTATTTTTTCAAAAAATAAGTGTAAAGGGAAACCCCAAATATGTTTTTAAGAAACAAACCGATCATGATTCTCCACAATACTAAATGAACATGTATATTCGTATTTGTTAGAGTCAAATGCTTGTATCGAGTCATAATGAAGTTTTGCAGGATTCTCCAGGAAGTAGAACCAAGTTTTTCTAGAAGTTTTCCAGAAACTTAACATAAGAATTTCTGTAGGTCACTTCTGACGGCGTCATGAGTTTACTCTTGACGGCGTCACGTGTAAAAATCTGGAAATTTTACCGGTTTTGTTTTTCAAACGGAGTCTTAAAGTTTTTGTTGAATTAGTAGTTTTATAATCTCCAGGAAATCTGCAAACTTCATTCCACAAGCATTATATCTTATTTTGCCGCCGATTAGTAGTAACTTATGTAGATTGCCGCCGATTTTATGCGAGGTTGCCTTGTCTGTTTTCTCAGGATTTACAAGTTATGTATGACAAGAAGATGATTATTTTTCTGGAAGGGAAGCTTTGATTGTTCATTTTCTTGGAGGAAGATCTAACATGGCCACCTTATTATCCATACCGAGCGAATGAGGGAAGTATTTGATTTCATTCGTTTTACTTATTTCACTTTTACATTCTTTACTTGAACATTGGGGACAATGTTCATCTTAAGTGTGAGGGGAGGGTAAAATGATGATACCTTACAAATACACTTTCGCTTGAGTTTGTTTGTTTGATAGTAGATGTGTAATAAAACTATGAGAAATACTTGTTAGTGCAATTTTAGTGCCAAATTTAAAATTTTTTACAACATTTAGGAGTGAAACTTTAGCCATAGCAAGCGTCTCATGGATAGGAGATTGTATGACTAGCACATAACCGTACCATTCAGAAAAATTTTCGACCCAAATATGTGAGGTTCACCTTTAAATTTGATAGGAAAAGCATTTACTATTAGTGCTTATGAGTGTACCGGTAGCATTTAGATTCTAGAACTTGCGTTAGTGATGCATCCCGAGACCGCTAATGAGACTACATTCGTGTAGTAGGATTTACTACATGATAAGAGGCACTAGGATCACCCTTGCGTTAAACCTGTGTTATAATTACTTGACCATTTAAGTCATATTACTTGGCTAGTTAAGTCAACTAATTTTTCCCACACCTTAGCGTTGTACTCATTTTTAGTACACGAAACCCCTAGTACACCCCTCCGAGCCTATCTTTTCGTTTCTAACTTTAAGCATCTTACTTAAAGGAAGAATTTGTTACACCCCACTTAAATGTACACCCAAATCGCCTTAGCCTTCCGTGTATGTGTTGGGAACATACTTTCGTATTTAGTCAAGTCTCGGTCATTACCTTTTGTAATAGGTTGCTTAGTTATTTATTTCATTAGGTTTAAGTTACAAGGCTTATGTATTTAAGTCCAATGGGCTTGAAGTCCACGTTTTCTAGATGTATGAGGGAGGAAGGGAGTGTTGCCCTACTCCTCCCCTATATATACTAAGCTTATGTAAACTTTAATATTGTTGGTTATTTGAATATCTTAATGAAACTATTGTTCTTTCACTCTTCATAATCTTATAATCAACCATATCTTATTCTCATCTTATTTCTTATACTTGTGTTTACTAAATGGTGACCTAACAAGTGGTATCATTCGCCTAATAGAGATTGAAGTGTTTTTTCTTGGTTTTAACGTGGGTTTAAGGGTGTCTTTCATCATATTTTTGCTTTTTTCTTTGTTTCTTACACTCAAATCTTGAAGCTTGGACAAGTTTTAAGATTGATATAGTGTTTAGAAGCTTAGATTTTGCATAAAGTATTGATCTTTTATAGTTTTTTAGTATTTTTTCACCTAGTTTATTGAGTTTGGTAGCTTCTTTGTTATTGGAAAACTAGTTTTCAGTAGCAAAATCTTTCATATTTAGTGTTTTCTAAGTATTGGTGAAGTTATTTGATCAAAAGTTCCTTATTTTTAGGCATTTTTCTTCTAAAATTTGAATTTTTTCAACTTTCTAGTCATCCTACGCGTAAGATTTTTGAATAGTACAAAAACTTAGCTGTCTACAGTACTTTCTGTCCTTTCTACGCATAAGTTTAGCCAAAACCCCCTTTCCTACGCATAAGATTGGTCAAAACCCTCTTTCTACGCGTAAGTTGTCTTTCCTACGCATAAGATCTACGCTGAAGTTATTTCCTAAGCAGAAGATGACAATCTACGCAGTAGTTATTTCCTACGCATAAGATTATCTTACGCATAAGTTGCTGGACTCTACGCATAAGTTTCATCAAAGGTTTTCTCTTCGTGCTATGGTGACTCAGTACTTCCCTAGCTTGGATAAGTTAGTGGAATACTTCGACTTCGGATATCTTTCAAGCTTGGATAAGTTTGAAAGATTTGTTTGGTCTTTGAACCTTACGCATAAGACTCTTACGCATAAGCTTAAAACTTACGCATAAGGTAAATCTTACGCATAACTTAATAGTTTACGCATAAGATCACCTCTACGCATAACTTTGAAGTCTACGCATAAGTTTAAGTTTTACTCGTAAGATTTCAACTTACCCCAAGGATTTTGATCTTAACCAAAGGAACGTGCATTTCAATCTTCTACAAAGATCCATTATTACACAAGTGTTCTAAGATGTCTCAACCACCACACTACTACTTCTCTAATCCTCAGCAACAGCAACATCAGCAGTATCAGCAACAACAATACCATCAGCAACAATCATATCAACAACCTTCACAATCACACTTTCATCAACAACCGTTTAATCCACAACCACAATATCTCATGATGCAACAACATCAAATCATTCCTCAACAACAACCATATCAAATGTCACAACAAAACACTCAGTTTTCCTCCAAACAACCTCACTGGTTTGATAGAATGTGTGAAGTTATTACAACTCAACAATCCAGACATGAGGCGGGATCATTTGAAACACCTCCAATGCTAACACCTGGGAATTATGTTCAATGGTCAAGTCGATTCTTACGATTTCTTGAACTAAAGAAACCTCATGGGAAATTCTTGAAACAAGTGATACTTGAAGGACCATTTGAGTGGCCAACAAGATTTGAAATTGGTGATCCAACTGCTGATCCTCCACGTGCTCCTGGAGAGAGACCTCTTCCAGAATCTCAACTCACAGAAGAACAGAAATTACATCGTGAAGCTGATGAGTATGCAATGGCCTATATACTTCAAGGAATACCTAATCCTATTTATCGAAGTGTCGATGCTCAGAAAATAGCCAAAGCTATGTGGGAACATGTTCATCTCCTTATGGAAGGTACTCAATTGAACAAAGATGATATGGAATCCAAACTCTACATGGAATACACTGACATCACAATTGAACCAGGAGAGTGATGAGTGCTCAAACACTCATCATTTTTTGTCAAATCTGAACTGCAAAACATACAAAAACACTCAGAAATGCATCAAAATACTAAACATATTTCAAAATTGTGTTTTATATGTTTTAGATGCAAAATGAGCAAAAATAGATGAAAAACGTACAAAGTTTGCAAAATTGGCAGTTTCAGTCCCCCAACTTTCATAAAATTACAAAATTAGTCCCTGGTCATTCTAAATATGGAAAATTATCACCAAAGGTCCTTTTACAATCATAAATTGTCATATTTAGTCCTTTGGTGAAAAATTGGAAAGTTTTGGAAATTTACAGTTTGGTCCCTAGAGTTTCAGATTTTGGCAGATTTGGTCCCTGGTGGGATATTTTTGAAAGAAAAATCATTCTTGGACCTTGGGAAATCAAAAGTTATCAAAATGGGTCCTGGGTGAAAGTTTTGAAAAGTTTACATGTTTGGTCCCTCAAGTTTGGCAACTTGTCAATTTTGGTCCTTGTGAATTTCAAAATGGAAAAATATCATTTTTGTCCATGTACTAATGAATTTTAGCAGGAATTACCCTTATTACTACTTTGGATGTTTGTGCAAACCAGCCCCTTGATTTCTAAATTATTACAAAATTGGTCCTTATGAAATATTACAAACCAAACCACCCTTTGTAATAACCTGATCCACATACATAGCCCACCCAATAACCACCCTTTTTTATTATCCAAATACCCAAAGCCCATCAATCCAAGCCCAATCCCACCCTAATATAATAACCTGGTCGTTGACCAGGTCAAACAACACCCTCACCCCCAGTTACTATTCACCCATCCTCAATCCCCCATTTCCAGGTTCCATGTCCCCCCCTCCATGTTACCTCACCAAACCTCATTAATAACTTCACCTACACCCATACACCCCCTCCTCCATGTTACCTCACCAAACCTCATTAATAACTTCACCTACACCCATACATCCCCCCTCCTCATTAATTCCCACACCAAACCCCACTCATTCTGCCCTTTTTCCATTTCGCGCCAAAATCATTTGAACGATGGGGATCAAAAGCAAGCCATCCAACGGCTTAAAAAGGAAGTGGGAAAGAGATTACAACACTCCAGTTTTCATCAAAATGGCAAGAATTTTAATGAATTTTCTGCTTAGTTTCAAGATTTGAAATTTATTAGGTGTATTTTCCCCCAGCTCAACTACAAATCCCCCCCCCCCTTATCTTATTTTTAGGATTTCTCTGTGGGCCCCCAGCTTGCCCCAAAGTCAGTTGCAGGGGGAGGAGATCCCCTGCACACAGATGCTCAGCTCAGACCCCCAACTTCCAAGGCCTCTCATGGCCTACACAGTGGGCCCCATAATGAGCTTATAGGCTTTTTGAGAAGCCAATAAGCTCATCTTTAGGTCCCTGGGATTATCTTGGGATTTGTACCTCCTTTGCTTGGGCTGCTTGACCCACAAACCTTGTCCCTTGTCTGTGTTGTTTGTTTGGTTTTTGGAATAGCATAGTCAGCTTATTGGCTTATTCTTGGTGCCATTCTAGTTTTTATAGCTTATTACATGTCCAATAAGCTTGTTTGATCCTAAATCCAACCCTGGTTCTCAGCTTTAAGCTTATTTCAAGCTTATAGCTTAGACAGTTGACCAAAGTCAACTGTCTAAGAAATAAACACTTGTTGTGCTTATTTCTGAGTCCCACAAAGTTTGTTTTCACAAAAGTCTTTCATTTTTAGGTGTAAAACAAGTTCTCAAGAAGAAAATCCAGAAAAGTTAACTTAATTTTTAAGTGATAGTTTCTATTTAATTTTGTTTAATTTTAATTTTCATTTTTATATTTTTATTAAGTACTTAGCTTTTTTATATTTTTCTTAAATGCCTCTCATATTAAAGTATTTTTAATAATTTTCTCAGATTTTTATTTTATTATTTAGTATTTATTAGAATTAATCTTAGTTTTATTAATTATTAATTAATAATTAGTTTTAAGTAGCATAATTAGTTTTTATTAAGTAAAACCTAATTTTTATATTTTTCCTAGCTTTTATATAATGTAAAATAATTTTAGGAATTTTCTTATAATTTTTACTGTTCATTTTCTATTTTTTTTAATTTAAAATAGTTTAATTAGGTAATTAATAATTAATTAGTAATTAATTAATAGAAAATTCACAAAAAGACAAAAATACTTATTTTTAATTTTAAAACTTACTTTTAGTTATTTTATAATTTTAGAAATTTTATTTTCACCTTTTTAGTATTTAATCAATATTATATTGTGTTTAAGTATTTTAAATATAAATAATAAGTATTAAATAGTATTTAATTAGTAATAAATAATTAATTTGTGTAAAAATTTATTTTAATTTTCTAAAAAATTTCTTTTATCCTTTAGTTTGTAAAAAAGTCATTTTCACCCCCTGGGGGTTTTCAGAGTTCATTTTTCACTTTTTATTTCGTACGTTTACGTTATTTAAAACGTGAACGTACGCGTTTTTAGGTTTTAAACGTTTCTGGTTTTTCCTAGCTTTTCTATCTTATTCAGATAGCTTATAGCTATTTCATTGTAGATTCCTTAGTCAGATCAATCTCAAACCCCTTTTCCCTCCAGATTCACCCGATCACGAAACCGTTTTATAACCATCACACCTCGTCGGGACATAACGACCCGGGGAAACCACTATATTCCGCGGAGCATTGACTCTAGGCTGTTTGACCTTGTTGACCATCCCTGGTCAGTTTAGGTTGACCGTTTGGACCTCAATCAAATTTTGGCGCCGCTGCCGGGGAGGTTGTGTGCGTTTTCTAAACGGTTTTTCTGATTAGTGATTCTGGAATTCATTCCATTGTACATTTATCCATCCTTTGTTCATATTTTCTTATTTTCAAAACAAAACCGTTCACAAAAACATTTTAAACTCAGTTTTCAACGAACACAAAAACATTTTCTTTATCATTTGTACAAAATGATTTCCAAAAACACCAAAAATATCCTTCTTCACCCTCCTACCCTTTTGATTCTCATTTCCTCACCCTCTATACACATTTGATTCTCTCTATGTCTCATCCACACTTTCTGGTTTGCCAGTGGTGTGGTAGTTCTTATAATGGTGGCAATTGCCCCAACTGTGGCATGGTAGAGTCAGGAAACGGGTCTGTCTATAACCAAGATCCCTATTCCTATCATGACACCACTGATTCATTCCACCAGCTACCACATCATCAGTCTCAGCAGTTTTACTGTTGTGAGTACTTTGGTGGTTCACATTACAGTTCTGATTGTCAATCGGGAAACACGCTTGTCTATGAGCAGTTTCCTGATAACAATTTAGACTCTAGCACATACGACTCACAGCCACATCAGTTTTACTGTTGTGATTACTGTGGAGGTCCACACTTCAACTCCGATTGTCAAACAGGGAACCCATTTCCTTGTAACACTTTTGACACATCGTATTATGACGAACCTCCATCTCCACCAATTCCTCAAAGTCTTCTCCTTGATCTTTTGGATTTAGTGAAAGATTTGAGAGGAATCACACATACCCCAGATAATCCAAACCAAAAATCGATGGAAGAATTGTTAGCTGAAGAACAGGCTGCTAAAATAAATTCCCAAGATGCTTATGAAAACTCTATTAGGGAATCAATTGCAAAAGAAAAAGCAGCCAGATCTAGCTCTCGATTCCGTTTCATTCCTGATGACAGTGATGATGAAGATACACTTGATATTCTTCAATTTTATAAAGATTCATCAGATGAAATTCCATCAGTTGAGATTCCATCTCAACCCACTGTTATCACACCCGAGGTTCCCACTCATTCTCTGAGCATGGGGGACGAGCATCTTGACACTGTTCCTGAAAAGGAATCGGACGAATTCGTAAAGTCTAGTGTTGAGAACCTTGTCCCAATCCCAAGAGAGTCATAGGGAATTCTTGATCATATGTGTGATATCCCTCCTCCTCTTGTCTTCCCGGATGATGATGTTCAGATATTCTCCGATTCTACAGATGACGACTCGTTATCTTGTGGAGACATCGTTTTTATGGAAGAATTACCTTCTAAGCTAGTTAGCTTAGAAGAAGAGAATGATGAGATTGACACTGAAATCAAGGATGAAGCACTTCGTGCAACATTATTGAATGTCAATCTCCTCATTTCTAAAATCGAGGCTTTCAAAATGAAACCTATTTCATCTCCTATCCCGATTAAGGATAGTGACATTTTCTCCGATGATCCTATTCCGGAGTTTGAAGCCTTTACCTTTGATCATATGGGAGAGAAGATTAGTGGCAGTACCACTTCTCATTCTCAAATTTCTCTCCCCGAGTATGATTCATTCACCTTTGAGGAGTTCTCCGGTGAACTCACTCATATCATATCTCCATCGGAGTATGATAATTTTTACTTTGATCTAGACAAAGTTGATCTTTGTTTTCCGGAGGGAAATATTCTGAACCTTGAGAATTTGATTAATATCAAAATCCCAACCCTCCCACCCATAACATGTCTAGATCATACGAGCTTTACTGATGAGATTCATGATACACCAATCATGAATTCTCTTTCTGATGATGATGAATCAATCTTGATTGTCATCAAGATCTTTCTACCTTTCTTCACCTACAGGGTGACTTCTCCTGTTCTTCACTCCTTCGGGAATGAAGATACCATCTTTGATCCCGGCATTTTCATGTATCATTATCTTGAGCCGGGATTTTATCTCATCGATGTGGAACTTTCACGTGCTTCATATGTTTGTCCAAACATTTTGAATGAAAGTCCGATGGAGATTGCTTCTTCCACATCATGCTTCCCCAAGGACAAATGAATTCGGGGTCGAGTCAAGCTAGCGACTCGGTAAACAAAAACAGTAGCATTCATATAGGGTTTTCACCCTAAGTGTGGGGGAGTCCCCCATGCTATGATTACAAAAGTGAAAAACAAAATGGTGTTTTCCACGCTTAGCTTGTAATGTTGCCCTTTTACGTTCAAAATGTCAGCATAATAGCCGGGATTTTGAATATTGAGGACAATATTCATGCTAAGTGTGGGGGGTATTCGCTATTCTAGCGAATTTTGATCACATTTTACTATCTTATACCCCCGTTTTTAGCCAAAATTTCAAAAAAATTTCAAAAAATTTTCACTGGTGCTTCAAAATTTTTGTGGTAATCAGTCCGCCTTGTCTAACCGACAAAAGGGATTGGCTAGTCCAGGAGCAAACGGCTCTTGGTAAAGACATCTCAAATCCGTTTATGGCTTGCAATTTGCCCAAAATTGTATGGTACCTCAACTCGCCATATCCTAAAACGCGAATGAGTTGGCTAGCCCGCAAGATTATGGCTTGTGGTAAAGGCAGTAGAAAATCCATAATTGGTAATCAACTCACCAAGATGTTGACTATTCCATCAAGAGTTGGCTAGTCCAGAAGCAAACGGCTTTTGGTAAAGACTAATCAAATCCGTTGACAGCTGGTGGTTTGCTCAAAATCACACGGTTATCAGGTGTGCCACAGTTCTTACACCTGGCTACTCCAGAAGTGATGGCTTTTGGTAAAGAGTTTAAAATCCATCAAGTTTTCAAAACAGTTATTGCTAGGGACTAGCAATAGTTTAGTGTGGGGGATTGATGAGTGCTTAAACACTCATCATTTTTGGTCAAATCTGAACTGCAAAACATACAAAAACACTCAGAAATGCATCAAAATACTAAAAATATTTCAAAATTGTGTTTTATATGTTTTAGATGCAAAATGAGCAAAAACAGATGAAAAACGTACAAAGTTTGCAAAATTGGCAGTTTCAGTCCCCCAACTTTCATAAAATTACAAAATTAGTCCTTGGTCATTCTAAATATGGAAAATTATCATCAAAGGTCCTTTTACAATCATAAATTGTCATATTTAGTCCTTTGGTGAAAAATTGGAAAGTTTTGGAAATTTACAGTTTGGTCCCTAGAGTTTCAGATTTTGGCAGATTTGGTCCCTGGTGGGATATTTTTGAAAGAAAAATCATTCTTGGACCTTGGGAAATCAAAAGTTATCAAAATGGGTCCTGGGTGAAAGTTTTGAAAAGTTTACATGTTTGGTCCCTCAAGTTTGGCAACTTGTCAATTTTGGTCCCTGTGAATTTCAAAATGGAAAAATATCATTTTTGTCCATGTACTAACGAATTTTAGCAGGAATTACCCTTATTACTACTTTGGATGTTTGTGCAAACCAGCCCCTTGATTTCTAAATTATTACAAAATTGGTCCTTATGAAATATTACAAACCAAACCACCCTTTGTAATAACCTGATCCACATACATAGCCCACCCAATAACCACCCCTTTTTATTATCCAAATACCCAAAGCCCATCAATCCAAGCCCAATCCCACCCTAATATAATAACCTGGTCGTTGACCAGGTCAAACAACACCCTCACCCCCAGTTACTATTCACCCATCCTCAATCCCCCATTTCCAGGTTCCATGTCCCCCCCTCCATGTTACCTCACCAAACCTCATTAATAACTTCACCTACACCCATACACCCCCTCCTCCATGTTACCTCACCAAACCTCATTAATAACTTCACCTACACCCATACATCCCCCCTCCTCATTAATTCCCACACCAAACCCCACTCATTCTGCCCTTTTTCCATTTCGCGCCAAAATCATTTGAACGATGGGGATCAAAAGCAAGCCATCCAACGGCTTAAAAAGGAAGTGGGAAAGAGATTACAACACTCCAGGATCTATTTAAGTCAAAAATGGAGAAGAAACATGTATTAGTTTTAGCAGTAGAGTAGTAGTAGTCTAGTTTTTAAGAATGTAGTGTAATTTAAATTCAAGTTGTATTTTCAAGTTCAAATCAATTGTATCCAGTTATTTTGAGTAATATAAGCTTGGTTTAAACTTTAATTTCAATCTCATTCACAAATTCTGTTTAGGCTAAATTTCATAAGAAAATCTCAATTTACTATTATTGTGCAAATAGTTGTTGATTATTGTCCAGTTAATGTTAGTTCAGTCATTCCTAAGCTTTTAAAAGCTTGGGATACATTGCAGCAATAACTTAGTCTCAAAAGCTCAAAATACCAAAAATATAGGAAAATAAAGAAGAAAATAAAGAAAATGGAGAAGAAGCAGAAGCATTGCAAGCAGTAATTTGGTAATGGTTTAGTGCTCAGGGGAGCTTTAGGGTAGATTTAGATCCTTGTGGTTTGTTGATTGTAAGCTAAGGACTGTTGTAAGTACTTTCTAATAAATTTTTGTCAAATTTGTATGTATGATCTTCTGTTATCATCTGTTGTTTATTGTTGTTTATTAGTGTTCAATTTATGTAGTTTTGAGTTAAATCAATGTTTAAATGATCTAGGTCCTTAAACTGCTTAATAAAATTCCATTTTCAGTTTAATAGGGGTGTTTGGCACAGGGGAGTACCCTGTGCATTTGTGGTTTTAAGAAGCTGAGTCCCACTTAGATATCACACATTAGGTTCTATTAGAGTACTTCAAGCACAAAATCAAGTAGGTATTGGTTATAAAGTCAAAATCAAGTTGATTCCATCATAAATCTTTAACTGTTGTTCAATCAGAGAAGCAAAAGCTCATTTTGTGTTTAAACTTTGTTAAAATCTCTTGATTCACTCTCACTTAGGCTAAATAAACTTGAATGAATCAATAGAATCAATAACAGCTTCATAAAAGTCAATCTGGTAGTTTTTATGAAAAGTCAAAAGTTTACTTTATCAGATTTCATCAAAATGGCAAGAATTTTAATGAATTTTCTGCTTAGTTTCAAGATTTGAAATTTATTGGGTGTATTTTCCCCCAGCTCAACTACAAATCCCCCCCTTATCTTATTTTTAGGATTTCTCTGTGGGCCCCCAGCTTGCCCCAAAGTCAGTTGCAGGGGGAGGAGATCCCCTGCACACAGATGCTCAGCTCAGACCCCCAACTTCCAAGGCCTCTTATGGCCTACACAGTGGGCCCCACAATGAGCTTATAGGCTTTTTGAGAAGCTAATAAGCTTATCTTTAGGTCCCTGGGATTATCTTGGGATTTGTACCTCCTTTGCTTGGGCTGCTTGACCCACAAACCTTGTCCCTTGTCTGTGTTGTTTGTTTGGTTTTTGGAATAGCATAGTCAGCTTATTGGCTTATTCTTGGTGCCATTCTAGTTTTTATAGCTTATTACATGTCCAATAAGCTTGTTTGATCCTAAATCCAACCCTGGTTCTCAGCTTTAAGCTTATTTCAAGCTTATAGCTTAGACAGTTGACCAAAGTCAACTGTCTAAGAAATAAACACTTGTTGTGCTTATTTCTGAGTCCCACAAAGTTTGTTTTCACAAAAGTCTTTCATTTTTAGGTGTAAAACAAGTTCTCAAGAAGAAAATCCAGAAAAGTTAACTTAATTTTTAAGTGATAGTTTCTATTTAATTTTGTTTAATTTTAATTTTCATTTTTATATTTTTATTAAGTACTTAGCTTTTTTATATTTTTCTTAAATGCCTCTCATATTAAAGTATTTTTAATAATTTTCTCAGATTTTTATTTTATTATTTAGTATTTATTAGAATTAATCTTAGTTTTATTAATTATTAATTAATAATTAGTTTTAAGTAGCATAATTAGTTTTTATTAAGTAAAACCTAATTTTTATATTTTTCCTAGCTTTTATATAATGTAAAATAATTTTAGGAATTTTTTTATAATTTTTACTGTTCATTTTCTATTTTTCTTAATTTAAAATAGTTTAATTAGGTAATTAATAATTAATTAGTAATTAATTAATAGAAAAATCACAAAAAGACAAAAATACTTATTTTTAATTTTAAAAATTACTTTTAGTTATTTTATAATTTTAGAAATTTTATTTTCACCTTTTTAGTATTTAATCAATATTATATTGTATTTAAGTATTTTAAATATAAATAATAAGTATTAAATAGTATTTAATTAGTAATAAATAATTAATTAGTGTAAAAATTTATTTTAATTTTCTAAAAAATTTCTTTAATCCTTTAGTTTGTAAAAAAGTCATTTTCACCCCTGGGGGTTTTCAGAGTTCATTTTTCAATTTTTGTTTCGTACGTTTACGTCATTTAAAACGTGAACGTACGCGTTTTTAGGTTTTAAACGTTTCTGGTTTTTCCTAGCTTTTCTGTCTTATTCATATAGCTTATAGCTATTTCATTGTAGATTCCTTAGTCAGATCAATCTCAAACCCCTTTTCCATCCAGATTCACCCGATCGCGAAACCGTTTTATAACCATCACATCTCGTCGGGACATAACGACCCGGGGAAACCACTATATTCCGCGGAGCATTGACTCTAGGCTGTTTGACCTTGTTGACCATCCCTGGTCAGTTTAGGTTGACCGTTTGGACCTCAATCAGAGAGTCACTTGAATCCTACTATCATCGTTTCACTAATGTGGTCAATGATTTGGAATGACACAAAATCACAGTACCAAGGATCGCAGTGAACTCCAAATTCGTTGGTAGTCTTGGTCCGGATTGGCATAAATATGTGACATTCTTTCGACAAACCAAAAATCTTCATGATGCACCATATGGATTGTTGTATGATTTTCTGAAACATCATGAACCTGAAGTGGAAAAAGATCGAGCTCTTCGAGGAGGATACTTACCAACACCAACACCAACACCAAATTCTTTGGCACTCGTAGCTCAATCTCACTATGCTCTACCACCAATGTCAAATCATGCACATGTTCAAGAGCAAAACTACTTCAGTTATCCACAATCTTCTACCTCAAACCAAATGGTCCCTTATGATTCATCTCCACATAATACTTCTACTCAACTTGTTCCTTACAACAACAATGATGCAATGTATTACTCAAACTCCAATGAAGATGACGATGAGGACTTTAATACGTTGAATCAGGGACTTGCTCTTATTGCTCGTGCTTTTAGCAAATTCTCCAACAAAACAAACAACCGTCAACGTTCATCTTCTAACACAAGGAATCAAGCTGTTGTAAATGATGGAAAGGTGGAAATTCAGAATCGTAACTTTGGACGATCTGGTTCAGGAAGTTCTTCAGGAAATTTTGGGAATGGTCAAAGGTTCAATAACAATGGAGGGTTCAGGAACAACTCAGGTCCGTCTCAGCAAAGGTCTGAACCAGTTGAAACTAGGAACTCAAACTCTGGGAATGCAGTGTGGTGTTATAACTGTAATGAAAAAGGTCATATAGCGACAACATGTCCTAAACCGAGAACTCGGGGTAGTAAATTTCACAAGCAGGCATTACTCATGGCTCTCCAAGATGAAAAAGATGGACATTTCCCTGAGCAGGAAAACAATTTCATGGCAAATATGAACAATGACGATGACATGGAAGATCTGGAAGCTAATGCAGCTGTGATGCTTATGGCCAACATGCAGGAACTTCAGTTTAATGATTCAGGTCCAGTGTATGACACTGACGGCTTGTCTCAGGTACATGACCTTAATACATGCCTAATACATGACATTGTCTCACCTTCTGCTTCTGAATCAGATGTGGAGCAAGTTGTTCCATCTGATTCATCTTCATCTTCTCAAGCAGATGAACAAATAAGCACAGTTGTCATATTTGATGATGACACAGCTGTTTCATTTGATGATCCTATTGGGTATGATAAACATGATCATATAGAACAACATGAACCATCGTTTGATCCAGACCCTGACCTCATATTGTTATCCAAACAACTGAACGATCAACAATTGCAAATCATAAAATGCAACGAGAAAAACAAAGCCTTAAAAGAAACAAATGCGTCACTTGCAAGAGATATTGAGTGCTATAAAATACAACTTTCAAATCAGGAAGACAAGGTTAAACACGCAAAAAGTTTTGAAAAAGCTTTTCAAGAATCTTACAACAAAGAGCAAGATCTTCAACGTAAAATGCAAGATTTAATTGAGTCAAATGGAAAGTTGGTTTCAAAACTTGAAAGTGAAAAGTGTGAACTCAAAGTAAAAGTTGAACAACTTCAAAATGTACTTTCTAAAACAGAAACAGAATTGTCAAGTTGCAAAAAGGATTTTTGTGAACATAAAATACGAAAAAGGAAGTATATAGATAACTTACTTGGTGAGATTGTTGATCTTGAAAGACAACTCAAAGAATTTCGTAATGTTGTTTACAAAACCGGGGGCTCTGTCACAACAATTCAGAAATTTACTTTAAAAACGAGACCTGATAAAGGATTTGCTCTTGGTGATTTCAGATCAATGTTTCTTCACACAGCATTCAAAGAAAATCCTAAAATTTACAGTATGGACCATTTTCTTGATAATACGATTGTGCGTACTGTTGTTTTTGATACTGAGGAAGAGGAAGAACTTGAAGACGAGAGTCGATCAAAAATGAGTAAAGTTGAATATTGGACACCATATGATTATTCAAAAGCTCCTCATATTTCTAAATCTTTTGTTACTCAAAAGGAATTACCTGAGAAATCATGGTACGTCACTGAGTTATATGTTTCATCCTCTAATGCGGCCCCTGTCCAAACTGTAGCACAAATAAATGGTCCTTTACCATCCTCTGGTGAAGTTACACCATTACCAAAAAGTTGTCGTGTCTTGAATTATTACAAAACTTTTATGGAAGACATCGAAATTTTGGAGGAAACAATTGAACGTAATTCTGAAATAAAAATTGAAACTTTTCAATCTGCTTACGAGCGAGAAAAGAGAGATATTTTTCAAAAACAAATGTTGCCAATTGTCAAACACCTCCGTCTCTGTGCTACACGTTGGGAACAGGAACTTCAAAACGAGGTCAAAACAATGATAAACATTTTCAACTCAACTGAAAATGCGATTTTGGTTCAAAAGCAAAGAAATAGAATTTTAAAAGATGATGCTGATCGACTCTTGGAACAAGTTCTCAATGCTGATATTTTGTCTGTTATCATGAATGATCTCTATAAATCTGATACTTCTATGCTTATGGATGATCTTTGTGTTGATAATAACTTGTTGAATGTGGAAATAGAGACACTTAAACATGAAAATGACAAGCTGAGAATACAGAATGATGATGTGACAAAACAATTTACAAAAGAAATTTGTCTACTCAAACAAAGGCTTGAATGGTGTCAAGCTCAAAGTATTGATATGGAATTGAAATTTCAAAGTCAAAATAATTCAAACTCTTGTCAGCTTTGCAAAAACAATGAGTCTTTAAAAAGTCTGTGTCTCAAATATGAGAAAGAAATTGCGGATTTAAAAATTGAAAACGCCGAATGGCAACAAAACCGCGATGACATCAAATATTGCAATGGTTTACTTAAGTCTGATATTCAGGATAAAAATCACATCATTATTGATTTAAAAGAGAAAATTAAGCTACTTCAAAAAGGAAAGTTTGTTGACACCACGGTGATAGCACCAGGATTGTATCAAATAGAAAAAACTGCTAAAGGAAATTTTGTTCAAAACACTAATGTTGATAACTCCACTTCCACAGGACTAGTCTCCACTAATAGCGTTAGCAGACCCAAGCGAAAAAGTAACAAGACGAATAGGATCTTGCAACGTAAAAGAGGACCACTAGAAGCTCAAGAAGTAGAAGATCAACTTAGGACTTTGAATAAAACTCATGTTGCATCAGATTTAGATTCTAATCTGGCAAATTGTAATCAAAATCTAAATGTAACGAATGATGTACCTTTGAATGTTTTGAATATTAATGCATCTTGTGTGTTTTGTCGTAAAAGCGTATCATCTGGTGATCATACAAAATGTATAGCTAATTCTCTTCTTAATCGTCATAAGAAACGTAGGACAAGCATTCCTTCTAGGACCACTACTGCCTCTAAGTCTATATTAGGAAAACCGCCTTCTACGGTTTCTAATGATGTTGAAGTTACCCCCATAATTGCAGAGAACAAATCTAGGAACAAGCCCATTACTAGTGAATTCACCATAAAGAAAGCAAGAACTAGTTGGAATTGGCAACGTTGGTTACAATATAAACCAGACTTTAAATGGATTCCTAAATTGTTGAATGCATGTGCTTCTAACCAACAGGAACCCGCACTTTCTTTGGGTTCCACCCTTACTTCTGTTCCATCCTTGTCGTCTTCTTGTGATGCAGGTGGTACAGATTGTTCTCTGGATTGTTGATAGCGGATGTACCTGACATATGACAGGCAATCTCAAACTGGTAAACAACTTTGTTTCAAAGTTCATTGGTACTGTCAGATTCGGGAATGATCATTACGCTTTAATCATGGGATATGGTGACTATGTCAGCGGGAACATTGAAATCAGTCGTGTTTATTATGTGGAAGGCCTTGGACACAACCTTTTCTCTGTTGGTCAATTTTGTGATGGGGATCTAGAAATTCCATTTCGTGAGAAAACTTGTTTCGTTCGTGACTTACAAGGAAACGATCTAATGTCTGGCTCACATGGTTCTAATCTTTACACAATATCAATGTCAGATATGATTGCTACATCTCCGATATGTCTTCTCTCCAAAGCAGAATCGACTAAATCTTGGTTATGGCATAAACGTCTTTCGCACTTGAATTTCAAAACTATGACTGAACTTGCTCGTCACAAACTTGTTGATGGTTTTCCAAGATTCCGTTTTACCAAAGATCACTTATGTTCAGCCTGTGAACAAGGAAAAAGTACTTGCGCTCATTTTCCTTTTAAATCTGAGCACAGTACGAATCATGTTTTACAATTGCTTCATATGGATTTGTGTGGACCGATGCGTGTTCAAAGTATCAACGGTAAACGCTACATACTTGTAATTGTGGATGATTACTCAAGATGGACTTGGGTTTATTTTCTACGAAGTAAAGATCAAGCTCCTTCAATGATCATCACCTTTCTCACTAAAATTCAAGTTCAGTTACGCAACACGGTATGAATGGTCAGAACTGACAATGGAACAGAATTTAAAAATCAGACACTTCGGTCATACTATGAGAAAGTGGGAATTGAACATCAAACATCTATTCCTAGAAGCCCAGAACAGAATGGAGTCGTTGAAAGACGTAACAGGACGTTAGTGGAAGCTGCTAGAACCATGTTGATTAATGCTCAATTACCAGATTACTTATGGGCGGAAGCTGTTTCAACCGCATGTTATACCCAAAACCGTTGCATGATCACATAACGCCATCGCAAAACACCTTATCAAATTGTTCACAAAAGAAAACCAAACATCGATTACTTTCATGTATTTGGAGCACTTTGTTATCCGAAAAATGATCGTGATGATTTAGGTAAACTTAAAGCAAAGGCTGACATAGGAGTGTTCGTTGGATACTGTGAAAATTCTAAAGGTTTTCGGATATGGAATCGTCGTACAAGAGAAATTCAAGAAACTATTCACGCTAATTTTGATGAACTCACACAAATGGCTTCTGAGCAACACAGCTTAGGACCCGAATTCAACCATCTTAACTCTCCGGACTCTTCAGCTGAACCATTGCCCCTCAATCGCAAAGAATTGGAAACCTTGTTTGCTCCACTGTTTGATGATACAATTGAATACCGTTCTACTGAGGTCTCACCCAATTCCGCTGCTCAACCTGAAAATATTCAAGTACCTGACTCACCTCAACAAACTACTACAACTGTTGAGAAAGACGGTCCTCCAATTGCATCACCATTTACAGCAGAACAAACTGCTTCCAACTCACGACAATCAGCTGAAGCTCCTACACCACAATCAGTTCCACAACCCGCAGAGCATGATCCTAATGCGTTCTTTAACCCGTTTGCACCAGCTCCAACATTTCCTGAAGTAGCTGAGTCGTCCACACGCAATTTGGATCCTGCTAACATGCGAGATACTTATCAACTACACCCTTCGACACACAAATGGACTCGAGATCATCCCCTAGATCATATTATTGGCCATCCAGATGCACCTGTAATGACAAGACAACAACTTCACACTGATGGAGAAACGTGTATCTATGCACTCACAGTTTGTCAAGAAGAACCTAAGAACATTAAAGAAGTAATGACTTATGACAACTGGATTGAATCTATGTAAGAGGAATTTCAGCAATTCATACGATTAGAAGTCTGGGAATTAGTTGAAAGACCTGACGGAGTCTTTGTCATCGGGTTAAAATGGATTTGGAAAAATAAGCTAGATGCAGAAGGCACAGTCATACGTAACAAATCACGCCGGGTAGCAAAAGGATACTCCCAACTAGAAGGAATTGATTTTTCCGAATCCTTTGCTCCAGTAGCTAGACATGAAGCTGTTCGGATCTTTCTGGCTTATGCAGCACATCGGAACATGGTTGTTTATCAAATGGATGTGAAAACAACATTTCTTAATGGAGAACTCCGTGAAGAAGTTTATGTAAGCCAACCAGACGGCTTCGTTGATCTTGAGCATCCCAATCACGTTTACCAACTGAAAAAGGCACTCTACGGACTTAAGCAAGCCCCAAGGGCGTGGTATGACAAAGTGTCTACTTTCTTGCTGGCCAATAAATTTTCTAAAGGTTCAGTGGACCCAACACTATTTACAAAAACATACGGGGAGGACTTACTTGTTGTTCAAATCTATGTCGATGATATTATTTTTGCTTCAACAAAAAGAAGTTACTCTAATGATTTTGCAAAATTAATGAAAGATAATTTTGAAATGTCCATGATGGGTGAACTTTCGTTCTTTCTAGGACTACAAGTTCATCAATCACCCTGTGGAATTTTTATAAATCAGTCCAAATATGCTCTAGAAATTTTAAAGAAACATGGAATGATGAGTTGTGATACTTACAATACACCAATGGGCTATACCACAAAACTAGATGCTGACTTACATGGGACACCTGTTGACCCTACCAAATACCGTAGTATGATTGGGTCACTCATGTATCTCACAGCTAGTAGACCTGATATAGTATTTGCTGTCTATATGTGCTCTCGCTATCAGTCCAAACCAACTGAAAAACACCTCAGTGAGGTTAAAAGAATCCTTTGATACATAAAAGGAACCATTAACTTGGGAATCTGGTATCCGAAGGATTCTGGTTTTGAACTAATTGTTTTTTCAGATGCTGATCATGCAGGATGTTTAGACACACGCAAAAGTACATCTGGTGGATTACAGTTTCTCGGAGATAAACTTGTGTCATGGCAATCAAAGAAGCAGGACTACACATCACTGTCGTCAACAGAATCTAAATATGTAGCTATGTCTGCTTGTTGTGCTCAAGTCATCTGGATGAGATCACAACTGAAGGATTATGGCTACCTGTTCAACAAGATTCCGATCTACTGTGATTCCAAAAGTGCCATTGCTATTTCCTGCAACACAGTTCATCACTGCAAATCCAAACACATTGATCTCCGATATCATTTCATCAAAGAGCATGTTGAAAAGGGTACCGTTGAATTATATTTTGTTGGAACTGAGTACCAATTGGCGGACTTACTTACCAAATCCTTAGCACCATCAAGGTTTGCTAGTCTAGTTCACCAAATTAGTATGCGATGTTTGACTCCAGATGATCTGGAAAAGTTTTTAAAACACAATTGATCGTCAAACATCAAAACTATCTTTGTAAATATTTTAACAAAAACAAAATACAAAAATATAAAACCAACAAAAATACAAAAATATAAAACCAACAAAAACACAAAAAGAATTTCTCTTATTCTTAAAAAAAAAAAATGCAAGTACAACCACTCTTTTCAACACCATTTTTTATAAACGTCGTCAAATATGATCAAAAACAAGTGTTGAGGGGGAGGTAAAGTATTTTTTATTTTTCTTAATATTTACTTCGTACTTGCATTTTACCAAAAATAAAATATGTTGTTTTATCAAATGTGATGCTTTAAAGATTTTTCGGGATACTCTCCTTGACCATTATAATAAAATTTTTATTTTTTTTAAGACATTGGTCTAAGGTTGAGGGGGAGTAAAATTCCACAAGTTGTTCTTGTCTTAGACTTGATGTAGTTAACGAAAGTTAATATGTGAGTTAATTGGGCACTAGGTATGATAGTAATATAAGGTTAAGGGGCCAAAGTTGACAATCATTGAAACTTAAATAACCTTAGTCAAAACATGTTGACCCACCATCATTTACTGCTAAACTGTTTCACACATTTATTACTTCACCAAACCAATCAACGACTCACGCTCAATCTGCTAATCCAATCGTGTAACATCTAATCTGTAAGTACAAAAAGTTTTTGATTATGATTGTGAACATCGGTTTTTAATTTCATCAAAATCAAACGGCTAAATTTTTCAAAATCGCTCTTATTTGATTTAGGGTTTTGCGTAAATTAAGACCTTGAGATTAAGGGTGTTAGTATGTGATTTGGTTAATGGGTTTTGATCCTATTATGATACTAAACATGTTTGTGAACTCCAATCATACCCAGAAACTCTAATTGATTGATTTTGAATTTAGGGTTCATATGTGGATTTAGGGGTTCTTGATTTTGGGTGTTATGATTCTAATTGTTGATGGGGATAGTGTTTATATATGCTTAGGAACTCAATTTTGTGGTTTAATTGCTTTAAAATTAACTTGTGGATCTTGAATCTTGGATTTAGGGTTCGTATACACTTGCTGTTATGAACTTTTGATTCCATGGTTAATAGTTGTTATAACTTGGTCCACATGTTCTTTAGCATATTAGAATCGCTTGCCCTATTCAAATTTCTACCCAGAAACATGTTTGAATCCGATTGTGATTAGTTGTTCATACGATCCTACGCATAAGTTTGAGTATTGGCATGTTTACGCATATGTTTGTGAGTTTTAAGTGTGTTGGAATGAGTTTGAATGAAGTATTGATCAGTGGTTGTGTTTAACACTTTCAGGAATCAAAAGACACATTTTTTCAAAGGTGATTTTCGTTAAAGACGTTTCTACGCAAAAGTTACTCATCCTACGCGTAAGATTGAATCTTACGCGTAAGATTCGACGATATTGAAAAACTTGTCTTGGATAAGACAATGTTTACGCATGAGATCATTTCTTACGCATAAGTTTTTTCTTATGCATAAGATATTATCTTACGCATAAGTCAAAATTTACGCATAAGTCATATCTTACGCATAAGGTTCCATCCTTTGCCTAAGCTTCATTCTTACGCATAAGATTCATTCCTACGCATAAGATGAATTCTACGCAAAAGATTGCACTTACGCGTAAAATAGAAGTTATGCGTAGCTTTTGTTATCTTACGCGTAAAATGATTTCTTACGCATAAGAAATGTTATGCGTAGGATTTTTCAATCTTACGTGTAACATTGCCTAAATTCATAAAATTTGTCTAAGTGTTGTAAAATTTCAAAAGTGTAAACTCTTGTAATGGTTAACTCATGTTGTGACTAGATTGTTATAAGTTTCTACTAAGTGTTAACTTCTAAAACACAAGTTCATCATATAACAACAGTTTATACACAAAACACCCACTGATCAATCTAAAATCTGCATTGTCATGTAATTGAATGTCTGAGCTAACAAAGTATATCATTGCTATGTTTGTGTTTGTTTATGATCAATTCAGATGGCACAACATAATGACATTCCATATGGACCAGAACCTGAACCTAAACTCTCCTGGGAAGAAACATTTCCCGAGAATTACTCCAGAAAGATAGGCAAGAACAACTTAAGCATCAACTTCAACAAAATCACGTGCAATGAATCTTCATGCATTGTAGCTGTGGATGCACTCCTCTATCACCCGAACAAAATCTTGTTCACCAAATCAGCATCTATAGCCTGCTTCTACATACACCAATTTTGGCACACACTTCAGCTAGACCTTGGGGAAGAGTCCTTCACTTGCATGCTTCATAAGAGACAAGTTACTGTGGACATAGACACTCTTCGTAATGTTCTTGGTTTGCCTGAACTTGGCCCAGAAGAAGAATACGATCCAGTACCTAATGAGGAAGAGCTGATAGAATGGTTACGGGATATTGGGTACGATGAATCAGAAGAAGTGGTGACTAGACACTCTAAGGTCAACATCAGATTTCTTCCACAACCATGGAGAACGTTGTACATCCTGATTGCTAAGTCTTTATCTGGCAGAGACACTGGTCACGAACACCCCAAGCTCCAACACCTCAAACTTTTCTGGGCTGTGGCAAACGTCAAAAAGGTGGATTATGCTAGCATTATTTGGGAAGATCTTGTGTGGCACATACAACACAAAACTACCAATATTCCATTTGTTCGTTTCACCAAATTACTCATCGAAAGCTTCCTTCGTGAGTATGACGATATTCCTCAAAGACTGGATGATGAAGCCAAGAACACTTTCAGAAATGAGGACACTCTCAGACAAATTAAGAGACTTGACACCAGCACTCGTAAACAAGGAAAACCTTTTCCCGATTGTCTCTCGAATGATAAAGTGAAACTCTGTAAGAATTACAAGTACTACGTTCAAGCCCTCAAGGAAGACAAAGTTGGGTTCTTAGACGAAGTAATTCTACCTTCGTGCATGCAGAAGAAAGGGAAGAAAGGTAGCAAGTCTGGGAGCTCTGGTAGTTCTACCAAGTCTACACGAAAGAGGGGTACACTCAAGTTCACAATTCCAGTCAAGAAACCTGAATCTATTCCTGAACCCACTCAACCACCTTCTCCAAAACCGTCTGACTCAGAAACCGAATCGGATGAAGGTCCAGTTTATAGGGAAGCCTATGCAAACATCAACAAGAAGGTGAATCTTGAAGATCTTGATGATATGGACATGTCTTTCGAAGATTGGGACAAGAACATTGATGAATTTGCTGAAAATGCTGAATACCCAACAAATCTCAATCAAAGACCGATTACTGAAGCAGACACTAAATTGGAAGAAGAAAGGATTAGGAAAGAGAAGCTGAAGGAACCACTGACTGCTGAACAAGAAGCTGCTCACTCAAACATAGGCCTCTCAGTGGAAGAAGAAAATGAAAGAGCTCTTAATTTGGGTCTCCTCCACAGCAAAATAGATGCCTTCCAAGCTGATCAACCTCCACCTCCTTTGTTCTCTCAAACAAACGAAGCAGGCGGATCTAGCAGAATTCCTGAATCCACTACAGGAACCAATGCTGCTTTGATTGTCTACGATACCCCCACAGTATCACCTACAGATGTAGAAATGCTCAATGCTTCAGCAACAGGAGAAGAGGAAGAGGAGGACCATATGGATACTGATGTTCCATATCTTTTGACCATGGAAGAAATGGAGATCAGAGAAAGGGCTCAAGAAGAAGAATTAAAGAGAAAACAAGAAGCTGAAGAAGCTAGGCTTGAGGAGCTAGAACAAGCCAAATTGGAAGAAGCTATTCGTTTGGAAGAAAGCAGAAAAGCTGAAGAGGCAGCCAAACTGGCAGAAGATAAGATAAGAAAAGAAGAAGAAGCCAAGCTTGCTGAAGATCTTAGGCTTAAGGCAGAAGCAGCCAAATTAGCAAAAGAACTAAAGCTTAAAGCAGAGGCAGACAGACTGGCTTAAGAACAAAGATTACAGGAGGAGGCAGCCAAAGATAAGAATGTTGATAAACCCGAATCACAAAGAGGAGATGATAAGGACATAACCACCCACATTGAATCTTCACAATCATCACCTCCAGCATCCGAATCTACACATGACGAATCAATCAAGAAACCCACAAGTACAAAAGCCTCTGCTGCATCCAAGTTGATTAAGAAAGCTTTTAGGAGAGTTCATGAAAAGAAGAAAAGCAAATTAGAAGATCAAGTTGAATCACTAGCAATTCAAGTTGCTGAATTGACTAAGCTTAATACGAATGTCCAAGAGCTGCAAGAAAAGGTTGACACCATCTTAGCTAAGGATGTACAAGAAAACTTGGAAGCTACATTAGCTGCTCAAGCACATCAGTATATGGAACAACACTTAGTTGCTGAATTGAAAGATTTGCTGGCACCTATGAGAGATGAACTCACCAAGTTTGCGGAACAAGCAGTCAAGAAAGTGATCAGATCTACCTCATTTACTCTCCGAGCAGACAAATCAACTCTACCACAACCACATATGTCATTGGACGAATTAGAGACCCAACTCTTAGACAAATTGGCAAGTAAATTCACCTTGTCACCTGATGAAGCTAAAGTCCTGGAAGCTTTAAAGGCCAAAATGTCTAAAGAGTCCTGCAGCACTGAGGCCGACAAACTAAAACGTCAAAGAGATGACGATGACAAGGATCCTAACTCACAAGCAAAGAAACAAAAGCAAGCCGAAGGACCCTCATCTCAACCCAAAGAACCGGTCATTCCTCCAACTACAACAACATCTACTCAACAACCCAAGGCATCTGGTTTCGGTCCTAAAGCCCATGATCACTTTCAATACACAGGCGGAGACGAGATTCCTCAGACCGATGAAGTACCAAAACCGTCATCTACAAAGAAGAAAGAAAGGAAACAAAAACATCATCAGCACAAACCTGACACCTCTTCAAAAGGCATAGAACCTAAGAAACCGAAAACCATTCTCAAATGGCTTGACGAAGACAAAACTGCCGATTACTCCTGGTTTGTCAAGATGATTAATTCGCAACCACCACTTGCAGATGATCAAGAACCTCTCGATGGTCGAACAGTGGAATACGCTCAGTTGATTCAACATAAATTTCACATGAAAAAGATGAACAAGAAAGAGTTACGAAGAATCAAGAATGATGCATTCAATCTTCTGAAAAATCGGTCTGCTAACTCCATCGAACTTGAATATCATCTAGAAAATATTGCTCGAGCTATGTCAAGCAATATTGACTGGATCAATCCTGAATCTCATATCAATCCAGTTATAAGGAAGACAGCACCATACATAACTGACTGGTCCAAACCTCTGCCTATGATTGGAAAGCCAAAGGAACCCAAGATCCCTTACAAGTTCTTCTTCAACAACGACTTGGAATTTCTAAAACATGGCAGCAAGATTGAAAAGAAGTACGCCACATCACTTACCTTCTCCATCCCTGCAGTAAGATACCTCAACAACGCCATCGAAGAAGAAGCCTCCGACTTATACATCGATAAAGTTGTTGACTATGACCGGAACGCACTCTATGGTATACATCATTGGCCAGATAACCGGGCACAGTATTATCGAAGCAGCAGACTCAATCAGACTATGGGTAATGTGACAAGTGAGTTGAAGATAGTCTCGATTCAGTTCATTTCAACAGTCACTCACTTTGGGTACCCCTTCCTCAGCAAAATAGTACTCAAAAGACTTGATGAAAAAGAGTACGAGATTTCCGAGTCAGACTTTCCACGATTACTCCTCAACGACATAGAAGATATGTATCTGCTCAAAGTTCAAGGAAAGCTTTGCAACTTACCCAAACCTATGCAGCTTGCCTTTATCACAGCTCTCCTAATCTTTATCAGACAAATAGTCATCAGAGAAAGAGTAGAAGATCTTCAACTAGGAGTGGAAAGTTATCAGAAGAAGCTGAATCTCACCAAACCTAACCTTTTCAACATCCCCAACCTTCAACATCAATCTCAATACACCTTGATCAGGCATCCATCATTTGGGTTCACATACCGCAGTGTAAACGGTCGAAACTGCTTCATGGCCTATGAAGAAATCCATAAGTTCTGTGATGAAACCCTGACGTTCGTCAGAGATGGAATCAAAAGCAGATTGGATGACATACCACTGGGCAAATCCAAAAGCTGGAATACCGATGAGGCCAGAGAGGATTGCAGATTCCTTACAAGGATTGAGAACCGGTTGAAGCGTAGGGATCAGTTTAGGAGATTGGAAAGCTATGTTGGAGGCAGACCAGGATTTCTGGTGTTGACGTTTCAGAGACCAGAATGGTAGAAATTTGTAAGAACTTGATTTGATTTGTCAATACTATTCTTCATAATAGCTTGTGCACGCATTACAGTGCACAACCCGAACTTGTAAAGAAAGGACCCTGAGGTACGCATCAGTGCCTCAATCCTAATATAAGGAGCGAAGGCTTCTTACTTTTGAGTAGAATTAATCAAATACTTTATGATTTTCATAATTCTGCTCAAAAGGACAAGTATTTCACCTCAATAAGACCTAATCACTTGTTGAGGGGGAGCACTTGTCAAAACCAAAATACTTTGTTTTAAAATCAAAAGTTCTTGATGAATCTCCCCAAAAGACTCAAAAAGGCATATTTTAATCTAAAAGATTGTCAAAAACATCATTTGATATGCTATTTTTTAGGGGGAGAAAATGGAAAAGTGATTAAAATATATGTAGTCTAAAAGCTAAAAGTTGTATCTTGTGTGAGCTAGACTCAGAATTGACCCAGGAATTGACGAAACAATAAAAGTTAGTAATCTCGAAAAGACTTATCCTCGACGGGTAATAAGATCAAGTTAGTTACTAGAGCTAGTTGTCACCTAAAAGCTGACAATGGAACTCTTTAACTAACCACGTAAGCGTGTCTCGAAAAGGATTTGTCCTAGTAGAAAAGTACCGTCTCGAGAAACTTTCTATGGACTTGACCAGGCCGGGTAATAACTTCAAGCTAGTCTAACTAGTGATGTAAGCGTGTCTCGAATCGGTCTTGTTCACTGAAAGTGGATCAATTCAAAATGCTTGCTCCTCCCGCATGTGCAAATTTATTATATACTTATGAGCACATGTGAAGGGGGAGCCCTTCAAAAGAGTACACAAAACTCTCAAAGTGTTAACCAAAATATTTGATTATCACAAACACTTTGAGAGATTTTCAAACAAAGGTTTCTTGGCTACTGTCGGTTAATCAGGGAGTTATAAGGTGAATAAGATAGGAAAAACCATCCTATGATCTGCCAGAGCCGGAGGGATCTACCCAAGGACATCTCCCATAGTTAGAATTAGAAGTCTTTAGGTATGATACGAAAAAAGGAGAAAAGAATGAAAGGGAAAGAAGGAGTTGAAGAATTAAAAAGAAATGTAAAAGAAAAGGGTGAAAAGAAATAGCCCTCCATATGTTCAACCTTAGGGCAGACACCGGGTTCAACTCGTATGCTACTGGTTGTTGCTAAGGCAACACCGGTATTGAAGACAAAGTCGTCATGGACCCAGTGATGCAATGCACTAAACCTTCTTAACCACTCAAGTTCTCTTAAAAGAGCTTGTTTCATTCTCACGGGGAACCAGTGTAATCTATCAACTTATCTCTTAGAGATGGTTGATATTGAAGAAGGAGACCCCTCCCTAGTCTCCGCATAGGAAATCTAAGTGTGCACTTATAGAGTCTAGAGCCATGAGATGCATCAAAGATCTCTTAGGAACACTTAGTATTTCTACAACTGGTGTTCTACAACAATGGACACCAGCTCTAAATTGTCGAGTCCTTCGCAGATCTTAACAATTTGCCGAGAACGTTTATGAGAGAATTACAAATGTATTTCTGAATGATTGAACGGAAATTCCTGGCAGGGTCAACATCAAACAGCCCTGATAGAAGGTCACTTCGGTAACCCCACAAGGGTTACTCTTAGTGTTTGCGGTGGTTCCATAGCGGTGGTTCCATAGCGGTCTACAGTCGTGGAGTGATCCCCAGCGACTCACCCAGTCATTGAGCTACTTAGTAGGTCTCGTAAGCTCCTTCGGGAGTATCTGATATGGGAACGGCCTTGATAAGGATTAGAAGGAGTCTTCACACTATGCTGTTGACGAACTCTAATTCCTTGTCTGTAAGTACCGGTTGTTTATTGCTAATTGTTTACTTGCAGGTACATCACCTCCATGATGGTAGATTCCAACATGCTCATACATACATCTTGAAGCAAATGATAGCTCCCCCAAAGATCTTAGCACCACAAAGTTCAAAGAAAGATTCTACGCCAATAAGAAGAATCTACAAAGTTTAAAGACTAAAGATCTTAGAAGTATGAAAAAGGAACTTCGTGCACGTGAAAGTCTAAAGATGTATGATTATGTTGGAATGGCGGACAAGCACCACAGACGCAGGATTGACGAACGGCAGACTACGTCATAACACAATCACTACACCATCACCAATGAACAAAGACATAGAGCAAAGTACATTCATTACACAACATTTTTGAAGACGTCTAAAGATTTACATGTCACAAGTCAACAACTAAGATGAAGACGTCAAGCAACCAAGATGACCGAACCATAGGGGGAGATTGTTGGGAACATACTTTCGTATTTAGTCAAGTCTCGGTCATTACCTTTTGTAATAGGTTGCTTAGTTATTTATTTCATTAGGTTTAAGTTACAAGGCTTATGTATTTAAGTCCAATGGGCTTGAAGCCCACGTTTTCTAGATGTATGAGGGAGGAAGGGAGTGTTGCCCTACTCTTCCCCTATATATACTAAGCTTATGTAAACTTTAATATTGTTGGTTATTTGAATATCTTAATGAAACTATTGTTCTTTCACTCTTCATAATCTTATAATCAACCATCTCTTATTCTCATCTCATTTCTTATACTTGTGTTTATTAAATGGTGACCTAACAGTATGCACTCATCTTTAGTGCATTATTGTTACATGTTTAAACCCTAAGTTAATTATCTAATTGATTACATGGTTGCTAAGTCGAGTCATATCCTTGTACATATTGTTTTGGGACGATTGGGACTCATGGGTAAATTACTTATTTTATGGAGTAATGGGGAAGAACATCATATATTACCCCCATATGTACGTTAATCTTAAAAGTACTCCAAGTGTTTTGATTTTCTTAATTCGAGTCATTAGATTAGTTTATTGTAAAGTATGTAAAAATTCAAGTGTAAGGGGAATTTTCATTCCCTATGATGTATTATTTTGGATGGTAGGGTAAGAGTGTATTAAAAAAAAAAAAAAAAAAAAAAAAAAAAAAAAAAAAAAAAAATCAAGAAAAAGAAAAGAAAAAATAGAAAAAAAAAACATAGGGACTACCATCCCTTTTTATTATATGTTCATTTTATGTTTTTGTTATTTTTCATTTATTAGCTTAAGTCGAGTCTAGTCTTGGCTTAGCAACGCCATATTGTACATGTAATTAACCAAGATTGTTAACTCGCCACCAATAAAGACTGCCTATATCCAACAAACCGTGTATTTCATATCCCTACACCTAACGTTACAACCCTTTAAAAGACCTCTTTGATAGTTTATCCTAGGTGCTTACGCCATGTGGTGGAGGTTTGATCCTTTCCGAAGCCTATGGTAATTTATTTTGCTATGACAGGTAGTGAGAGATATCTTCCGTTTCCATATTGTAATTTATACTTTATTACACCCGAGAGATGTGAGTATCTAAACACTATTTGTGAGGTGCTAGTATATGACCTCCGTGCTTGTCTTTGGTCTTTAGTGGAACGATTATTTGTTGTAATTACTTTTATATTAGTGTTAAATGACCCCTAACTTGTATTTTGACTAGAATAAAAGCGCATTTGCTTGAGGACAAGCAAATCTCAAGTGTAAGGGTATATGATGAGGCGAAAAATGAACCACTTTTAGGGGGTCATTTAAGCCCGGAATTGAATTTATTTGATCAAATATTGCCCTAAATCGTTTCTTTTGTGATTTTAGGTACTTTGCGAGTGAAATCTGGAAAAGGAAGCAATTCGGACGTTTTTGGAGCATAAAAGTGAAGAAAAACACCAAAGACTTAATTTTCCATGCTGAGAACAGTGTATGACGGCGTCAAGAGGAAATATTTGACGGCGTCAAGAGTAAAATCCATGACGACCCAGTACAAACCTGAAGGCGTCACAAAAAGGGCGTCAAGAGTTAATATGGTGACGGCCTGCATAAGGAGTATACATGACGGCGTCAGACCGAGATCTAGGCAGTCTGAGGAACTATTTGACGGCGAGATGACGGCGTCACACATTTGTTCTTGACGCCGTCACCTTCCAAAATCTATATATAGTTTTCTAATTTTCATTCATTAGAGAAGAACTTGTGTGGTGAAACCCTAAGGCCGAACCTTGTACATATTTTATAGTTTTTTCAAGGGTTTTCAGCCCTTGAATCTTTACATGTGCTATTGAGATAAGTCTTCTCTTAATTCAATCAATATGTCTATGTGTTGGTTGTCTATATCTTGTGCTTGTCTTGATTTCAACATGTTAGGCTAGATCTATCTTGTGTTTGCTTAGATCTAATGAAACCTAGATGTTAATTATGTATTGATTACTTGTTTATGGTTGTATTGGATGAATGATTTCAATGTTAGGCTTAAGAAAACTGGCAGATCTCCATTTGGTAACATGCTTGAACGTCTTAGGAAACATGAACCGATGGGTACTAGGTTTTATTGGTTGTATTTAATGCATGAGTAAATTCTAATGATCCCATGTTAGGAGCTTCTTAGCCGGCTCGACATAGGAGTGAAGTAGGCACTCATAGGATTGGGGAAGTAAGTACGCCACCCCATGAATGGTATTAAGGAATACAATCTGTCATCCACGCAACTATAACAAGTAATTAACGTGTAAAAGATATCTAGGGAGTAGTGAAATCTAAGTAAACACATTTCTCCCACTTATTGCTCACAACTTTAGTATAATTAGTTTATTTTCATTTTTAGTATTTTATTTTGATTGCATCTTAGTATTGGGTTAGTTGACTAGCAACTAATTCCGCCCAAATCCTTCAAACCCGAGATTTTTACTTGCTTTTCATAAAATATAAAAATACAAAAAGAATCATCCCTCATCTCTAGACTTAATCTTTAGGTTTTCTAATCCTAGCGACACTATTCCTAGCTGAACGTCCAATCCCCCGGTACTTGTCATTATACTATACTACATCGATCAGGTACACTGCCTGGTGGGGGTTGTAAGCTTCTCAAGGTCCCTTGAGAGGTAAAGCCTGGTGCAATCCCCACGCATCACATATAAACATGTTAATCATCCATACAAGATGTCTGAGTTTCGCATTTGGAACATTTAATATTCTAAGGCTCGATTCTCTATTAAGGAGGTCTAAGTTCCAACTTTGTCTGGAACACATGTGTGATCACATAACTGACTATATACTTATAGAATGACATGCATATATAAACGCATCGCAGGCTAAAAGTGCATAAAGCACCTTGCACACATTACTAAACGCATATAACATTCATATATAAATTAAGATTAAGCTAAATACTTGTGCTTGACTACAACATGATACTAAGCTGAGCTGGAGCTGAGACCAAGCTAAATATATAAACTGAGCAGTAATATGGTCACGAGGTTAAACTAAGACATGATACTAAAACTGAATTAATTACTAAAATTGTACTATAACATAAAACAAGGCTAAGAAATAACTTAATATACTACATCTGTACTATAATATAAAGCTGAACTACTATAAGTATAATGTTGAGATCGCTATCACTATGGCATATACTGAGGTTGAGCCATGACATACTACTGAATAAGACCAATAAGGTCTACTTTATAGTGAATATGGCCAAACAGGTCAACATGATAATGAATATGACCAAACAGGTCAACATGACAGTTAATATGACAAACAGATCAACATGACAGTTGAATATGACCAAACGGATCAACATGACATTTAATATGACCAAACAGGTCAACTTGATGCTTAATACGACCAAACGGGTCAACTTGTGCTTAATATGACCAAACGGGTCAACTTGGATCAACTTGATGCTTAATATGACCAAACATGTCAACATGATACTGAATATGACCCAACGGGTCAACTTGATACTAAATTTGATCAACAGGTCAACATGATAGTTAATATGACCCAACGGGTCAACTTGATACTTTATATGACTAAAAAGGTCAACATGATACTTAATATAACCCAACGGGTCAACTTGATACTTAATATGACCAAAAAGGTCAACATGATACTTAATATAACCCAACGGGTCAACTTGATACTAATATGACCTCACGGGTCAACATGATACTAATATGACCTCACGGGTCGACATGATACTAAATATGATCACACGGGTCAATATGATACTAATATGACCTCACGGGTCAACATGATACAGAATATGACCACACGGGTCAACATGATACTAATATGACCACACGGGGTCAACATGATACTAATATGACCTCACGGGTCAACATGATACATAACTTACATAGTACTTGAGATATAGCAAGGCATATATATACTAAACACGCTTAATCTACTAAACATGTTAACTGAAAATCCGTTACTCACCTGGGCCGTATAATGCAAGATGAATGATTCTGAATATGCCTCGAACACCTATATCATGATAGATGCACACGTATAATGTTAACACGTAACAACTAGGCATGAATATAACATGATAATCCAAATATAAGTGCAACTAAGCACACATAAACTAACTATAATGCATGAACTCATAACTAGTTATGGCATAAATCTCGCCAAACATGAATTACCATGCTCGCGAACTCGAGCTAAGCTAACCAAGTCTTGTTACTTGGTTCTACATTTTCATAACATGAATTATAATCATATAGGCTGAGAACATAAGCTATCATAACATATAATCACCCGGGACTTGCAAAAACATCATATCATGTCATAATCATCAAAACACTAAACAAGGTGTTTGCTGATTTTCTGCAATAGCCTGCAAATACATCTTTCTAACTGACTTAACTATATAACCAGGTCATGAGGCTAATTTTCCTTGAAATTATATTGTTTCCCCTTTCCGAAAACGTATGGAACGCTCCCAACGGAGCTACGATCTATCCGGTATGAATTTTTAAAGTTCGGTTTGCTGCACATTTCAAGATTAGCCCTTGCTGTACTAAGTTGCACTTTTGACCCATTTAACCTCTAGATGAGCCCAAACTTAAAACATAACAGCTGAAGTAGACACATTAACCTTTCCAGAAAGTCCAACCATGATTCAATCCGAGCTTCTATCAATTTTATACGCTATTTCTAACATGACTAACCATTGCTGAAAATTTTAGCAACTTATCTAACATTATACATCTCAAAATCTCATCAAGGGGGTGTTTGGATTAGCTTCTAAATCATCATAAACACCTTCTAAACACTCTAACATGATCATTAACATAATCCCATCATAAACCCTAATAATCATATGCATAACCCTTGAATCATAAACCATGAATTCTTGAATTCATCACATAATCATGTATAACACTTGCTAATCATAACCTCATAACTTATATTCATGTTTAAACATATAATTCACTACTTACCTTGAATTGGGGAAGAACATGAAATCACTTTAAACTCTTGATTCTTGACAACCCTTGTTTATCCTTGAAGCTCCATAACCTTTGATAAACTCCTCCTTGATTATTGATGAAATAGCTAGGAGTTTCAAGAATTTTTCATCTTGAAGAAACTAGGCTTCGTGATCTTTCTTCTCTTTTTTTTGTGTGATACGTGGGATAAGGAGGGAGTATTCCCTGAGTGGATTTTGTAAGATAAGCCACAAGGGTGTTTAGGTAATTTCCAATAACTTTGGCTGCTTGACATAATTAGTCCCTTGTAGTAGCATATCTTGCAAAATAGATCATATCTTGTTTGCATATCAAGTCCCCACTTGCTATATTATTCATACCGTCAAAGTGGGACTTTTCTATTCAATCCACTAAAATAATAGATATATCCGTTACTACTTTATTTAAAAATTTGGATGTTACATATGGCATGTTTGCAGGGTATACCAGTTATTTCCCAATACTTACAAGTGCAATTCCTTTCTGACATATTAACCACATACTGCTCAAACCCACCACCAGAAACTTGGTACATGCCATCTCCATTCCAAGACACAACATAATCTACAACTTTTTCTTTTCTCATTTTTAGCAACCTAGTAGCATTAACAATGCTACTCCTAGTCCACTTAATAGGCTGGCTATGCCCATCTTTTGAAGACACAAATTCTTTACTTTGTCCAGCTTCTTTTCTTGGCCCATCTTTTGGCTAGGCCCAACATGTTCACTTGTCCCAAGTGTTGGAATGGTACCTGAACATTCGGCTCTAATCCTGACCTTGTCATTCTTTTTCAAAAAAATTTCCCTTCTTGTTTCTATGGAGTGCAGTTTAATCATATCTTTTGCCTCTTTAGTTGTCCTAAATGTTCTACCAACATAAAAGTATGTTGATATATTGGAACTATCTGCTGTCTTTTGTTGTTGTTTTCTTAACACCTTCAACTTTCTCTTCCTACTCTTCTCCATATCATCATCTCCTTCTGATCCAGTATCAAACTCATCATTATCCAAAGGCTCTATATCAACATCAACATGATCATCATTTATCATATTCCTATTCAAATTCCCACTTCCCATGAACTCTACACTAGGATCTACATTGGCATGAAAGTCCTTCATATCAACTTCTACATCATCAGTATCATTTACCTCATCAGCTATGTAATCACTATCTTCCTCATCTTCACTATCTTCACTACTACTATGTTCCTCCTCATCCGCATCACTATATTCACTCCCACTATGTTCCTGCTCAACCTCATCATCTACTATTGGCTTTTTACCCTTATCTACTGCATGTTCAGCTTCACCACACATTTCTAAAGTTTGCTCAATCTCATTTAGCTTATCAACTACCTCAGCATCATCTAAACCTAAGAAAGGGTCAAAGTCTTCATTGTCCAAAGTAGAGTAAAAGTCAGTTGTAAACTCACTTGGCACATTATTTTTACCCATTTCATTTGCTGTGCTACTTTCACCAACAACATTTACACTACTTTCACCCACTACCTTGTCATTCCATTCCTACATCAATTTCTTAGCAACTATACTTTTAGGAACTGGTGCATCATCTTCAATTTCAACAATGGTACAAGTTTTATGATGAGTGCTCAAACACTCATCATTTTTGGTCAATCTGAACTGCCAAAACACTTAAAAACACTCAAATATGCATCAAAATACTGAAAATATCCCAGGATTGTGTTTTATATGTTTCAGATGCAAAATGATTAAAAACAGATGAAAAACGAACAAAGTTTGCATAATTGGCAGTTTTAGTCCCTCAACTTTTAAAACTTATCAAAATAAGTCCCTGGGCATTTGTTTTGAAAGAAAAGTCAACCCAAGACCTTTAAAAGTCAAGAATTATCAAAAATGGTCTTTGGGTGAAAAGTTTTCAAAAGTTTGCAAATTTAGTCCCTGGAGTTTCAATGTTGGCAAAACTGGTCCCCAAGAAATTTAAATTTGGCAAAAAATTATCTTTGTGGAATTAAAAGATGGCAAGAATGGTCCTTATTAGCAGGTTTGGAAAAATGACATGAATGGTCCCTGAATTTTCAGCATGTGCAAAAGTGGTCCTTGGGCTTAATAATATTACAAACCAAACGGACCACCCTTTATATAATCCCAAAAATCCAAATCCACTCCAAATACAAACACTAGCCCATCTCCCTCACAGCCCAACACACCAAAGCCCAAAACCCTTTTATTATTAAAACCAGGGTCAACACCCTTTGACCACATCCACCTCATCCCCACCCCGTGACTCCATAGCTTGCAGAAGCTCCAACACCATCATCACCCCTGCCAGGCCACCCTACACCCTTCATTATCACTTCTAAACACTACCACCCCACTTTCCTCCACCCCATTCCAAATAAAACACCTCCTCACAAGTTATCAGAGGTCCTAGTCATCATTGAGCTTTTGGCGCCAAAAACTTTGAAGGGTCAAGATTAAAATTCTCTCATCCTATGGCTCTAAATGAAAGTGGGAAAAACTCAAAGGGGTTCCTAAACCATTATGGTCCCCTATAAGAAGAAAGAGAAGCACCAGGGCCCAGAGAGTAGTTTTAACTTAGTTATTTTTAGGACGTTTACATGTAATTTTCTATTTCAAGTTGTAAACTTAGTTATAAATTGTACCTTCAAGCTTTTTAGTGTAACTTCAACTTATTTCGATCAAATAATTCCAGTTCTAAGTTCCATTTTAAGTTTGTGCCATTTTATGTTAAAAATCTCAATTCCATTCATAGTTATTAAAAAGTGTTGCTCAGTGTTTGTTTAAGCTCATTTAAGTTTAATTACAAGCTTTCAAAAGTTTTTGAAGCATTTATAACAGTCTAGGTCAGTTAACTCATAAATCATCAAAAATCATAAAAAATAAGAAAAAAAAAATAAAAAGAAGGACAAGAATGCTGGAGCACAGTAAATAATTGATGGCTGTGGGTTAGAGGTTCTGTGGAGAGCCATTAGGAGTGGTTTATGGCCCTGGTTACTTGTTTTGCAGCATGGATCCATTGTAAGCCATTATCTCACTTTTTGGCATTTGACTGTAGAAGACCTTAATTGTTGCTTATTCATGTCTCTTTATGCTCATTTGGTGTATTTTAGTGATATTATTGATTAATGTTAGGTACTTGTTAATTAGATATAATTGTTGCTCAGTTTTTCATTCTCACTGCCATTTTTAGCATAGCTTTGATTCTCAGGTACTTGTTATGTTAGTTGATGTTTTTGTGCTCAAACTAGTTTACAAACATCATTGTAGGAACTTGTGAATCATTTTTGAAGATTAAAACAGTCAAATCTTTTGAAAACATAGAAATCAGTCTTATAAAGGACTGTTTGGATCAGTGGATCTCAGTGTGTTCTAGCTTGTTTTGTGAGTTGTACTTGGTCACAATAGCTGATAATAGGTGATTTTAGTTAGGTTTGGTCACAAAATTTAGGTCTCTTTTTATAAATAGTCAAAATCTCTTTTTATCTTAATCAATTATGCACTGTTGGATTTTTGTAGTAGCATAATCATCTAAATCAGTTCTTTAGTTGTTAAAGTAGCTTAAGTAAGTTTTATTATAGCTTATTACTACAATATCAGTAATTAAATTAAGATCTAAACTCACATAAGTCAAAGTTCTTCAAGAATATAAAAAGTCAAAATTGCATACTTCATCAGAATCTTACTTTTTGAGGGAATTTTCATGAATTTTGTACTTGGAATTGGACCTTGAAACTTTTTGTGGTTAAAGAACACCAGCTAAAATACAAGAATTTATGCTTGGTTTATTTTTTGGATTTTTTTTGTGTGGCTTATGCTTGTGCTTATTTGAGGTTGCAGGGAGTGCATCCTCCCCTACACCAGGCCTTTTGGCCTAGTTTCTTTGGCCCTTTGTGACTTCTCCTGTGGGCCCCACTACTAGTTCTTTGGCTTTTTGATAAGCCAATCAGCTCAACTTTTTAGGCCTTAGCTTATATTGGACCCTAGCTTATTGGTCCTCAGCTTATTTGACCTACTTTGGTGACCTGTCCAATACCCACAACACTGAGCATTCAGTAATTGTACCCAAGTTCAAAGGACCACCAAGGGTGCAATTATAAGTAATAAGCCCAGCTTATTGGCTTATTTTGGAGCTGACCAGGTCAACTTTGATGGTCAACTTTCTCTTTGGACTTCCTTTGACCTCTGTGGACCCCATAGAGGTCTAAAAGTTCCCGATTTGGCATGTTTGAAATTTATGTATTGCATAAGTGCTTATTTTGATTCCTGGCTTATTATCCTGTGCTTATTTAGTCATCTGAGCTTATTTGTATTCACTTAAGTTGTTTAAAGCTTATTCAGTAGCTTGTGGCTTATTCATAGCTTTTTGGTTCACAAAATCCAATCCCACAAGCTTACTAGGACTTCCTGTCCTCACTTTGGCTTTCCAAATAACTTATTAATAATCTCTAGCAAAAGTTCCTTTGTAAAAAGTTCTTAATTCCAGTAGTAAAAGTAGTGTGTAAAAGAAAATCAAAGAAAAACCAAAAATAAGAAAGTGATAGCTTCTATTTAAACCCTTTTGGCTTATTTTTCTGCTTATTTATGAGCACTTCTTGATTTTAATTTTTTCTTAGGCTCCTTATAACCTGTAGGATTTTTAGTAATTTTTTCAGATTTTTCTCATTTGATTTAGTATTTTTTATAATTTAATTTAGTTTGAATTAATTAAATAATAATTTTTTAATTAATAATAATTAATTGAAAAGTAGGAAAAATATATTTTCTTTTTTAAAATTAGTTTTATAATATTTTAGATTTTTCTAAATTTAATTTTCATTTTTCTAGTTAAAATTCATAATTAGTTCTAATTTAATATAATTTAAATAATTAGAAAGTAATTAATAATTAGTAATTAATTAATAGTAATTAATTAAATAGCGTAAAAATTATTTTTCTTTTTCTAAAAAATTTATTTTGTCATTAGGATTGTAAAAATATAAATTTCATAACCGTAGGATTTTATTTGTTCCTGTTTCACTTTTTATTTTGCGCGTTCGCGTTTATTTTAAATTCAAACGCGCGTTTTTAGATTTAAATCACGTTTTTAGTTTATCTGATCATCAGTAATTGTTCATATAGTGTTTCTAAGTTATTCTCATTCCTAATCTCTTAGTGTAATCATAATAATCAAAATCCTAATCTTCCTGTTAAATCACCCGATCACTTAAAACGTTCACGATTACAATTGCACACCTCGCTGGGACATAACGACCCAGGTGATGTGTAGGGATTGCACCAGGCTTTACCTCTCAAGGGATCTTGAGAAGCTTACAACCCCCACCAGGCAGTGTACCTGATCGTTGTAGTATAGTATAGTGACAAGTACCGGGGGATTGATCGTTCAGCTAGGAATAGTGTCGCTAGGATTAGAAAACCTAATTACTAGTTCTAAAGATGATGGATGATTATTTTTGTATTTTTATATTTTTTAGAAAGCAAGTAAATATCTCGGGTTTGAAGGATTTGGGCGGAATTAGTTGCTAGTCAACTAACCCAATGCTAAATATGCAATCAAAATAAAATACTAGAAATGAAAATAAAACAAAATTAAACTAAGGTTGTGAGTAATAAGTGGAGAAATTGTGTTTGCTTAGATTTCACTACTCCCTAGATATCTTTTACACGTTAATTACTTGTTATAATTGCGTGGATGACGGATTGTATTCCTTAATACCATTCATGGGGTGGCGCACTTAACTCCCCAATCCTATGAGTGCCTATTTCACTCCTATGTCGAGCCGGCTAAGAAGCTCCTAACATGGGATCATTAGAATTTACTCATGCATTAAATACAACCAATAAAACCTAGTCCACATCGGTTCATGTTTCCTAAGATGTTCAAGCATGTTACCATTTGGAGATCTGCCAGTTTTCTTAAGCCTAACATCGAAATCATTCATCCAATACAACCATAAACAAGTAATCAACACATAATCAACATCTAGGTTTCATTAGATCTAAGCAAACACAAGATAAATCTAGCCTAGCATGATGGAATTAAGACAAGCACAAGATATAGACAACCAACACATAGACATATTGATTGAATTAGAAGAACACTTATCTCAACTACACATGTAAGGGTTCAAGGGCTGAAAACCCTTGAAAAACCTGTAAAATTCGTAATAGGTTCGGCCTTAGGGTTTCTCCAAAACTTCTCCTTTTTTTATGAATGAAAATTAGAAAACTATATATAGGAAATTGAGGCTGACGACGTCAAGACCAAATAGGTGACGCCGTCATCTCACCGCCAAAATATTTCTCGGACTGCCTTGATCTACATCTGACGCCGTCATATATTAGGTTCTTCCAGGCCGTCACGTGTTAACTCTTGACGCTCTTCCTTGTGACGCCTTCATGTCTGCACTGGGCCGTCATGCAATTTACTCTTGACGCCGTCAGGATGGTACTCTTGACGCCGTCACCTACTGTTCCCAGCTTGGAAAATTAAGACTTTGGCGTTTTCTTCACTTTTATGCTCAAAAAACGTCCGAATTGCTTCCTTTTCTAGATTTCACTCCCAAAATACCTAAAATCACAAAAGGAACGATTTAGGGCAATATTTGATCAAATAAACTCAATTCCGGGCTTAAATGACCCTCTAAAAGTGGTTCATTTTTTGCCTCATCATATACCCTTACACTTGAGATTTGCTTGTCCTCAAGCAAATGCGCTTTTATTCTAGTCAAAATACAAGTTAGGGGTCATTTAACACTAATATAAAAGTAATTACAACAAATAATCGTTCCACTAAAGACCAAAGACAAGCACGGAGGTCATACACAAGCACCTCACAAATAGTGTTTAGATACTCACATCTCTCGGGTGTAATAAAGTATAAATTACAATATGGAAACGGAAGATATCTCTCACTACCTGTCATAGCAAAATAGATTACCATAGGCTTGGGAAAGGATCAAACCTCCACCACATGGCGTAAGCACCTACGATAAACTATCAAAGAGGTCTTTTAAAGGGTTGTAACGTTAGGTGTAGGGATATGAAATACACGGTTTTGTTGGATATAGGCAGTCTTTACTGGTGGTGAGTTAACAATCTTGGTTAATTACATGTACAATGTGGCGTTGCTAAGCCAAGACTAGACTCGACTTAAGCTAATAAATGAAAAATAACAAAAACATAAAATAAACATAGAATGAAAAGGGATGGTAGTCCGTATGTTTTTCTTTTTTTTTTTCTTTTTCTATTTTTTTTTTCTTTTCTTGATTTTTTCAATTTTTTTTTTTTTTTGCATACACTCTTACCCTACCATCAAAAATAATACATCATAGGGGATGAACATTCCCCTTACACTTGAATTTTTACATACTTTACAATAAACTAATCTAATGACTCGAATTAAGAAAATCAAAACACTTGGAGTACTTTTAAGATTAACGTACATACGGGGGTAATAATATGATGTTCTTCCCCTTACTCCATAAAATAAGTACTTAACCAATGAGTCCCAATCGTCCCAAAACAATATGTATAAGGATATGACTCGACTTAGCAACCATGTAATCAATTAGATAGTTAACTTAGGGTTTAACAAATAACAATAATGCACTAAAAATGAGCGCACACACGGAAGGCTAAGGCGATTTGGGTGTACATTTAAGTGGGGTGTAACAAATTCTTCCTTTAAGTAAGATGCTTAAAGTTAGAAATGAAAAGATAGGCTCGGAGGGGTGTACTAGGGGTTTCGTGTACTAAAAATGAGTACAACGCTAAGGGTATAGGAAAAATTAGTTGACTTCACTAGCCAAGTAATATGACTTAAATGGTCAAGTAATTATGATACGAGTTTAACACAAGGGTGATCCTAATGCCTCTTATCATGTAGTAAATCCTACTACACTAATGTAGTCTCACTAGCGGTCTCGGGATGCATCACTAACGCAAGTTCTAGAATCTAAATGCTACCGGTACACTCATAAGCACTAATAGTGAATGCTTTTCCTATCAAATCTAAAGGCGAACCTCACATATTTGGGTGGAAAATTTTTCTGAATATACGGTTTTGTGCTAGTCATACAATCTCCTATCAATGAGACGCTTGCTATGGCTAAAGTTTCACTCCTAAATGTTGTAAAAAATTTTAAATTTGGCGCTAAAATTGCACTAACAAGTATTTCTCATAGTTTTATTACACATCTACCATCAAACAAACAAACTCAAGCGAAAGTGTATTTGTAAGGTATCATCATTTTACCCTCCCCTTACACTTAAGATGAACATTGTCCCCAATGTTCAAGTAAAGAATGTAAAAGTGAAAAAGTAAAAAGAATGAAATCAAATACTCCCCTGATTCGCTCGGTATGGATAATAAGGTGGCCAGGTTAAATCTTCCTCCAAGAAAATGAACAATCAAAGCTTCCCTTCCAGAATGTAAATCATCTTCTTGTCATACATAACCTGTAAATCCTGAGAAAACAAACAAGACAACCTCGCATAAAATCGGCGGCAATCTATATAAGTTACTAAATCCTAGAAAACAAAGTAAGATACAATGCTTGTGGAATGAAGTTTGTAGATTTCCTGGAGATTATAAAACTTAATAATTCAACAAAAACCTTAAGACTCCGTTAGAAAAACAAAACTGGTAAAATTTCCAGATTTTTACACGTGACGCCGTCAAGAGTAAACTTATGACGCCGTCAGAAGTGATCTGCAGAAATTCTTATGTTAAGTTTCCGGAAAATTTCTGGAAAAACTTGGTCCTACTTCCTGGAAAATCCTGCAAAACTTCATTATGACTCAATACAAGCATTTGACTCTAACAAATACGAATATACATGTGCACTTAATATTGTGGAGAATCATGATCAGTTTGTTTCTTAAAAACATATTTGGGGTTTCCCCTTACACTTATCTTTTGCAAAAATACTTTTAGGTGGAGTTAAGACTAGGCCAAAACAACAAAGTAAAGTATTTCCACTTTTTAGTTTAGGAACATGATCTACCAACAATAAATATAAAGCATGCATACGGAAGCAAATAACAATCAAACAAAATAAAATCACACAAAGCATGGGTTGCCTCCCAAGAAGCGCTTTTCTTTATTTACGAGTCTTGTAGCTAGACTCAAGGTCATGGGTTACTACGTGACCTCATCATTGGTTTCACTCTCCGATTGTAAATATTCTTTGTAGAAACCAATCACCTTTTTCTAAATCGCCCCAATAATCCTTTGGGCAAATTCCTTATCGACTTTATACCTTGGTCCTAGAGCCAAGCAATCTTTGTAGAAAAGACTCCTCGTTTCCCATACATAATCCATGCCCTTTTTCTTATCCTCTTCATTGATGTCCTCAAAAGCACCAACGTTATCCTTATCAAATCGGGATATAAAGCGAAATTCTTTCATTCTATTAGGCATCCTATAAGTGATCCTATCGGTGTTACTTGCAAATCGGATTGTCCCTTCTATCTCATCATATTCTAACTTGGACTCCTCAACAAACGGTTTACCAAACACGACATTGGACAATCGACAATCAATAACATTAGCAAGATCTTCCACAATCATAAAGTCGGTGATAAAAGTGAAATTCCCAACAAAGACATGTAAACCTTTAACTCTCCCGAAAAAGTTACAAACTCCACCGGGGTATTTGGGATCTTTTCTAGGTTCAAGTCTTGTTTTCACTATATCATTATAAACATTTGAGGACATAATGTTGATTGGGGATTTAAAGTCAATGTAAGCATTGTTAACGTGTCTATACCCAATCATACATGGTATCTTAGCATTCTTAGGATCACCTCTCTTTATCTTAGGTTCGATTATAGTGAAAGGAGATCGCGGGTTATCAATAAGATTATTATAATATGCAATCTCCTCCTTAGTGGGGTATAGATTAAAATAATCATTTAGCTTCGGATCTATTTCCCCCTCTTCATGTTCCTCAACGACATTCACAAAATCATTAGGCCCTAGGTTCTCATTTGAATACAAGGCGGTCGCTAGGTCACTAAATGCTTGGTCGAGCTAAACCTTAATCAACCTATTAAGCTCCCTAAGTTCCCTAATCTCACTCTCAATTTGTTCACGTAACACAGCCACTTCACTAGGGGAAAGGGGTGGATTCGCGTTTTCCATATTGGTCAACAGAATAGTCAATGAATTTTAATTTACTAACAAAGGCACAAAGAAAAAGATAGACTAAAGGAAACCTATAAATAAAAATAAAATCTTACTAGAAAGGAATCTAGCAAGTAGACCTAATAAAAAGAAATTCTAACCTAGACAATAACTATTCCACGGGCTGCGGCGCCAAAAACTTGATGCGTGGGGATTGCACCAGGCTTTACCTCTCAAGGGATCTTGAGAAGCTTACAACTCCCACCAGGCAGTGTACCTGATCGTTGTAGTATAGTATAGTGACAAGTACCGGGGGATTGATCGTTCAGCTAGGAATAGTGTCGCTAGGATTAGAAAACCTAATTACTAGTTCTAAAGATGATGAATGATTATTTTTGTATTTTTATATTTTTTAGAAAGCAAGTAAATATCTCGGGTTTGAAGGATTTGGGCGGAATTAGTTGCTAGTCAACTAACCCAATGCTAAAGATGCAATCAAAATAAAATACTAGAAATGAAAATAAAACAAAATTAAACTAAGGTTGTGAGCAATAAGTGGAGAAATTGTGTTTACTTAGATTTCACTACTCCCTAGATATCTTTTACACGTTAATTACTTGTTATAGTTGCGTGGATGACGGATTGTATTCCTTAATACCATTCATGGGGTAGCGCACTTAACTCCCCAATCCTATGAGTGCCTACTTCACTCCTATGTCGAGCCGGCTAAGAAGCTCCTAACATGGGATCATTAGAATTTACTCATGCATTAAATACAACCAATAAAACCTAGTCCACATCGGTTCATGTTTCCTAAGACGTTCAAGCATGTTACCATTTGGAGATCTGCCAGTTTTCTTAAGCCTAACATCGAAATCATTCATCCAATACAACCATAAACAAGTAATCAACACATAATCAACATCTAGGTTTCATTAGATCTAAGCAAACACAAGATAAATCTAGCCTAGCATGATGGAATTAAGACAAGCACAAGATATAGACAACCAACACATAGACATATTGATTGAATTAGAAGAACACTTATCTCAATTACACATGTAAGGGTTCAAGGGCTGAAAACCCTTGAAAAACCTGTAAAATTCGTAATAGGTTCGGCCTTAGGGTTTCTCCAAAACTTCTCCTTTTTTTATGAATGAAAATTAGAAAACTATATATAGGAAATTGAGGCTGACGGCGTCAAGACCAAATAGGTGACGCCGTCATCTCGCCGCCAAAATATTTCTCGGACTGCCTTGATCTACATCTGACGCCGTCATGTATTAGGTTCTTCCAGGCCGTCACGTGTTAACTCTTGACGCTCTTCCTTGTGACGCCTTCATGTCTGCACTGGGCCGTCATGCAATTTACTCTTGACGCCGTCAGGATGGTACTCTTGACGCCGTCACCTACTGTTCCCAGCTTGGAAAATTAAGTCTTTGGCGTTTTCTTCACTTTTATGCTCCAAAAACGTCCGAATTGCTTTCTTTTCCAGATTTCACTCCCAAAGTACCTAAAATCACAAAAGGAACGATTTAGGGCAATATTTGATCAAATAAACTCAATTCCGGGCTTAAATGACCCTCTAAAAGTGGTTCATTTTTCGCCTCATCACCAGGGAAACACTGTATTCCACTGAGCATTGGCCCTAAGCAGTTTGACCTTGTTGACCATTCACTTGGTTAATTTAGGTTGACCATTTGGAGCCAATCATTTTACCTGATGAATACTTATAAGTGTCCAACCTAGTTTGCTCATGCTCAATGTATACATTGATCAACCTATGACCTAACAGAACATACTTAATCAGGCTTTGAACATCCTGGTCACCACCTAAAGCTCTAAGCCCGTTGTCTAAATCAAGATCAGGTATCATAAATTGCTAGTACATTATCTTTTCCCCACTATACCCTATCGACATAACCATGTCATTCAACTCAATGACAGAAAACAAATCAACATCTACATTGTTAATGAAACTTTCATTACCATTAACGTATCTCCTTCTGGTCACTAAACATCCCTCCATGATGTATCTTGAGGGAAAAGAAATTAGGATCAGAGCCTGTAGAAATCACCAAAAAAATAAATTTAGGGGTATGTTAACACATTTAATAATCACAATTAAATAATAATCAAAAAATACATTTCTTACCATAAACTAATTTATAGTCCACATTCACATCATTTTTATCAGATGGACGTAAATTCCACGCTGATAAAACCATCGCAATTGATTTGCAAAATTAGGGTTAGGGTTTGTCCAATGGTTAATCGGATGAGATTTGTGTATGTGTGTGTGTGTGTGTTTTTGTCAGAACAGAGTGAGAGGGAAAACGAAAAGATAGGTATTAATTAGTGTAGGTACTTGGTCAAAGGTCAAATGTATAGGTAGAACATGGAATGACAAAAATACCCTCCCAAATTTGCCACGTGGTTTAATTTGTGTTTCTACTAATACTAATGGCAGTTTAACGTTTGGACCAGGTGTGTTATTTGTTTACATACTTAAGGACTACCATGCAACTTTTAAATTATAGGGACGAAACTTGTTATTTTAGACAAACCACAGGGACCAACCATGTAATTTACTCTTATCCAAATGTAACAATTTAGAAATTGAAGATAGATGAAAAACCGTTTGAATTTTGCTTTTGTATGTCCTATTCAACTACTAGATGATAATTGTGAGCCTGCTAAAAGAATTTAATCAGTTACATTTGTAGAAATCGAATGTCAAAGATTAGATTTTACCAAAAAGATCATGCATAAGCAGTCATGTAATTTACTTAGATGTAGATTTATTTACATCGTTGTGTCTATTGGTTAGTATCAATAAGTTGACTTGAAAAGATGATCCTTTTCTTTAGTTTAGAATTGTCCTTTGAATAAGAATATGTGATTTACATAAGGGAAAATAATTCCAGCCGCAAACAGCAGGGAGTCGCTGCTGCTAGGCACAAATCAGGGATCAGTTATGTACAATCATAAAATTTGAGAGGCTGCAAAGTGAACAATCATAAACCATTTACTTAAACTAAGAGCATACACAATCGTAACATAAGTTAAACTTTAACACACCGTCACATCAGCTTTAACCTTTTCACCTTAACTCACAAAGAAACACCCACAATTATAACTCAACCTTAACTCACTTTAACTCAACTTTTCAAATATTTTCAAATTCAACCCTAAACTAAAACTAATACTTCTTTTATTAAAAACCATAACATTCATTCTTAAAATATATTACAATACGCACTTTAAAAAATACATTGCGAAAAAAAATACATTACGAAAAAAAAAAAAAAAAAAAAAAAAAAAAAAAAAAAAAACTCCTTTTATAACCACAAGGACTAAATTGTAAACACCAAAGTACCACAGGGACCAAACTGCAAATTCAATTTATATATCATTTTCTCCACACAAGAACACACACTGCACACACAAACTGTAAAACACACACAAACACACACAAGAACACACACTGCAAAATTACACACTCAATAACACACACTTCAATCATGGGGGCGAGATGATTTTTTTTTTTTTTTTAAACAAACCACCCTTCACGCCACGTTAAACCACTCACGCCCCATGTTAATGCGGCTTTAACGCTGGAGCACACAAGGGTTATCGCCGTGTTAACTCGCGTTAAAGGGCCCTTAACGCCTAGCTCAGTAATTAATGGTGTGTGTTAACTTGTTGGTTTTACTTGTTTTGTTGGATCATCTTACTAGCAAGACCATCGTAAGCATAAAACAGTCACTCATAATTCCAAAAAATAAGAGAAAAAAAAAAAATAAAAAAATACAAAGCTCTATGCCTTTAACAATAACGCGGCCACTTTTCTAGTTTGTAAAATCTTGAGAGCGTATCGGAGAAGTTTCTTTTGGCATCTCAAACCTTTGAGACGGGGCTAGTTACCAGATTCATCGATCATAACTCGTCTTTTGTAGATATACCTACACATATATATGTTTCTAGCTAGGTATTCCTAATACTTAAGTTAGATACGAAATAATCAGACGTAACATTTTTGTCGCTGGATTAATCAGATGATCATTGACTCCGATTATTTCTTGCTCTGTGCTATTTTGAACTTTGGTTACACGTATTTTTTCCTAGTTTACAAAAACACGTATGTTATAGACAATATAGATCGAATGTAGATCCATGCACATCTATACTTTTCGTTTGATTAATCGCATGTACGTGTCTTGTTTGTTATGTGATATAATATGATCACGGGCTCAAGTTCAATGCATGTATTCATCAACTTTTTTCAAAGCATTTGATTTTTGTGAATTAAAAACTACAAACATGTGGACAAGTACAACGAATATTAGAATCTAGAGTGAACCTATTCATGTATAAATGTATCTACGCTTTTAAAAGAAACTAAAAATACACAGAAACTAATTGACTTTTTTTATAAATTTATTCGGTTCTTAAAAACACAACAAAGGATACACATAATGACACAAATGTTTTTAAAACATTCAACAAAATATAAAAATATTTAACCACACGTATGATATTATTTATAAGCCACTAAACTTAGCAATTAAAGTTTAGTGTCGGTCACTTTGTGTCGGTTTAGCCTTTTTGGTGTTCCCTTGTAGCATTTAAAAAAAAAAAAAAAAAAAAGAAAAATCTTATTGTTTTTTGGTATTAAATTAAATGATTTCCTAACGTCAATTGTCTAAATAACTATTTTAAGATATTATAGATCTATTGATTTATAAGCAATAATCTTAATTTGTTTTTTAGTCGAGTTATTCTACAAACCAAACATCCCTCATATACCCACCATCTATCTAAAAAGGAAATCAATGGTTGAGATTAAAAGTATTTTAATATTTCACCCATTTTTTATAATTTAAATATTTCTCAAACCGTTAATCGTTAAGCGAAAATAATTGCACCATCGCGACGGGCATTTAATTATCTTTCTATAGACGGTCACTTTGATATACTTTAAAAAAAATCGTTTTTTTCACCTTTTTTTTTCGTGGCAAAAAAAAAAATCATATATAATATGTAATATCATATATGATATTACATATCATATCATATATGATATTTCGGCCACGAAAAAAAACGTGAAAAAACAAAAAAAAAAAAAAAAATTGTCGAAAATATGTCAAAGTGCCTATCTATTAAATGCCCGTCGTAACGGTATAATTTTTTTCGCTTAACGATTAACGGTTTGAAAGATATTAATATTTGAAAAAAAATGATGAAAGTGGGTTTTTTTAAATTGTTAGGATTAATCTCATCCATTAGATCAAATAAAGACGGAGGGAAGATGAAGGGTGGAGATTAGTCCCTTGTATGTAAAAAAAGTTTGGTACTCAAATGATATTTGCTATTTGTTTTTAACTAACTGTTACGTTTCAAATCTTAAACGTGCTTGACATAAAAGTACAAGTGAAAAAAGGTAAATTATTGTAAACGGATATGTAGCTTGAGATCACAACTTATTAGTGCTTTTAAATAACTTACAAATGAAACCCTTATTTTACTGCATACGATGAGTGAGCATGTTTGAACTTTAGATGTAAAAAGGTAAAAAGGGGAAAAGTAAATAAAAAAAGACTTACAAATGAGGGTAATTCCAAGGGTAGTGGGTAGTGGGTAGTGGGTAGTGGGGAAGGTAAATTGTGTATTTTGATAGTAGATTTGTAGTGTAGATTTGTAACCCTTTTTCTATTGCAATGGCATATAACTTGGTCTCTATGTGCCATACTTACCAATGATCACCCTAGAAATTAGTGTTTGTGCTAATTTTATGTTTTTGATAACAAGCATTAGCTTTATCATTTATGGATACATTGGATATACTCATACAAAATTTCAAACTTCTTTTAAAATGGTACTTGGTAAAAACGTAGACTCGTGCAAATATCATCATCATTGTATTATATTGTTTTTATTATTATTTTTAACTATCTATGTGAGTATGTGACAAACTAACAATCCCACTATGCATATATTACAAACATCTTATACAACTATCATAGACGAGATTTAACTTGACGTTATTTGTTTGGAGAGAATCTCATATACAGTGACCAACAATTAAGATATTTAATAACATAAATTGTGATCAAAGGGTATGTAAGAATTAAAATATATTTTATATTTAACTCAAATTTTGTTTGCATTAGTCGCACAAGTCTAAATTTTTACTGATCAATTAGTTAAATTAAAAAAGAAAAACGATTTGCATTGGACTAAAAAATTGAACAATGCCATCCCAAAATTAGAGGTGCAATTGAGTCAATCTATTGTTGAGTAACTCGACTCAAGCTCATTGGTGTCGAGCTTTATCAAATATCGAGCTTTATAAGGCCTTGTTCAATCGAGCTTTATAAGGCATTGCTCGAGTAATTATCGAACTTTTGCGCTTGTGATATACTATTTTCAACGGTTTATATGTAGATACTTCAAGTTTTGATATTTTTTTACATGCATCGAGTTTTTCTAGACGAGTTTAAGCCGTATTTAAAACTGATCTTATATTTCAATTTTAGTTGGTTTTAAAAATGTCATGAAGAATAAATCAAATTTTTCAAGCCAAATTTCAATCTTCCGAGTCAAGCACGAGCCTCTCTCACAAAGATTCATAAGCTATCGAGTGAAGTTGGAGCTCAGCAATATACTACAAGGTCAAGTCGATGACTCCGGGCTATCCAAAAAGAGCAGTCGCCCTGTGATTAATCGGTTCGCAATGTCGATTCAGACCCCACGTAAAAATAAATAAATAAAAATTGCCTCAATTTACCATTTCCTCATGACTTATTTCACCATCTAGCACATTATTTACTCATATTTATTTCTGAATACAAAACTCCAAAAGTAAAAAAAGCAAGACTCTCAAAAGACCCGTTAATACAAAGCATTTACCATTTCATCATTACATGTTTCAAGTCAAGACAAAAAACCATACTCAACGGCTATAATTCCGCTCTTCACTCAACCCGACCCGACCCATATTTTCACCCCCAAAATCATATAATCCAATCAAAAACCATCACAAAAAAACCTGAACCATAATTTCAAATCAAATCGCCTTCAATTCATCACATTCCTCAATTCACATAAAAACAATTTTAAAAACATCACCAATTTCATATATCATATCAATCACACCACATTCCCCAAATCACCCAAAAAAATTATAAAAAAGGACCCGTTTTTAGGAACTTGCTCAATTCTTCAAATTAGCCTCTGATTTTTGTGGTTTTATGCAATTGGGTTGTTTAATTTGAATACCCTTGAGTGAATTGTGTTTTGGTGTTGAATTACGAAAATGCCCTTTGATACAGGGATCTTTAGGTTTATAAGGGTCTTTATGTTAAAAGGGCATTAGGGTTGTGATAAAGATTGGATCTTTTTAGTTTTTTAGTATTGCTTTTTGTTTATATTGTTGTTTTAGGTGGAATAAGTTTGTGGGGTTTGGTTAAAATGTGTAAAAATTTGTTGTAAGTGATTAGATTAGTATAATGTCAGCTGTTGAAGTTGCGTTGAGTCCGGTTCACGAGTCGGCTTTCGGTCTTTATCGGAGCCGGAGTGAATCTATAGTTATTTACTTAGCTGTGGCTGGATCAGTGATTCCCATGTATGTTTTGGAGTCCGGTTCGGTTAAGTCGGTTAAGTTAAAGATTGAAAACTGTAAAGGGTTGTTGTTAAAGAAACAAAAGTTAGTTTATGGTGATAAAAATGTGTCGAAAAGGAGTTACTTGTTGCAGCCTGTTATTGTGAATCCTAATGTGAAAATACCGCGTGTTATATGGGATATGTTGAGTTTAGTATCAGATGGGTTGAAAAAGTGTAAAAAACCTGTAAGAGCTAGTGAGGGGATGGGTGGTGCGTATTTTATGCAGCATCCTTCTGGAAATAAGTATGTTGGTGTGTTTAAACCGATGGATGAGGAACCGATGGCGGTTAATAACCCGCAAGGACTACCTTTATCGAAAAACGGTGAAGGGTTAAAGAAAGGGACTAAAGTTGGTGAAGGTGCCTTGAGGGAAGTTGCAGCTTATATTTTAGACCATCCGTTGAGTGGGCCCCGAGGGATTAAGAATGAATTGGAGTCGGGTTTTGCTGGTGTACCTCCTACGGTGATGGTTAAGTGTTTGAGTTCTGAGTTTAATCATCCGCGAGGCTATGATGGTGGTGTGGAGAATATAAAGGTTGGGTCTTTGCAGATGTTTGTTAAAAACTGTGGGAGTTGTGAGGATATGGGTAATGGGTCCAAGGGATTTTCCGGTTGAGGAGGTTCATAAGATTACAGTTTTTGATATCAGGACAGCGAATGCTGATAGGCATGCTGGGAATATTTTGATGAACCGCGAAGAGGGTCGTATTGCGCTCATTCCTATTGATCATGGTTACTGCTTGCCTGAGAATGTAAGAATTTTCACTGCTCTTTTATCTTTGTTTCTTATTTAATATTCGACTCTCTTGACCGATTGATTACTTATTAGATCTGTTACACGTGCCATTTGGCCATATCGTTTGTCCCTAGATACTCTAACATGCATTTCTTGACCGAGAAGAGGGTCGTATTGTGCTCATTCCTATTGATCATGGTTACTGCTTGCCTTGAGAACTTTTTTTTATTGGTTCAAAGGTTTGTCTCGAGGCTATCATCGCAGACAAAAGTAGACTCTTAAGTCTTAAGACACTCTAACCTGCGTTTCTCTCATCTGTTTTTCATTTAAACATTTATATATTTTACTTAGTTCTATCATTTAAAACCTTGATTATCATATTCAGCTTTCTTGACTAAGCAATGAAATTTTTTGAATAGTTGTGATGGCCTTCTTGTTACATAACTCATAAATTTGAATATTTGAGATAGCTTTCTTGCTACATTATTCACTACCCTGTGAGCCTAACATTGTTCCAGTTTGTACATAGTTGTAATCTTTAAAGAGCTTCATAACACTGAGTTCCTTTACTTATTTAGCCGGTTGGAAGTCGGGCACTTATGGGGACTTTTTCGTTCTACTCAACAAAAAGTTGAAGTTCTGAGACACTTTCACAACTTTCAATTTCTTGATATCTTTTCAGTTTAAAGATTGCACATTTGATTGGCTATACTGGCCACAAGCACGCGAACCTTATTCACAAGAAGTTCTCGACTACATCAACACATTAGACGCAGAACAAGACATAGCACTCTTGAGCTCATACGGTTGGGACCTCTCATTAGAATGTGCACGCACATTTCGTATCTCCACTATGCTTCTTAAAAAAGGTGCTGCAAAAGGACTCTCGCCTTTTGCCATTGGTCAAATCATGTGCAGAGAAACAGTAGACAAAGAATCCATGATTGAGAAGATCGTTCAGAAAGCCTGCGATTCCATCGTCAAAGGAATGAATGAGGCTGTGTTTCTTAAAACCGTTTCTAACATTATGGACACTGAGCTCGAGAATATTTGCTTCTAAACTCTATTGAGACGCTTGATAGTAGTTAAGAACCACACGAATAAAACTATGTTTAGCAATGTTTGTTTTTTTGATCTCATTGCTGAATTTGGCTTGTAATAGTTGCATGCTTTGTGTAGTTCTGTAACAAAGCTTTTGTTGCACACGTTGTGTAGTTCTGTAACACAGCTTTTGTTCCATATCATAAACTGTTGTGATAAGAACACTTGTAAATTTGTGTTTGTTGTGTGAATTCTTTATATATGGTTTGTTGTATGCGAAATAGTTTGCATCTGAGTGTAAAAATAAACGAGTAGAGACCGGTTTGGTTTGTGATAAGAAACACTTGTAAATTAGTCTGTTGTATAAGTTCTTTATATATGGTTTGTTGTATGCGAAATAGTTTGCATCTGAGTGTAGAAATAAACGCGTAGAGACCAGTTTGTTTGGACCTGACCGGTCAGGGACGAGATTTTTTGTTTCAGCCAAACCGATCCTGGGATTGGAAAAGTTACGAACTTAGACGAGTACTTGAGATTTTCTATGTATATATAGGGCTGGATTTAACAATGCGCAAGATGTGAACCGCGTAGGACCTTTATTTTATTTAGGAGCCTTTGATTTTTGAACTGTGCAAGGTGTGAAACGCATATGGCCTTCATTTTATTTAGGAGTCTTTGATTTTTGAAACTTTTTTATAGGTATATACTCATTTTCGAAGGATAACAGGTGAGTTAAAAAGGAGAATGTAACTTTGGTACGACAAGAATCAATTTTTTAAGGACCTTCGATTTTTGAAATTTGCTTATAGGTATAAATTCATTTTGGAAGGATAACAAATGATTTAGAAAGGAGAATGTAACTTCAGACCTTCAGTATGACAAGAAGACAAGAATCAAAATTTGAAATTTTCATAAGAAAAAGATCTTAAGTTTGTGCTTTGATGGTGAAAATTGGGTACATGGTCTTGGTGGGTAAGACAAACCCAAGGACGTAAAAAAGCGTGAAGGGCTTATAAATTGTGTTATTTTCATGTTTCTCATAAAAATTTCACTCTAACCCTCTTGCATTTAATATATGATTTTAAACTTTTATTTTATGTGGTGCATTATTTGGTTTGAAAGTTTAAACAAAATGTATATCTCATGAAAAACTATATTTCTAGTTGCGAATATTGTTTAGAGAAAGTAAGGGTGCGTTTAGTTGGAGAGAAATTCTCCATTTTTTCAAGAAATTTTTCACAAGAAAATGAAAAAACTGAAAACGCGTTTAGTCGCACTTTTTTCCAACAATTTTCAAAAAACATGAAATTCTCATTTTTTAAATTTTATCTAAGAAATTGAAAAGCCCATTCTACCATTCCCACTTTTTTCTTTTTCATTTTTTTCCCAATTCAATAAAAAAAACACATACACCATTCTACCCCTAATCTCTCGTGTCATCCTTCACCGCCGACAGTCGCCGCCACCGCCCGCCGTCACTGCCACCATCGCAATTTGAGGTAATCTTCTTATCATTTTTAAAAATGAAAAATATAACTCCAACTAAATGCGTTTTCAAAATTCTCAACTTTTCTCTAGAGAAGAAAAACTATCCACTTCTCAAGAAATTTAGAGATGAAAAAATTGAGAAATTTTTTACCAACTAAAAGGCCCCTAAACTTTACAAGTTGTTTTAGAAAAGTAAATATTGTCAGATGATATAATTTTTAAGTAGGTCCTATATGACCACTTATTATTATAATAATAATTATAATAATAATAATAATAATAATAATAATAATAATAAACCTTAGAACTTTATAGATAATAATATACTTGTACATAAGATAATAGAAGATTTATTTAAACTTGAAGAAGATTGGATGTATCATTTGATCGATATAAAAATAAAAGCATGATCTAATTACAGTTTACTATTTTCATACATACTTCAATTCCAATGTTAGAGCATAGGGTGTAATGGCTCAAGCCATGACCCCGTTTGGGTGTCATGTTATGCCACCTCAAAAAAACATCCTTTTTCACTCACACACCCAAACCCCCCCCCCCCCCCCCCCCCCCCCCCCCCCTCATGGCTCAAGCCAAAACAACTTTTTTCAAACCCACCATTTTATTTTATTTTTCATTTTTTCAAACCAACTAATTTTTCATTTTTTAAAATAAAAATACGAAAATAAAACGTTTCATAACTTTCTAATAACTTTTACGAACAATTAAATTAAAACATATTACAAACTATCAATTTTTAAAGGGACTAAAACTTAAAGTTTAACATTTTAAAATGTTTAAAATAAAATAAAAACAACACAAAAAAGTAACCACATGCACTATTTTTTTCTTTTTTTTTTAATACAACGACAAATTTTACAACCTACATCACATGTCTCACAAATTCTATCACTCATGTCTCCAACAAGACTTGAACCCACAACCTTTAGGTTGATAGGCCACTCACAAATTCTATCTCACTGTAACCATATGCACTAATTCGTCTTCCTCCTCATTTCCACCACAACACACTACACACAGTCAACACACACATTTTATAAATAAATAAAAAAATTGCATTTAAAACGAAAAGAAAAAAAATGCAACTTCTAGTGCATGCCAAGTTCTTGGTTCGCACGAGTCACCTCCGGTACCATAGTTGCACCATGGTGCCTGGCCACGTCAAATGGCGCCTCTCCAACGCCATCACACCCAGCACTCTTAAAAGGCCCGTTTAAGAATTTTGATACATGGTCATCAAATTTCACCGGACGGCCCTATATATGTGTGTGTGTCAACAAATATAGTTTCTTTAATTACTACCTTTGTTAAGTGTAAAGTGTAAAAGACCTAAAAGCAATGTAGAGTATCAAGTTCCATTGCCTATATTGGTTCAAAGAAAGTGACCTAGAAAATCAACTCAGTTACAAGCAGTACACAATTAACAAATTTTCAATCAATTCATTAACCGTTTCTAAAAGCTCTATACCCCCAATTGTTACAAGACTAACCAAGATTTCAACTCTTCTTTAGTTCCCTTTACAATCACAAGCAGGTAAACAAAGAAAACATTTCAATCCTCTTTGGAGAAAGACACTTCTTGGTGGTTCCTAATCTATCATAGGATCCATGTTGAGGTGATACTTGACCATGCATTAAATAAAACTAGATGGATGGTTGAGATTTGTCCTTTAATAATCACAAAAATAAGAGTAATCCAAATTAACTATTTAAACGTTTAAAATATGACCCATTTTAAGATATTTTATTACCTAATTGTTTTTTTCTTAAAAAAAAAAGGAAAAAAGAAAAAAAAAAAAAAAAAAGTGTATGCATGAATATAATTGTTAACGGGCTAAATTTTAGAACTCATAAAATTTTGAGGTCCGGCCCACTCACAAGGAGAGCTCTGAATCTAACCCTGATTATGGAATGTCGAATGTGGACTAAATTCTAGAATGATCGACTTAATTATTTTAATTAAACCTAAATAATGTTATAGTTAGATTACTAGTTATAATACCTGTGCACGCACGGGGTTTTGACTTTTTTTTTTTTTTTTTTTTTTTTTTTTTTTTTTTTAATTATTATTATTATGTATTAATATCCTATTTTCTTAAGATTGTATACAATTTAGATACCTTATTTTTTATTAATTAAAACATAGTAATATATTGTCTTAAAATGTACTATGATTCACATTTTTAACATTTAAATAAATCATTAATTTTCTTTACATTTAAAATTTGTACAGTAATTTTGATTGGTGTAAAGAAAGAATAGCAAATAAACTAATCCATATTATCTATAAAACAAAATGGTCAAAATAAAAAGTGAAAAATTGTAACACCCCAACCCGATAAGGGTAGAAGTATTACATTACAGTGACATATCAGAACAAACACAAGCATATGATTCATACATACAACGAAATTCAGGGTTACAAATGAAAATCTGAAACTACAAGGTTACAAAACAATAAATACTATGTCTAATAAAGTGAAACTTCATCTAATCGTCTCTAGTCCAAAGCATAGTCTTCTAAGTCCAGTCACACTCTCTTCCCATAACCCAGCTTCCTACTAAAACCTGCCGCAGGAAAAGGAAATGCGGCTGAGCTTAAAAAGCCCAGTGAACAGATACATATACAAAGCAATGATAATGAAACAGAAACTGAAATATAGTGCATTGGGGAAATAGAATAAGGAATAGATAAAAGAGTAATAGAATATAAAGAAGAAAGGATAGTCATCTACCACGAGCCCAAAACTCAAAGTCATATCTCAAAGTCATAAGCCTTCAATTCATAATCTCACAATCAGAGGGGATACCTCTCAGGCAACCAGATAATATGAGGGGTGTCCTCATGTATCATAAGGGTGGAGTGATCAGCTCCCAGGGGTTGTGAAGGGCATGTATAGCACACAGTACCAATCACCTCAAAGTCATAATTAAATCCACTAAGCATACATGTCTAGGATTGCAATCCATACGCCCCTTACTCAAAGTCAATCTCAAAGTCATATACTCAAAGTCATAATGGCCATAATAGTAATCATAAAAAGGGACGGCGTGAGAAATCACTCACCCACACATGAGTCATGCCAGCGGTGCATCACAGACATGCCTATGGTACCTCCATAGGTAGGGAAACAGAAATGGCTCGGGTATCAAACTAAGAGTCAGGTCTCAAAGTCATGCAAAAGGTCATATAGCAAAGGTGTATCTCAGAATCATATCAAAGGTTCATAATAGCAGTTCATAACAAATGGTTCATATCAGAAATAGTATTCAAGGTTCAATCAGAGTTTATCAGGTCAAGGTTCATATTCAAAAATCAATTCATGGTTCAGTTCAAAAGTCCGTTTCAAAAGTTTCTATTAAAAGTCCAATTTAAATAATCTTTTAAAACAGTTTTCATAAAAATGGTCTTTCAAAATATAGGGTTCATGAAAGTTAAATAACATTTCTTTTAAAAAGAAATTTAGCATCATTTATAAACATCTTTTCAAATCGGTTCTTCTCAAAACATTTCCATGGCATAATTAAAAGGTTTTCATAGCATAGGTTCATAACGGAGGTCATATCAAGTGGGATCAACAGAGAATGTTCAAGTAAAGGGGATCATAGCAATGGCATCAATCCGGGAACTAACGGATCAGAATATGAAAGAGATCAAGAGAAACCTTTTGAGACAGGTCAGAATATCTGTACCTTAGACCGCAAGTGCAAACATAACAGAGACATAAAGGTCGGAATCAAACTCCTTCCGCGAATCTACACGAATACATGATCGTCTTATTATTAATATCTTATTTTAAATCAGATTACTCATTTTAGTCGGCTTTCCATTTTTTTGTAACCTTCTCGAATTAGTAATTTAATACTTTAAGGTTATAATTTTCAATTAATAATATTTATGGGTTAAAATGACAATTATAACATTTTAGGGTTAATCATGTCAATTTAGTAAAGTTTAGAGTCAAAATATAAATTATCAAAATTTAATATTAAAAATGTCAAATAAATTATTTTAAGGTTTATACCATAATTTATATTAAAAGGAAAATTTTAGACTCCGTTATTTCATAATTTATTTAAAAGCACTCTCGACATTAATCATTAATTTAGACCGCGATGACCAAATTTATGATTACTCAGACACACGTTCTAATATACTACATAACAGAAGTAATGCAACTCTTATATATACTTATTTTTAAGTTGACCCAAAACAAATCAAGCATGCGTTTTTTTTTTCCTCGAATAAGATAGGGCCCAAACAGATTTCATTCCATTTTACATATTCAAAATCTTTCTTCACGTCTAGTTATAGAAACATAACCATGCATGATTTCTTAGTCTTGAGTCATATCAGATATTAAAACAAAACACCATTAATTTGACAGCTCTAAAAAGATTTATTATACATGCTACAACAAGACCGTGTTCGACACACTAAATAAACCAGCATGCTGTTCCTCTTTTATATTCATTCGAACCAATAATGCGTGACACCCTTCTGTTGCAACCAAAACCGATTCGCGACACAAAAATAATTCCGCAATCATTTTATATTTTCCATTTCGAAACCATAGCCAAACGAAAGAACATGCATGCAATCTTTTCATGTTTTTATGTTGAATAGAAGATAGATCAATCGTACATATAACATGACTCGAATAACCAAAACATATATATTGATTAGTTTAGATTACAAGTTGGTATTTCACGTGCGAATTCTATGATCTCATTTAAGCTTGGTTTATCATTTCATGTGGCCTTTATTCGAATACATATATATGTTTTAACCGATTCATGAAAGCTTATTATGCGTATATCATATATTAAAAACGAAGAGGGAAAAGAAACAAGAATTGAGATGAGACGAATACCCTTGTTGCATGATCGAAAGGAAGAGAATAAGGACCACAAGACCAAACCACAACCGAATCAAAGCAATCCAATCTCCTCGAATCTGATCCAAAAACACCACGACATTACTACCACCTTTCGAACCCAACAGTCCACGACCAACACCCTTTTCGAACCAGAAAACACCAAGTCAAATCACCACCTTAACCAACCTTGTACACGCCCCTTTTGTAACAGTTTTCTTTGAGGTTGAAAATGAGAGAAAATGTATTATGCTGCCACTAGTTGTATGTTAGGGTTAAGTGTGTGTGTTGTTTTGTACGCATGAAACAAAGGTGAGGTTAATGTTGTTTTGTTTGGTCTTCACAAATGAGAAGCAAATGGGAGGATAAGGATGTGAGTTATACGTATGAAAGAAAAGTCAACGAGAGCGTGTGATATAAATGGAAGGCAATAAGGATGTATTCAAAAGTCTTCATTAGATAATAAATTTTCAGTTACAAATTCTCAATTATGGGCCGAATTTTTGGGAGTCATTTACTTCTTACAAATCATGTAATGTATATGTATAGATTAGGAAGGAATAAATTTTGTACCTGATTTATTAACTTTAACTTAGACTTAGGTTTGTTTAATTTTCTTATTATTATTATTATTTTTTTTTTTTAATTATTGTACATAATGTAAAGTCTAAGGTTTAACTTAAGTTGTCACAAAGTTTAGGAAAAATTCAAAATTGTACGTAAATTTGGTTTTTGAATTTTAAGGTTTTACAACTCTACCCCTCTAAAAAGAAAATTTTCGTCCTCGGAAATTGAAAGAAAAACGAAACGGAAACACAACGGACTGTGAACGGAAATGTGAATAACATGTTTCTCATGACTCTATCTTGTCGATTAAAATAGTTTCGGTTTCCTCAGAAAAGACATATCGTACTGAATACAAATCAAAAGAATTATATAACAAAAGTAACTGATGATAATCATATCCTCTAAAAAAAAAGGTACAAGGAGAACGTAGGGTTTGACGGATATTTCGTCCGTGGAATAGAAATAGACAATTCAGATGAGAGCATATCGAATTGTAGCAAACATGGGGGGTGATAAGTACGTTTAACTCTTCAGATTCTCAAATAGTCTCGTCTTCAATATAACCTTTCAAAGGTATTCTCATAAACAAACAAATCTTGCTTCCTCAAAGTCCAAAATCTCATATCTTACTCATAACATATCGTAGTGAAATAGATTCAGCGAATGCGAAACGTACCTATAGCAAATCATAGGTGTACTCTTCCATAGAAATTCTTGGAATACTCACGGGCAGAAAACAGAGTGGTTGATAAAATCAAACGGTAGAGACCTCTACAACAGAACTTAGGATTCTTATCCGAAGTACAGAGGTCAACAAATGCATGTCGAGTATCCGAAAGTATCAAGTCTTATAACAATGAAGGCAGATTAAGCGTCTAGGTAGAATGAACCTAGGGTCTCACTAAACGTGGATAATCTCAATCAAATATAAGAAATTCTAAGGCACTCCTCGAAATATCCTATGATCACAATAAGTGCACGTTATATGATGTAAGTATTATCACGTTGGCCAGGCGTCATAATACTGGCATTATATACATATGCCCTCATGATGATCATACTTTATCTCAAGTCGTGAACACCCAAACTTATTTAAATCCACCTAGTCCACCTATAGTCTCAGAGGTCACCAAAATCAAACAACATAACTAAGAGAACGAAATTACTCGAAGAGTAACGGAGATCCGAGAATGTCATTTAAAATTAAGGTACGTCATCAATAGCGTCAATCCTTTACAGCATCATCTCGTCTAAACATAATGTCCGCTTCAAAGTTCGTCCACTCAAATACAAATTTCAAAATCCTTTTTCCAAGTTGGAGTAGTCTGTTTACGCTTGTCCCTCTTACCTAACGATGAAAAGAATTTACAAACTCGAGTCTGGTTCCTCACGCCTTCAGCAACTCCTCTTGGTATTGTGGCATCGTAACGGCAGTCTCTGACACGATCACTGTGCATCCCTCCATCCGCAAGTCTGCTTATGCTCTCAATTCGTCTTAGTGCAACTAAAATGAATAGAGAAACAAGACTGCGTGTCTTTGACAGGTCTTCTAACATAGCTCCAGGTTTTAAGGTACATGATGTTGTTGTCGACTCCAGGTTGTGTGTTGAATGGTTCGTCTTCTTTGGTCTGGTTGTCTTGGTGCCCAAACTGAAATCTTCACGTGTTGCATGATGTCTGATTGAGCACTATCCCAGTTCCTCTCTTCTCCTTATATGCTTCTTCCATGGTAATGCTTGTCGCAACCACCTTCTACTACTCTTCCACCAGTTTTCTAACTCCGATAACGGTCTTCGATCTTGGTCCCTCTTGTGAAAGCTCTGTCTTCACATTTTACAAGGTAGCGTTGTCTACTATGCTTCCTGAACGTCAATCAAATTTCTCTTCCAGAACAAAGGGTCATCTCACCAATAATCTCTATGTTCTTCTTTCATTTTAGAACACAACACAATGTCATACTATGACAATTTGTCCAAAACACGCGAAAAACATGATTATTCTAGCCAACACCATTGGCATCATTCAAGTTCATAAATGTTATAACGAGTGCAAAGGCAACTTCAGAAATCATCTCAGGGAATTTTTCACATCGCCTTCTTTCTTCTTCAGGAACTGAAATACTTCACAAAGGTTACCCTTGGTTATTTAACCTCCTTCTTAGAAGTTCTTGTGGTTGCTTCTTCAGTGCTTCAAATCTAAAATGATACAATCAGATGCGGAGTTTCAAAGGAAGACCAAATTAATTATTGATACTCGGAAATAGATAATGATTAGTGATAGTGGTACGTTTAAGTTCACGATAGTCGATACGTCATTGCATACTTCTCTTGTTCTTCTTCATAAACAAACAAGAGTATCCAAAGAGAATCACAAAAGGGTCAACAAAATCATATTCCATTAGCTCCTTCAATCTCTCAACTTCTATGGCACCATGGTTTCTTCAACTGAGATCAGTTCAATGTCCACTCTACTTCCTAAGCAGGAAGGAGTACCAAAAGGTTCATCAGAGAATACCGGAAAATCTTCGTACAACAAAAATTTCCCAATAGCAGAACTTTCTAAGGGTTGATAATAATGGTTTTCAGGAAAACTTGATAATCACATGAGTTCGGGGTTGGTGTTTCCATAGTGGCAGAAATTTTTGTAGATGTAGAGAATCATCATAACGAAATAGGGTGAAGCAGATTGTTAAGGACACATTTCAGATACGGTAGTCTATGGTAGCTTTACGAATAGCCACCCAGTCCCAAAAGACCGTACAATCAGACATATCAAAGTCAAAGGATTCATAGGGTGAATACAGTCGTCAAATCATACATATAGTTCATATATCAGGGTCAAGTACATGATTCAGCAAAAGCGTTGGGATGGATAAACGAACAGTTCAATGTGTGGGAATTTCGTTTAGCTTCTTAGCATAAGCGACAGGTAGGATGTGTATCATTGGTAATACGAACATCGTATAATTGTCAATAGTGAGATGTACAGAGTCTCAGTTATCAGCATCATCATGCTTAGTTAACAAATCCATACAAAGATAGTATTTACATCATACCCTTCCAAAGGAAATGGTTGGCAGAACAAGGTTCATCATTCAAAGAGAGGAAACAAAAACTTCTCATATTTGTGGTTCATAATTACCAGAATTCTCATAGGAGTAGTAATGGATCATATAGAGTTAAGTAGTATCGGATGATACATTCATATCCAGCATAAGTAATGAATTCACAGAATGTGTCGAACACATTGTGGTTGAATGACCTACGATGTGGTCGAAAAGGTGTCAAACAGCTTATCAAACAAATCGGAGGCGGAGATCAAAATCTGAAGGTGAAACTCAAATGTGTAAGGTGTCTAGGTAGCTTTCCGAGGTATTCCAAACTTACTTGGTTACTAAGCTTAAGTTGCAAAACTTCTAACTTCTGAAACAAAGGTCCTTATAAGGCTTATCTAAGAGCAAAGGCACGATCAGAGTGATACGGAAGCAAATGATACTTACATAAATGTCTTAGTCTACCCATTCCTCACTGGTAATAACTTAGGTTCCTATGGGGAATCCTAATGTAAAGTTTCAAAGGTTGTCTTATGAGCGCCTACAGTGGAAACTTAGGGGTCCAAACTTCACAGGTCAAGGGTAAATGTATTACGAATCGCAGCCTGGGCTCTGATACCATAATTGTAACACCCCAACCCGATAAGGGTAGAAGTATTACATTACAGTGACATATCAGAACAAACACAAGCATATGATTCATACATACAACGAAATTCAGGGTTACAAATGAAAATCTGAAACTACAAGGTTACAAAACAATAAATACTATGTCTAATAAAGTGAAACTTCATCTAATCGTCTCTAGTCCAAAGCATAGTCTTCTAAGTCCAGTCACACTCTCTTCCCATAACCCAGCTTCCTACTAAAACCTGCCGCAGGAAAAGGAAATGCGGCTGAGCTTAAAAAGCCCAGTGAACAGATACATATACAAAGCAATGATAATGAAACAGAAACTGAAATATAGTGCATTGGGGAAATAGAATAAGGAATAGATAAAAGAGTAATAGAATATAAAGAAGAAAGGATAGTCATCTACCACGAGCCCAAAACTCAAAGTCATATCTCAAAGTCATAAGCCTTCAATTCATAATCTCACAATCAGAGGGGATACCTCTCAGGCAACCAGATAATATGAGGGGTGTCCTCATGTATCATAAGGGTGGAGTGATCAGCTCCCAGGGGTTGTGAAGGGCATGTATAGCACACAGTACCAATCACCTCAAAGTCAACTCAAAGTCATAATTAAATCCACTAAGCATACATGTCTAGGATTGCAATCCATACGCCCCTTACTCAAAGTCAATCTCAAAGTCATATACTCAAAGTCATAATGGCCATAATAGTAATCATAAAAAGGGACGGCGTGAGAAATCACTCACCCACACATGAGTCATGCCAGCGGTGCATCACAGACATGCCTATGGTACCTCCATAGGTAGGGAAACAGAAATGGCTCGGGTATCAAACTAAGAGTCAGGTCTCAAAGTCATGCAAAAGGTCATATAGCAAAGGTGTATCTTAGAATCATATCAAAGGTTCATAATAGCAGTTCATAACAAAGGGTTCATATCAGAAATAGTATTCAAGGTTCAATCAGAGTTTATCAGGTCAAGGTTCATATTCAAAAATCAATTCATGGTTCAGTTCAAAAGTCCGTTTCAAAAGTTTCTATTAAAAGTCCAATTTAAATAATCTTTTAAAACAGTTTTCATAAAAATGGTCTTTCAAAATATAGGGTTCATGAAAGTTAAATAACATTTCTTTTAAAAAGAAATTTAGCATCATTTATAAACATCTTTTCAAATCGGTTCTTCTCAAAACATTTCCATGGCATAATTAAAAGGTTTTCATAGCATAGGTTCATAACGGAGGTCATATCAAGTGGGATCAACAGAGAATGTTCAAGTAAAGGGGATCATAGCAATGGCGTCAATCCGGGAACTAACGGATCAGAATATGAAAGAGATCAAGAGAAACCTTTTGAGACAGGTCAGAATATCTGTACCTTAGACCGCAAGTGCAAACATAACAGAGACATAAAGGTCGGAATCAAACTCCTTCCGCGAATCTACACGAATACATGATCGTCTTATTATTAATATCTTATTTTAAATCAGATTACTCATTTTAGTCGGCTTTCCATTTTTTTGTAACCTTCTCGAATTAGTAATTTAATACTTTAAGGTTATAATTTTCAATTAATAATATTTATGGGTTAAAATGACAATTATAACATTTTAGGGTTAATCATGTCAATTTAGTAAAGTTTAGAGTCAAAATATAAATTATCAAAATTTAATATTAAAAATGTCAAATAAATTATTTTAAGGTTTATACCATAATTTATATTAAAAGGAAAATTTTAGACTCCGTTATTTCATAATTTATTTAAAAGCACTCTCGACATTAATCATTAATTTAGACCGCGATGACCAAATTTATGATTACTCAGACACACGTTCTAATATACTACATAACAGAAGTAATGCAACTCTTATATATACTTATTTTTAAGTTGACCCAAAACAAATCAAGCATGCGTTTTTTTTTTCCTCGAATAAGATAGGGCCCAAACAGATTTCATTCCATTTTACATATTCAAAATCTTTCTTCACGTCTAGTTATAGAAACATAACCATGCATGATTTCTTAGTCTTGAGTCATATCAGATATTAAAACAAAACACCATTAATTTGACAGCTCTAAAAAGATTTATTATACATGCTACAACAAGACCGTGTTCGACACACTAAATAAACCAGCATGCTGTTCCTCTTTTATATTCATTCGAACCAATAATGCGTGACACCCTTCTGTTGCAACCAAAACCGATTCGCGACACAAAAATAATTCCGCAATCATTTTATATTTTCCATTTCGAAACCATAGCCAAACGAAAGAACATGCATGCAATCTTTTCATGTTTTTATGTTGAATAGAAGATAGATCAATCGTACATATAACATGACTCGAATAACCAAAACATATATATTGATTAGTTTAGATTACAAGTTGGTATTTCACGTGCGAATTCTATGATCTCATTTAAGCTTGGTTTATCATTTCATGTGGCCTTTATTCGAATACATATATATGTTTTAACCGATTCATGAAAGCTTATTATGCGTATATCATATATTAAAAACGAAGAGGGAAAAGAAACAAGAATTGAGATGAGACGAATACCCTTGTTGCATGATCGAAAGGAAGAGAATAAGGACCACAAGACCAAACCACAACCGAATCAAAGCAATCCAATCTCCTCGAATCTGATCCAAAAACACCACGACATTACTACCACCTTTCGAACCCAACAGTCCACGACCAACACCCTTTTCGAACCAGAAAACACCAAGTCAAATCACCACCTTAACCAACCTTGTACACGCCCCTTTTGTAACAGTTTTCTTTGAGGTTGAAAATGAGAGAAAATGTATTATGCTGCCACTAGTTGTATGTTAGGGTTAAGTGTGTGTGTTGTTTTGTACGCATGAAACAAAGGTGAGGTTAATGTTGTTTTGTTTGGTCTTCACAAATGAGAAGCAAATGGGAGGATAAGGATGTGAGTTATACGTATGAAAGAAAAGTCAACGAGAGCGTGTGATATAAATGGAAGGCAATAAGGATGTATTCAAAAGTCTTCATTAGATAATAAATTTTCAGTTACAAATTCTCAATTATGGGCCGAATTTTTGGGAGTCATTTACTTCTTACAAATCATGTAATGTATATGTATAGATTAGGAAGGAATAAATTTTGTACCTGATTTATTAACTTTAACTTAGACTTAGGTTTGTTTAATTTTCTTATTATTATTATTATTTTTTTTTTTTAATTATTGTACATAATGTAAAGTCTAAGGTTTAACTTAAGTTGTCACAAAGTTTAGGAAAAATTCAAAATTGTACGTAAATTTGGTTTTTGAATTTTAAGGTTTTACAACTCTACCCCTCTAAAAAGAAAATTTTCGTCCTCGGAAATTGAAAGAAAAACGAAACGGAAACACAACGGACTGTGAACGGAAATGTGAATAACATGTTTCTCATGACTCTATCTTGTCGATTAAAATAGTTTCGGTTTCCTCAGAAAAGACATATCGTACTGAATACAAATCAAAAGAATTATATAACAAAAGTAACTGATGATAATCATATCCTCTAAAAAAAAAGGTACAAGGAGAACGTAGGGTTTGACGGATATTTCGTCCGTGGAATAGAAATAGACAATTCAGATGAGAGCATATCGAATTGTAGCAAACATGGGGGGTGATAAGTACGTTTAACTCTTCAGATTCTCAAATAGTCTCGTCTTCAATATAACCTTTCAAAGGTATTCTCATAAACAAACAAATCTTGCTTCCTCAAAGTCCAAAATCTCATATCTTACTCATAACATATCGTAGTGAAATAGATTCAGCGAATGCGAAACGTACCTATAGCAAATCATAGGTGTACTCTTCCATAGAAATTCTTGGAATACTCACGGGCAGAAAACAGAGTGGTTGATAAAATCAAACGGTAGAGACCTCTACAACAGAACTTAGGATTCTTATCCGAAGTACAGAGGTCAACAAATGCATGTCGAGTATCCGAAAGTATCAAGTCTTATAACAATGAAGGCAGATTAAGCGTCTAGGTAGAATGAACCTAGGGTCTCACTAAACGTGGATAATCTCAATCAAATATAAGAAATTCTAAGGCACTCCTCGAAATATCCTATGATCACAATAAGTGCACGTTATATGATGTAAGTATTATCACGTTGGCCAGGCGTCATAATACTGGCATTATATACATATGCCCTCATGATGATCATACTTTATCTCAAGTCGTGAACACCCAAACTTATTTAAATCCACCTAGTCCACCTATAGTCTCAGAGGTCACCAAAATCAAACAACATAACTAAGAGAACGAAATTACTCGAAGAGTAACGGAGATCCGAGAATGTCATTTAAAATTAAGGTACGTCATCAATAGCGTCAATCCTTTACAGCATCATCTCGTCTAAACATAATGTCCGCTTCAAAGTTCGTCCACTCAAATACAAATTTCAAAATCCTTTTTCCAAGTTGGAGTAGTCTGTTTACGCTTGTCCCTCTTACCTAACGATGAAAAGAATTTACAAACTCGAGTCTGGTTCCTCACGCCTTCAGCAACTCCTCTTGGTATTGTGGCATCGTAACGGCAGTCTCTGACACGATCACTGTGCATCCCTCCATCCGCAAGTCTGCTTATGCTCTCAATTCGTCTTAGTGCAACTAAAATGAATAGAGAAACAAGACTGCGTGTCTTTGACAGGTCTTCTAACATAGCTCCAGGTTTTAAGGTACATGATGTTGTTGTCGACTCCAGGTTGTGTGTTGAATGGTTCGTCTTCTTTGGTCTGGTTGTCTTGGTGCCCAAACTGAAATCTTCACGTGTTGCATGATGTCTGATTGAGCACTATCCCAGTTCCTCTCTTCTCCTTATATGCTTCTTCCATGGTAATGCTTGTCGCAACCACCTTCTACTACTCTTCCACCAGTTTTCTAACTCCGATAACGGTCTTCGATCTTGGTCCCTCTTGTGAAAGCTCTGTCTTCACATTTTACAAGGTAGCGTTGTCTACTATGCTTCCTGAACGTCAATCAAATTTCTCTTCCAGAACAAAGGGTCATCTCACCAATAATCTCTATGTTCTTCTTTCATTTTAGAACACAACACAATGTCATACTATGACAATTTGTCCAAAACACGCGAAAAACATGATTATTCTAGCCAACACCATTGGCATCATTCAAGTTCATAAATGTTATAACGAGTGCAAAGGCAACTTCAGAAATCATCTCAGGGAATTTTTCACATCGCCTTCTTTCTTCTTCAGGAACTGAAATACTTCACAAAGGTTACCCTTGGTTATTTAACCTCCTTCTTAGAAGTTCTTGTGGTTGCTTCTTCAGTGCTTCAAATCTAAAATGATACAATCAGATGCGGAGTTTCAAAGGAAGACCAAATTAATTATTGATACTCGGAAATAGATAATGATTAGTGATAGTGGTACGTTTAAGTTCACGATAGTCGATACGTCATTGCATACTTCTCTTGTTCTTCTTCATAAACAAACAAGAGTATCCAAAGAGAATCACAAAAGGGTCAACAAAATCATATTCCATTAGCTCCTTCAATCTCTCAACTTCTATGGCACCATGGTTTCTTCAACTGAGATCAGTTCAATGTCCACTCTACTTCCTAAGCAGGAAGGAGTACCAAAAGGTTCATCAGAGAATACCGGAAAATCTTCGTACAACAAAAATTTCCCAATAGCAGAACTTTCTAAGGGTTGATAATAATGGTTTTCAGGAAAACTTGATAATCACATGAGTTCGGGGTTGGTGTTTCCATAGTGGCAGAAATTTTTGTAGATGTAGAGAATCATCATAACGAAATAGGGTGAAGCAGATTGTTAAGGACACATTTCAGATACGGTAGTCTATGGTAGCTTTACGAATAGCCACCCAGTCCCAAAAGACCGTACAATCAGACATATCAAAGTCAAAGGATTCATAGGGTGAATACAGTCGTCAAATCATACATATAGTTCATATATCAGGGTCAAGTACATGATTCAGCAAAAGCGTTGGGATGGATAAACGAACAGTTCAATGTGTGGGAATTTCGTTTAGCTTCTTAGCATAAGCGACAGGTAGGATGTGTATCATTGGTAATACGAACATCGTATAATTGTCAATAGTGAGATGTACAGAGTCTCAGTTATCAGCATCATCATGCTTAGTTAACAAATCCATACAAAGATAGTATTTACATCATACCCTTCCAAAGGAAATGGTTGGCAGAACAAGGTTCATCATTCAAAGAGAGGAAACAAAAACTTCTCATATTTGTGGTTCATAATTACCAGAATTCTCATAGGAGTAGTAATGGATCATATAGAGTTAAGTAGTATCGGATGATACATTCATATCCAGCATAAGTAATGAATTCACAGAATGTGTCGAACACATTGTGGTTGAATGACCTACGATGTGGTCGAAAAGGTGTCAAACAGCTTATCAAACAAATCGGAGGCGGAGATCAAAATCTGAAGGTGAAACTCAAATGTGTAAGGTGTCTAGGTAGCTTTCCGAGGTATTCCAAACTTACTTGGTTACTAAGCTTAAGTTGCAAAACTTCTAACTTCTGAAACAAAGGTCCTTATAAGGCTTATCTAAGAGCAAAGGCACGATCAGAGTGATACGGAAGCAAATGATACTTACATAAATGTCTTAGTCTACCCATTCCTCACTGGTAATAACTTAGGTTCCTATGGGGAATCCTAATGTAAAGTTTCAAAGGTTGTCTTATGAGCGCCTACAGTGGAAACTTAGGGGTCCAAACTTCACAGGTCAAGGGTAAATGTATTACGAATCGCAGCCTGGGCTCTGATACCATAATTGTAACACCCCAACCCGATAAGGGTAGAAGTATTACATTACAGTGACATATCAGAACAAACACAAGCATATGATTCATACATACAACGAAATTCAGGGTTACAAATGAAAATCTGAAACTACAAGGTTACAAAACAATAAATACTATGTCTAATAAAGTGAAACTTCATCTAATCGTCTCTAGTCCAAAGCATAGTCTTCTAAGTCCAGTCACACTCTCTTCCCATAACCCAGCTTCCTACTAAAACCTGCCGCAGGAAAAGGAAATGCGGCTGAGCTTAAAAAGCCCAGTGAACAGATACATATACAAAGCAATGATAATGAAACAGAAACTGAAATATAGTGCATTGGGGAAATAGAATAAGGAATAGATAAAAGAGTAATAGAATATAAAGAAGAAAGGATAGTCATCTACCACGAGCCCAAAACTCAAAGTCATATCTCAAAGTCATAAGCCTTCAATTCATAATCTCACAATCAGAGGGGATACCTCTCAGGCAACCAGATAATATGAGGGGTGTCCTCATGTATCATAAGGGTGGAGTGATCAGCTCCCAGGGGTTGTGAAGGGCATGTATAGCACACAGTACCAATCACCTCAAAGTCAACTCAAAGTCATAATTAAATCCACTAAGCATACATGTCTAGGATTGCAATCCATACGCCCCTTACTCAAAGTCAATCTCAAAGTCATATACTCAAAGTCATAATGGCCATAATAGTAATCATAAAAAGGGACGGCGTGAGAAATCACTCACCCACACATGAGTCATGCCAGCGGTGCATCACAGACATGCCTATGGTACCTCCATAGGTAGGGAAACAGAAATGGCTCGGGTATCAAACTAAGAGTCAGGTCTCAAAGTCATGCAAAAGGTCATATAGCAAAGGTGTATCTTAGAATCATATCAAAGGTTCATAATAGCAGTTCATAACAAAGGGTTCATATCAGAAATAGTATTCAAGGTTCAATCAGAGTTTATCAGGTCAAGGTTCATATTCAAAAATCAATTCATGGTTCAGTTCAAAAGTCCGTTTCAAAAGTTTCTATTAAAAGTCCAATTTAAATAATCTTTTAAAACAGTTTTCATAAAAATGGTCTTTCAAAATATAGGGTTCATGAAAGTTAAATAACATTTCTTTTAAAAAGAAATTTAGCATCATTTATAAACATCTTTTCAAATCGGTTCTTCTCAAAACATTTCCATGGCATAATTAAAAGGTTTTCATAGCATAGGTTCATAACGGAGGTCATATCAAGTGGGATCAACAGAGAATGTTCAAGTAAAGGGGATCATAGCAATGGCATCAATCCGGGAACTAACGGATCAGAATATGAAAGAGATCAAGAGAAACCTTTTGAGACAGGTCAGAATATCTGTACCTTAGACCGCAAGTGCAAACATAACAGAGACATAAAGGTCGGAATCAAACTCCTTCCGCGAATCTACACGAATACATGATCGTCTTATTATTAATATCTTATTTTAAATCAGATTACTCATTTTAGTCGGCTTTCCATTTTTTTGTAACCTTCTCGAATTAGTAATTTAATACTTTAAGGTTATAATTTTCAATTAATAATATTTATGGGTTAAAATGACAATTATAACATTTTAGGGTTAATCATGTCAATTTAGTAAAGTTTAGAGTCAAAATATAAATTATCAAAATTTAATATTAAAAATGTCAAATAAATTATTTTAAGGTTTATACCATAATTTATATTAAAAGGAAAATTTTAGACTCCGTTATTTCATAATTTATTTAAAAGCACTCTCGACATTAATCATTAATTTAGACCGCGATGACCAAATTTATGATTACTCAGACACACGTTCTAATATACTACATAACAGAAGTAATGCAACTCTTATATATACTTATTTTTAAGTTGACCCAAAACAAATCAAGCATGCGTTTTTTTTTTCCTCGAATAAGATAGGGCCCAAACAGATTTCATTCCATTTTACATATTCAAAATCTTTCTTCACGTCTAGTTATAGAAACATAACCATGCATGATTTCTTAGTCTTGAGTCATATCAGATATTAAAACAAAACACCATTAATTTGACAGCTCTAAAAAGATTTATTATACATGCTACAACAAGACCGTGTTCGACACACTAAATAAACCAGCATGCTGTTCCTCTTTTATATTCATTCGAACCAATAATGCGTGACACCCTTCTGTTGCAACCAAAACCGATTCGCGACACAAAAATAATTCCGCAATCATTTTATATTTTCCATTTCGAAACCATAGCCAAACGAAAGAACATGCATGCAATCTTTTCATGTTTTTATGTTGAATAGAAGATAGATCAATCGTACATATAACATGACTCGAATAACCAAAACATATATATTGATTAGTTTAGATTACAAGTTGGTATTTCACGTGCGAATTCTATGATCTCATTTAAGCTTGGTTTATCATTTCATGTGGCCTTTATTCGAATACATATATATGTTTTAACCGATTCATGAAAGCTTATTATGCGTATATCATATATTAAAAACGAAGAGGGAAAAGAAACAAGAATTGAGATGAGACGAATACCCTTGTTGCATGATCGAAAGGAAGAGAATAAGGACCACAAGACCAAACCACAACCGAATCAAAGCAATCCAATCTCCTCGAATCTGATCCAAAAACACCACGACATTACTACCACCTTTCGAACCCAACAGTCCACGACCAACACCCTTTTCGAACCAGAAAACACCAAGTCAAATCACCACCTTAACCAACCTTGTACACGCCCCTTTTGTAACAGTTTTCTTTGAGGTTGAAAATGAGAGAAAATGTATTATGCTGCCACTAGTTGTATGTTAGGGTTAAGTGTGTGTGTTGTTTTGTACGCATGAAACAAAGGTGAGGTTAATGTTGTTTTGTTTGGTCTTCACAAATGAGAAGCAAATGGGAGGATAAGGATGTGAGTTATACGTATGAAAGAAAAGTCAACGAGAGCGTGTGATATAAATGGAAGGCAATAAGGATGTATTCAAAAGTCTTCATTAGATAATAAATTTTCAGTTACAAATTCTCAATTATGGGCCGAATTTTTGGGAGTCATTTACTTCTTACAAATCATGTAATGTATATGTATAGATTAGGAAGGAATAAATTTTGTACCTGATTTATTAACTTTAACTTAGACTTAGGTTTGTTTAATTTTCTTATTATTATTATTTTTTTTTTTAATTATTGTACATAATGTAAAGTCTAAGGTTTAACTTAAGTTGTCACAAAGTTTAGGAAAAATTCAAAATTGTACGTAAATTTGGTTTTTGAATTTTAAGGTTTTACAAAAATCAAGAAAGTGAAATGTGGAAAAAAAATTAAAAATGAAATGTAGAAACAATTAATTATGAACAATTTCAACTATTAATATATATGTTTCAAAAATAAACTATTAATACACATAAAAAAATCGGGTCGACCCAGGATGCTTCAAACCTAGCGGGTTGACCCGGTTTATTTTGACCCATTTGTAGACCTAACCCGTCGGGTTGACCCGTTTTCGACCAGAACGGTTCAACAGGTGAATCAACCGGGTCGAATTGTGTTTCAAAACATTATGTTTAATTCCCAAATCTTCAAACTTTCATTATTTTTCGTTTATAACCCATAAACTTTCTTTTTTATCACTAAACCTATCTGCCGCTATCAAATCTCGTTGCTATGCACGGGTACTCGTCTAATATCAGGAATGTTGGATCAATCATTGATATGAGAATGGTTGATTATCGTTAATTTTTTTACTCTCTTCGTCTTAATTTTTGTGTGCATATTATACTAATTTTGTTTGTCTCAAAGTATCGGGTTTTTAATTAGGAAAGTCAAAATGATTGTTTTGAATGTCCTCATACTCGTATGCGTTTATGCTTTTATATTTCAATGGTTGTATATTTTTATGCTTTTATGTCCTCAATAGAGTTCATGCTCATATGTTTAGGCCTACTATTTACTTAGGAATGACTTTAACGGTCTAAGATGATTAATTACTTATCCCACTTATATATTTCTTTTAATGTTTATTTCCAAATTTAGGTGCAGATCAGAAAGCCAAATCCTTTCATTACACACACTTTACAACACGTAGAAAAACATGATAATGTGATGATTGAACTTTTTCATACAATATAACTGGTAATGAAATTTAGGTTTTTAGTTGATTAGTTTTGATCTTGCTAACAAACTATAAATATACAAATTATGGTCGAGTAGTGTCTAAATTTGTTATGAGACATAATCTTGTATTATTCCAAAGTGGACGTGTTGGGCTGGTACTGGGTAGGCACACCGTGGATAACAATGTCATCCCTGTGGGTGAGATAATCTGGTCCATACTTCTTGAGTTCTTGCTGAAGACACCAGCATGCAGAAGCATCAGATACAGCAACTTACTTAACACTGATATGGTGATGAACAATTCCAGTGTTTGCTGTGTTTTTACAATAATTCTTAGTAAATGAAGGTATTCACTTGTATATTAAACAATTTTAAATAGTTACCAGGCGTTTTCCTCTTCTCCCATTTTGATTTCCTTCCAAGCAAATCTAGGTTTAGAACACTGTGTCAATCGTATAAGTGTATAACAAACAATAATGTATGATTTTGTTTGTTTTATAAAACCAAAAGATATTAGATTAAAGTATCCGAAGGCAACAACAGTGATGGCCCATGAGATAAATGTTGAAGATGATGCATTGGTTAAAGATATACCAATGCATGTCATTAATACGAAAACCATACATTATCTTTTTAAATCCACCACTCGCTTCTCTGGATGCCTTCATCCATCTTATAATGACATGAGAGGTCACGATATAGCAATGTAAATATACATACAATACGACCACATCCTTCATAAATTTTTGTTTCATGCCATAAAAAAAATTGATACCTAATATAAAATCGTTACAAAACACAAGACATTACAATAAGGTGAACTATGGCTTTGCTAACATGTATGACAATATGGCATTCAACATTGTGGATTTGCTTGTGATGGGTTGAATTAGTATGGGATTGTTCTTCAACATAACTGTAGTCTGTACTATGTTTTGTTTTCAAAGCTTTTATGTTATAACTATAACATGTCAAAGTGGTACAAAGTCGCCTAGAAGTGTTAGTTACACAAAAGTCTGTAAAATGATTGTGCGAAAAATGGAACAGTTCATACATTCAGTTGCATAAAAGTGTAGTTAGAGGAATCGGGTTCGCTAGATGAAATGAATCAATTTTTTAACCTTTGCTCAAGAAGAGGAACGGTGGCAGATTTAAATAGAAAAAATAAGATGGTGGCTTAAAGAAGATTGTCTGGGCGCCCAATTTAAGAAAAAGGAAGGGTATAACCATAAAAAAGAAGTAAGTAAAAAAAGATGGGTATATTTATTATTTTAAATTTGGTTGATTATATATGCAATTTAGGAAGTTTTAATGGGGTTGTATGTTATTCTCCCTTATACCGTATGTAATTCTCCCTTATATGATATTACCCATTACTTATAGACTAAGCCGAGCATACAAACTTTACCTTACATTAACCACATATGGTGTTTGCAGCCTTATAACTCATATTCCATAGTGTTTCCCCATGGGAATCTGAGCCATGTTCGCAATATACTAAGGTTAGGTCTAGTGTCGGTACGTCTGAAGCACAACTCACTTAATCCATCAAGTATGTTTTGAACAGACTTAAGCCGGACACAACACACATCACAAACGCGTTGTGGGTTTATTTTAGTACACTTCCACAAAAGCGACAGTGATGTCCAGAGCATATTATAAAATGAAAGTGCACATTAAATAGCTTAAAATAAGATGCAGCACTATCAACCAACCAATTTGGTGGCTCGGCTTATAGAAGTTCCTATATAGTTAAGACACCAATCAAGAAGTTATGATCGTACATCTTTTAGTAATGACAATTATGAATTGAGGATCTTTAAGAGCCTTATAATCAAACTTATCTAAACCTTGAGAATTGTGTAACAAACCTGTTTTTCTAATTCATTGCTTTTCAAACCATCACACTTACAAAATTAATTGCCATACAAATCACATGAGACTCTATTAAGAAATTTTGAAAACGAATTTGTATCGAATATAATTTTATCGTAATCATCAACTCTACAACTTGGATAAGGGAATTAAATTAGAGCTAAAGAACTATGAAACTAACCTCATGTGATAAGGGAACATGACCTTCCACAACTTGGATCCCTAAAGCATGCAATAAAGAAGCCATATCAAAACATGTGTTTTTGAGCTCCTTAAGCCCGTCTCTTCACTGCAATATTCTCTTTTCAGATTCATATTTTCCTCGTCCTATGTTAAATAAAAACAATAAATATTGCATAAGAATTATAATCATATAGAAGTTAAAATCGTATATTTCAAAGGCAATAATTTTGAAAAGTTCATATGTCTTGAGAGGAACACTGGAAAAATTCTTCAAACCTTCTTATGAATTAAAGCATCAGGGACTTGCTATTAAGAATTGGTGTGGGAAGCAGTGGTACAGGGTCAGGCTCATCATTTGACACATCAAAATTCATCCATCGCCTTTCCATCTTCGGCAAACTCAGTGCCTTCTTCTGGTTTATGAGCCAAGCATAAGCCATCTGGGAGATTCCTGAACATGCAAATTAGAATAAGTTCGTCAAAAAATTAAAAAATTAAAAAAATAAAATAAAATATTTTCTTTCAAACGTCTCACTGGGATAGATGCCATATGTGGCTTCTCCTATGCACTTTTCCATGGTTGCAAGAAACGATTGTGGATGCTGCAGAAGTTTAAATTAGCAATTATATCCCTCTAGCAACTATTACTCAACGTAATATAGTAAACTGAATAACACTGGAACGTGTAATTTACCTATCTAAGAACTGAGCAGGCTCCGATCGTTTGCAAACTTCAAAGAAGTTGGAAAGACTCCCGGCCTCCAAAAAAGTCAAGGTAAGTGACAATTCTTACCCTGTTTCTTATGAATGGGTCGATTCAAATTATGTTTATTCCATCAACTGGTCAAACTGGTAAACACCTTAAATGCTCAAGTTAATCACTGCCCAAATCCTATGCTCTACTATAACCCTGTATATATAAGAAAAGAAAAAAAAATTAATAAATAACAAAAGAAAAAGATTGTTATTCAGCCCAACCTGTATCAGCCATTACTACAATTCACAAAAACACCACCATCAAGTAACAACTTGTGAAATCCCCTTTACCCAAACGTTTTGGTTTGTTTCTTGTTTTAGGTTCATTTTGATTCTAGATTTGTTAAGAGCTTTTGGCATGTCATAAGCTCTAGGTTAGTTCTCTATCAAGCTGTGTTAGCTTGAGGTTAATGTGGTACTTCAGCCACATTACATTTGTACTCAAACGTTTTGGTTTTAACTTATTTACCAGGGTGCAGGATTACTCTCCTTTACCAAAAAAAAAAAAAAAAAAAAAACAAAAAAAAAAAAAACTTGTGTTTCTAGCCATTTGAAATTATAATTTTCACACAAATCAACCAAAGTATAAAAACCCTAGATCATTTAATGATACCTAACGTGCTATTGTTTGTACCTTGTTTTTGTTTTATAACATCAACTTGAATGTAATCAAGTGAATGGGTAAAAAAGTGTAAATATATCTACCTCAAGATTCAACGTGTCCCCTCTTCACATTACCCGCATATAACCCCTGAAAAAGAATCAATACAATATGAAAGACGCAATAACCAATCCAACATACATAATTACTTAATTAGATAAACCCACAATCAAACAAATCGATGAATTTACAAAACAATTCAACATTAAAATTTGGGGAAAAAATAATCCGTAACATATAATTTTAATTTGTTTCCTCAAGATCAACATTAAACAAACAATCAACAAAATCACAACAACAAAATTGGACAACAATAACCCCTAAATCAAGTTCAAAAATTGATTAAAAAAATAAACCTTTGTTTTTAAATACTTCAATTGGAAATCCCATGGTTCTATACTTCGGAGATGTTGATTGATTAGAGTGTTATGAGAAGAAAAAAGCTTTTAATGGTTGAATCAACACCATACCGCTTATTGTTTAAAATTTACACTTTCACCTTAGAGTTATGAAAACGTTTGCCCCGAAGCCCATGTGTATTTTCGGGTTTTCTAAATCAAAACGATTTTTTATAAAATTTTGACCAAATTAGGAAATAATTAGATTTAATTATTATTTTTAATTGAAAAAAGAAACCAGATTAAAAAAGTTATTACTCAAAAAGGAATGATTTGATTTTTTTGAAATGCAAAAGTCCCCGCTAGGAGTTTTATTTTATTAGGTAAAAAAGATAAGAAGGTCTTGGGCCCCAAGTTATTCTTTGGCCTATAAATACACGTATATGCTCATAATCTAAAACCTACCATTCTCCAAAGTCGACTTCCTATCCCTCTCCTTTTCCTCTCTTGTGATCGGTCATTCTCAAGGTCGAAGCTTCGTTTGTTCGTTGCTTAGATCACAAGGTTTAGCTCACATATATCTCATTCGACAAACATCAACATGACAACCACTAACACCAGTTGCCAGGTTTCAATCTCAAACAAAAGAATTCATAGAATAAAAATGATGGTAGGACTAGCAAGGTGTAAAAACCGTCTTAACGATGCTATCATCTATGCAACACTTAAAGAGTGTAACATGGATGAAACCGAAGCATGCCGGAAGTTGAATATGATCCATGATGTTAGAGAGTTTGCTAGTTCATATAGTCTTGATGAGGTGTGCACCATGCTTAAAGAATGCAACATGGATAAAACCGAAACATGTCGGAGATTGAAGATGATCCAGGATATTAGAGTTGTTGCTAGTGAATTCAGTGTTGATTACGTGTACACCATGCTTAAAGAATGTAACATTGATAAAACCGAAACATGTCGGAGATTGAAGATGATCCAGGATATTAGAGTTGTTGCTAGTGAATTCAGTGTTGATTACGTGTACACCATGCTTAAAGAATGTAACATGGATGAAACTGAAACATGTCGGAGATTGAAGATGATCCAGGATATTAAAGTTGTTGTTAGTACATATAGTGTTGATGAAGTGTATACCTTGCTTAAAGAATGTAATATGGATCAAAGCGAAGCTACTCAAAGACTCTCGTATTTTGGTATGATATTTTTCTTTCCTTTTTTTTTTTTCATGTGCGTTTTATATTTTTGAACAAGTGTATGGTTATTTATTTAGAATATGTGAGGTATTTGCCTTTTATCACTGTATATATAATGGTGTGAAAAACCCTAAATATAATATGTGTATGATTTAGGGTATACTTTTGTCTAAATAGTGTTTTAAAGTGAGATTTAGGGTATACTTATAATACTACCTTTTGTTTTATTACGAAAGTACGATTGTTTTATGAACTGGCTTTGAGTGATTGTGTAGTAGGATTAGGGTTTTTACTTAATTTACATTATGTTTTGGGACTACTGTTTATGTTATTTTGTTGTCACTAACTGTTTTTGTTTTGTATTTACAGATACTTTTGAGGAGGTTAAAAAGAAAAAGGATACACGAAACAATGTAAGTAATGTTCAGTGGCGGGGAGCTAGCCGCCGAGGGAACTTCCACTCATCGAAAGTTTTTAATGGTAAGTTCTAGCCTGGAATATCTGCTACTAGATTTAGCATTTACATCTGTTATGCCCATAGACACTTCAATTAGTTTTTCAACTGTTCCTTTTGTCGTTTCAGATGCTAGTGGTGGGAGAAATTTGAACTCAGGGAGGGGATATGGTGTTAGTAATCATGTAAAGAAGGTGTTTAGGCAGAAATTACCAGTTGATTCTAGAAAAGAAAACAATGTTGGACACATGGCAGCGTAAGTTTCATTAGACCTTTTTATAAAATGCAATCATTTACACATAATCTTATAAGTAAGCTAACGCAATTGCATTTGAATTATTTTGTACGGTTTACAGTGCTGCTGCCAAAGTCAATGGCTCACCGGTTACATCTAATGGGAGTCACAATAAGCTTGCGCCCAAAGTATCATCAGCGAAATTACCAATTGATTCTAGAAAAGAAAGCAATGTAGGACACATGGCCGCGTAAGTTTCTTTAGACCTTTTTATAAAATGCAATCATTTACACATAATCTTATAAGTAAGCTAACGCAATTGCATTTGAATTAATTTGAATTATTTTGTACGCTTTACAGTTCTGCTGCCAAAGTCAATGGCTCACCGGTTATATCTAATGGGAGTCACAATAAGCTTGCGCCCAAACCATCATCAGGTAATCTCAATGACCAGCACTTTTTAATTAGTTAACAGTGAACTTACGTTACATAGACACCAACCAATTATTGATAATATTTCTCAGCTTCTCTTACTAATTATATTTGGTACTGTCAGATGTTACGTCCACTACTAAAGATCCCAAAGCTGTTTCATACCAGAATACCAAGTACACTTGTTATGTTGGAACCATAGCATGTTAAATTGAAATCGGATATGTTTCAACCTCTCGGAAGGACACTCTCGGTGAAGACATCAATTGCTGCTATCCCACTCTTGGATCTTACATAGAAATAAGAAATTAAAAACCTTGTGGTTAGATTGGATTTGTGATCATGTCAAAGCTTGTAAAAACTCCTTGTAATTTTGTTCTCTAGCTCATTGCTAGTTTCTATTATAATACTTCCGCCTTTCAAAAAAAGAAAAGCCTGAAAAAGGTAATTCCATTGGCTTCAACAGCTTCATATGCATTTTCTATATATTCAAATACTTCCGGTTGTGAATCTATAGAAAAAATTGCTTCTTTACATGAAAAGGTTGTATGCTTGCTGTAATTAGTGATAATTAACTATATTGGACATAACAGTTTTGTCTTTGCAACCGTTCCACATTATGGGCAATTTACATTCTCTTTTATAGTTTCCCAGATAGCCATAGCAAGTAAAGAAGGTAAACATGATTGAAAAAAAAGATCGTATAGTTAAAAAAGGATCATAACCCAAATCAACCCATTTATAAAAAAGGATCCTATAATGCCACCTTTACTATTAATAAAAAAAAGGAATATGATAATTTCAAAAGAAGTAGAGTGACATACACTAGGTAAGGAAGAGTCATGTTCTTCAAAAGGCTTGGGCACCGTAAAGCAAACGCTTTCCATTCCTCTTTACAGATTTTACCATCTCCATCAGCGTCTGCATCAGCAAATGTCTGCACTAAGAATCATCCCACTATTAATTACTACTGTTAAAGATTGGAAAAACCAAACCAGTTTGCAGGGATCTTACTTTGTCAATAATAACGTCAAGAAGGTCATCTGATAAGTTCATCTCGGATTCTGTTAATATGGCTGTCAGTATCTGTTTGACCTATTTAAAATGAGGTGCAAAATGAGTCAATACATGATACGTGTTGCATAATCAAATCTATAATGTACGGTCAAACGGGTTAAGGGTAATTATTTGTACGGGTTGAATTTTTGTCCAAAGGTATGTATCACTATAAATATACTTAGTTAGTGGGTTGCATGCCTTAATTTATGCTTTGGGCTACTTTCAACCCATTTGACTAACTTTTTATGCTTTTGAAATATAACATGAAACAAATTGACCCATTCATAAGTAAATGGGTCAAAAGGGAGGGCTTTACCTAGTTTGAGTCTGTGTGGCGGTGGGTTCAAACCCCGTGAATTAGTCAACCAAAAGGTCGGAAATCATGGTTAACAAACAAAAGGGTCAAGAGTGCTACATGTACTCAATCTGTTAACTTCACTATAAAATGTGTTTCGCCAAGACATGGAATAGAAGAGCTTTTCATATGAAAGTTAATTGAAACAGTTACTAATATTACAGCATACTCACTTCTTCTCGCTCAATATACCCCGTTTGTCTTAAATCATAGAGCCTAAAGGCAACTGCAGGAGGAAAGAAAGATAGAAGGCATCAGGGTACATTTTTTCATGAGATAGAATTTAACTGTGTACAGAAAGATAGCTTTTACATCTTACAGTTTATTTTATCATGGATGGAAGATACTGAGAGCATGGGTGTAATTACATTTTTTTTTTTTTTTTTTTTTTTTTTTTTTTTTTTTGTTATCATCTGTTTTGGCTGCATGCGTATGGTATAGATCATATACACAGATCAAAGATGATGACAAATTTGGGATTTCATGCTCGGGTATACACATAATCATTCGATTCATAGCATTAAGTGACTGTTCAAAAGGACAGCTTAACATCCACATACATATTCAAAACAAGTATTTAAACTGTTCAAAAGGAACGTAACAACCAGTTACAGGTTCAAAACAAGTACTAAAACCAAACTTACAATCACTCTTGACGAGTCTTACTTTCAAAGTTACTTATGATATCCTCATTGCTAACTGTGATGAACACATCTCGCTCAATATAAGTAACCATACGATCATTCAACAACTGATCACCGGTATTACTCTTTAGTTCCTTCTCAACGAAAGCCATTCTCCAGAAACCTCTTTGAACACTAGCTGTCACAACCGGAAGGATCAACACCAGCTTAATAAGCAAATAGACGAGATTAAACACTTCATGCTTTTTCACCTGCACAAGCTTCTTCGAGAGCTCTTTAATGTCCTTCAACCCCTTAAATCTTTTATCTTTTTTCACATCCTGAATGTACTTGTCGAGTTGATCACTGAGATGAAGCAAATCACCAGTTGAGAACTCATTAGGATAAATTTCCGCAAGTTTGAGCAACTTTTTCTTATCAAAGGACGAAAAAGACTTAGCAGGACTCAAACATGCCACACACACAAGTAACTCCATACTTTCTTCATCAAATCGTTTGTTAAGCTCTTGGAGTTGTTTATCAATGATGGAATAGAATACGTCAACTTGAAAATGATGAAGGGTTGTTGTAGTTGGTTCTGGTTCACGATTTCTTCTTGTTAGTTTTGGAGGATGCATATCTTCCATCTTTGGAACGTTTATGTTGCTTTTTTCACAAAAGGAAACAACCGAAGCTAATAAAGATTCCCACCCATCGTTTCTTATTATTTGCAATTGTTCCTTGACTGACTTCACAAGTGACATGGCATTAACAATGTCTTGATCTTTCTTCAGTAACGCGATGTTTAGTTCACTTGAAACTCCCAAAAGTGTCTTCATTAAATGTAACATGAAAACAAACCTGAAAGAGAAAATTTCTCTATCAACCGTGCTGAGATATGAATGATGAATCGCCTGTCTTAAAATGACATTTGCCATCATATCAAGCATATCAAGTATTTCATCATAAGAGTCAATCACTTTCAAAACAGACTTGTAGTGGGGCCCACATCTAGCTTTCTCATCTGAACCTTCACAAATTTCAACCTCAATGTCTTCAAAGACTTGTGCAAGTTTTTGGAAACGACTTTCAGTTGATACGTCACTTTCCTTCCAACAAACACCGACAAGAGTAATTAACTTTTCAAGAATATAGTAAAACATACCACAATCATCGTTTTGTTGAGAAACTGCAACAAGAATTTGTTCAAGTTGTTGAGCAAAACAATGAACGTAATACGCTGATTGAGTTTCATTCTTGATCAATGTTTTGAGACCACTGACATCATAGTACATCTTCCTAACGCCATTATAACTCTGCCCACGAACATTACTAAAACTCAGTGAATTCTTCAACAGCAAAGAACTTAGCGCATCCTTAAGAGATACGTCCTTCTTATGATCCATAACACGTGAAATACCAAGAAACTTCTCAACAACATCTCCCTTTTTATCAACATACCGCAAACACACCACAATATGCTCGTCACCTACATCATCCTCATACTCATCCATCAATATAGCAAAGTATCCATTAGGCCCACCGCATATATCGTTCACAATGGCTTTAGTTGTTTCTACCGAGCACGAGTTGATCAAATCATTTTGAATCGAAGGAGCCTTATTCAACACATCTTTATCAAAATTCTCATCACCTTTTGTAACCATTTCTATCATCCCAACAAATTCATCATTGTTAGCAATTCTCAACGGATGATCTTCATTGATCTTGATTCCGAAAGATAAGTAAAACCTTAAACAAAGAACAGGAGCGAGCAACGGAGGCCGGTTCATTTGCTTATTATAGTAATCTATGATGTACATTAACAAATTGAGCTGTTGCGAGAAAATGTCCATACCGGAACCATTCTCGGATTCTTGAGTTTCAGGGCAGGTGTCATTTTGTTGCGAGGAAGAACCTTCTTCCAACTTTGCTTTCAGTTGAGCTGGAAAAAAGCTATCCATTGTGTCTGCAGTCTAGTAAAATTAATAAAAATACAAACAAAAGTACTCATTTAGATGTATGTTAAACTCTAGTTCAGAAGTAAAAAGATTATCGCACCAAATTAGAGATAGACATTATATGTAAACGGATAAATGGACAAGGTTTTCCGTTGTTACCCAGATGTACGCATGCTAACCTTCCTTTGACCATTTTCGACCCTTTCCCTCACACCTCTAAATGTGTACCTAGTGAGGCTTTGAACCCTGGACCTCTTGTGAGGTCATCGGGTGCCTAACCAGTAGGCCAATGTCCTGATGGTATCGACATTATATGAAATAAACTATATTTTGGTTTTTTTCTTTGTACTCCGTATTAAATACTAACGAACTTCTTATTTTTTTCCAATTTAGTCGAGTTGTTAAAAGATCGTTTTGTGTGATAAAAATCTAAAACCAGATTTCAAATAAAATTAATTTGTAACAAACCTGTTACAAAACTAAGCCTGTCTTTTGACTTAAGTTATTTTAAAAAGAACTAGCCAATGTCCTGATGGTATCGACATTATATGAAATAAACTATATTTTGGTTTTTTTCTTTGTACTCCGTATTAAATACTAACGAACTTCTTATTTTTTCCATTTTAGTCGAGTTGTTAAAAGATCGTTTTGTGTAATAAAAATCTAAAACCAGATTTCAAATAAAATTAATTTGTAACAAACCTATTACAAAACTAAGCCTGTCTTTTGACTTAAGTTATTTTAAAAAGAACTAAAAAAAAGAGGAATTCACTATATGTTTTGAGTGTTTTAAAACAAGGATTACAAGTCCGAGTAATCAGCTACTACTCGGTCGCTACAAAGTCAATGATTTTTCATAGCAAAGTCAAAACTTGATCAAACTCGGATTGAAGTATTTGAACGATAGCATTGATGTTTATAAAAGTATATTTATCGTCGTATGGACAATTCTATGGTCCTATGAAGATGACATACATATAATTTCAAAATGTATATATAAAAAAGTTCAAGCCTCGCCCAAGCCGATTACTAGCTACAAGGTAGCCGACCGCTCAAGTATTAACAGCCGAGTAACTAATAAACTTTTTGTTACACAACAAAAAATATGGTTATAAACAATCACGTGACCATAAAGTGGCACTTAGAATAAATTAAACAATACTACCAATACAATTTACATGTGCAAATAAATAAATTCGAAGGTTTTTTTTTTTTTTTTTTTTAAACAAAATTAACACTATATCATAAAAATCCATAAATGTCCTGAGACCCTCAAGACCTACTACGCTACTAGTTGTTACACTTCATTAAAAAAGAGCCCCAACCAGGCAACAAGCCAACAACTACAATAGTCTACTTTTTTACTTGCACGTGTGACAATTCATAACTAATTCACTATATAACATTATTTGTAACAACTTTAACAAAAAGTAGAAAAAAGAAAAGTAAAAAGAAAAAGTTTTGAGTATTTACCGTTTGATTCTGTGTAGAAAGTAGAAGAAGACGGCAAACAGTTAAAAGTAAAAACCTACTTCTTTAAACTGTGTTTTGATTATGGGCTCAAAAAAGAAAAAAAAAAAAAAAAAAAGAAAAAAAAAGTAGATTCTTAAAATTGTGGGCTTAAAATAATAAAATTGGGCTAAAATAAGCCCATCATGATGAATACTTTTTTTTAGTCCAACTAGAATACTAGTGTGACTCTAATTCGTATCTTTTATGTTTATGATTTTGGTTAGTCGACTAAACAACGAGGTTTAAACTTATCGACACATATACTCAAACATTATACGTTTTAAAGGCTGACTTGAGACCTCTCGTATTCTGGTAATGACAACCTTTTGCTACTGTGTCACGTTTTATTCACGTAAGTTATACCAATACGGAGTACTTTTTAAATCACTAAATTTAATAAAAAAGACGTTTAGATTAATTTTTATTATTAAAAACCTTAAATATCTCATTTTAATAAGTTTTTAACACAGTTATTGATATATTAGTACCCATTATATTTCTGACAGTGCTTCCACGGGGTTCTAAAACTAGTACTCCGTATAAGTTTAAACAATTAACCTGTCAAAAATAATTATATACAAAAATTTTGCAATTTTTTTTTTAAAACAAAACTATGTTACCATTCATTCAATTAGTACCAATAAAATGAATATTATTTATAAAAGTATACTACACAAATCCTTAAAAACATGTTTTCCCAGGTTTTATCATGGGACATGCCACATGTTCGACAAAATGTCTCAAAGAACACAACTTTGCAACACTTTTGGTTTTTTTGATGTTCTTGATCTTGTTAACTACTGTAAACAAACACCCAATGTCACAAATGTGACTAAAGTTCATGCTTTAGCTTTAAAAGTTGGTGTTCTTGCTCATCTTCCTACTTGCACGTCACTTGTTATAGCTTACACGCGAGCAGGGCGTTATCTTTCGTCCGTCGCAGTTTTTCGTGAGGTTTTTAACAAAGATGTGGTGGTTTGGAATGCAATGATGACTTGTGCAGTCGAAAATGGAAAACTTTTTGATGCAACACGAGTTTTTATGCAAATGCTGCAAGGACGAGTTCAGTTTGATTCTGTAACTCTTGTGATTGTTGTTTCAAACAGGTTAGCATGTTTACAGTGTGTACATAGTTTAGGATTAAAGTTTGGTTTGCTTTTGGATACTGATTTGTGTAATGCGCTTATTAACGCGTATGCTAAATGTGATGAGTTGTGTTTGTCGGAGAACATGTTTGCTGAAACAGAAGTGAAAGACATTGTTTCATGGAACTCGATGATTAGTGGTTGTTTAAGCAATGATTGTCCTGATAAGTCTTTATGGTATTTCAAGAAAATGGTTTTGTGTGGAGTACAACTTGATAATGTGGGATTGTCATGTGCTATTGCAGCGTCGACTTGTTTGCAAGATTTAGATATTGGTAAGGTTTTACATGGGTTCGGGTTAAAAAATGGATGCAATGAAAGTTCTCATGTTTCTGTACTAAACGCTCTTGTTTCGTTATACTCTAAATGTGGGGATATTAATGATGCTGAAATTGTGTTTAAATCGATGTATAGCAAAGATTTGGTTTCTTGGAATACAATGATTAATGGGTTTGCTTCATACGGAATGATTTTTGAAGCGTTTAGTCTCTTAAGACAAATGCAAGTTAGAGAATCAGTACAACCAGATACAGTGACAGTACTTGTCGTACTTTCATTATGTGCAGAATCCTTGTTTTTACGAGAGGGAAAAAGCATTCACGGGTTCGTTATAAGAAGATTGTTTGGAGTAGACGTGTCAGTGATTAATAGTCTTATGAACATGTACTCTAAATGCAATCAAATTGATAAGGCCAGGAGTCTGTTTGTTTCTTTACAGAATAAAGATTTGGTTTCCTGGAATACAATGATATCGGGATATGCCCAAAATGGGAAACCAACGTTTGCTCAAAATATGTTCAAGAAACTGATGTACGAGTGTTTGGGATGCAGTTTATCAACGGTTCTCGCAGTTCTTTCTTCTTGTGATTCACATGAATCTCTAAAATTTGGTGAATCTTTACATAGTTGGGCAATGAAATTAGGCTTCTCAACTAGTTTCCTTATGGTTAATTCATTAATTTTTATGTACACGAACTGTGGACACTTGAGAGCTTCTTTTGCATTGTTACAAAGTGTTTCAAGAGATGCCGACACTGCTTGTTGGAATGCTATGATTGCCGGATGCACACAAAACGGGTACTTTTTGGAAGCTTTAGAAACTTTTAAGTTCATGAGACGAGAAGCATATGCAAAACATGATGTCATTACCCTCGTAAATGTCGTATCAGCTTGCGGAAATCTTGAATTAGTGTCTAATGGGAAACTGGTTCATGGGTTTGCTGTAAAAACTCTGGTTGATGATGATGTTCGTGTAAAGAACGCCTTAATTACAATGTATGGAAGATTTGGGGATGTTTACCATGCAATGTTGGTGTTTGACTCGTGTCACAGCCGTAACCTCTGTTCATGGAATTGCATCATTTCCGCTCTTGCTCAAAACAAAGAAGCTCAAACTGCGTTACATTTGTTTCAAAATCTTGAATTTGAACCTGATGAAATCACAAATTCGACAATTTTATCAGCGTGCAGTCAGATTGGATCAATTAAAAATGGTAAACAGATTCATGGACATGTTCTAAGATCCAATTTTCATACGAATTGTTACATAGTAGCTGCCTTAATCGACATGTATAGCAACTGTGGAAGGTTAGATATGTCAAATCACATTTTCAATTCCTTACAAGAAAAGAATATCGCAAGTTGGAACTCAATGATTTCTGCATACGGGTTTCATAGCAAAGGTGAAAACGCCATCGAGATATTTAACGAAATGATAATGGTGGGAGAAAAACCAACAAAGACCACTTTTATAAACCTGTTATCAGCGTGTGCCCATTCAGGTCTAGTCAATGAAGGTTTAAGATTTTACAAATGTATGTTTGATGATATGGTGTGGAAACGGTTATGGAACATCACGTTTGTGTAGTTGATATGTTGGGTCGATGTGGGAGGCTAAATGAGGCGTATGAGTTTATAAAGAGTATGACAGTGAAACCAGATCATGGCGTTTGGGGGGCAATGTTAAGTTCATGTAATTATCATGGTGATGTTGAAATGGGGAAGAAAGTGGGTGAGATTTTGTTTAGCTTGGAACCAACGAATGCCGGGTACTATGTTTCTTTAGCGAATACATATGTTGGTGCAGGGAGTTGGAGTGATGCAGTGAAGTTGAGAGAGTTTGTGGATAATGTGAGGTTAAAGAAGCCGGCAGGCTGTAGTCTTGTTGATGTTGGTTAACTGTATTGTAAATTGCTCGTATAAATTACAAAAAGGAAAAAGATTGAGAGACCTAAAAGATATGACTAATTTTGTGCCTAACTTATGTGTTATTACTTGATTGGATTGTGAAAAAGTAGGTCTTGTTGATACAATCAATGAATTATCATAAAATTAGGCATAACTTTTAGGTCTCTCAATTATTTCTCTTACGAAAAAGGTTTGATTAAATCTAAAGATTTTGTTAATTACTTGTTACTACAATATTTATTGTGGTTATACATAAGTTTTTCATAAATCTAATTGTAACAAAGTTAGGTGAATTTGGATTACAACATATTCTAATAAACTTATGCCAAAAAACCGAAAAATTATTGGTTGCAAATAGATTATATTACGTATATGAACAAACAAACTTTGTACAACTGACTTACATAGAAGAAAAAAGTTTACAGTACGAGCCAACAATCCAATGTCATAATCAACATCTTTGTTACCTTTTGTCCAAGTGGTTTACACATAATCGCACATTTCGTCATTTTTTAACTTGCTTGCACCATCCGTCCATGTGGTTGCAAAATCTTGCAACGTTAGTCCTTTTAATCAACGACCGTTACTTTTTGTGGTTAACTCCCTCACGTGCATAAAACGTGAGGGCATATTAGTATTTTCGCTTCTCGGGACGAAAGATACAATAACGGTCATGTTTATTCGACTTCTGTACCTCATTTTTTTTAATTGAACTTGGCTCACTCATCCCACTATCGGGTAAGAAACTGGTACTTCTCGACGCATTAATACTGGGAGAGTGGGAGGCAACAATTTCTTGTGAATAAACTAAAACGAGAGAGATAATTGGATTAGAGAGTGTTTCAGGTATGGTTGTTTGGCTAAAAATCTGAATGAGAATCGATAACTGGGCTTGTGTGCGCATCTGAATGTTGCATGGCAGACTCATTTCAAGTACCAAAGACATTCAAAGGAGCTATGATACAGTGATTCTAACATCAATATTCAATAATATTCAGCACAAAACAATTTTATGTTGCTACTACAAAATCAGAGAAACAATTAATGATCAACAATTACTTATAAGATGATAACACTGTAAACATGTATATCGACTACATTAATTTTCCCACACTCAAGATATCGTTTATTGATACGATATTTATAATGCAACTACATCAAGAAACCCTAATGGACCATATTTATAATGCAACTACCATCGACAATGTTTCCGGAAGAAATATTATTCAAGAAGGTTTTACAGATTAGAAAGGTAACCACCAGTAACACTTGCAGTAGGACTAAAACATTTAGATAAATGACCACCCACTATTCAGTATTCACACACTTCAAGCCTATGTGTATCCCAGTATATAATGTACTAAATAAAAGAGCAAGAGATATCCATTGATAAAGATAGTTACAACTATAGCTCCTCCACCACCTTAAATAACACATTACAATGACTTTGGTGCATAGTTGTATGGTGGAAAAGCCAGCCTTTTTGTTCTTGCTCTTCGGTCATATAAAGGATTTAATGTCATAAATTTACATACAGCTTGATTATATCTATGTTTTGGCATGAACATGATGTATATACACAAATTTAAGCACACTGGAGTTGAGATAGTTGACCTTTCTGCCATTCCAGCTAACGGAAATAGGTATTGATACTTCGAATATTAAGCTACGGAAGGGTACAAGTCACAACAAAACAATGAACCTGACCATCTCACGGGCTATTTGAATTCTATAACTTCACTCCCACACAACAACCTTAATTTATTCAGCCACAATTCCTGAGGCTGTACACCAGCCACCCTCATCTGATAAAGGAACTTAATAGCTTCAACAAGGCACCCATTTTGTACCAAACTAGTCAGCATAGCATTCCAACATGCACGATTCCTCCTACTTCCATTCATATCAAAAGCCCTTTTCGCATCATTCATCAACCTGAACTTCCCATACATATTAACCAACCCACACTGCACATAACTCTTAGACGCCAATCCTAACTTAATCGCATTAGCATGAACCTGCTCACCACAATTCCCATCATCACTTATCTTAGAACAAGCACTAAGCACACTAGACAACGTAAAACTATTCTTCCTAACACCCTCTTTCCCCATCTCATTAAAAACCTCAAAAGCCTCAAGAAACCGTTCCTCCTTACAATTATTAATAATCCTAGCAGTCCACACCACAACATTTCTCCTAGAACCAATCTGATCAAAAACCATATCCCCGTCATCAAAACACCCAACCTTCCCATAAAAACTAATCAACGAACTCCCCACAAACAAATCACCTTCATACCCCGACTTCACCAACCACCCATGAACCTGCTCACCAAGTTCCAGATTCCTCGTCTCTCCACACGCCTTAAGCACACATACCATAATCCAACTAACTGGAAAACTCCCACAACTATACATTATATACCGAAACTTATCACTTACAAACAGCCTAATCACTTGTTCATACTCACCATTATCAGCATAGCCTGCAATCATAATTGCCCACGAATTAAAATCCCTTTTAGACATTTCATCAAACACTTTACGCGCATTGTCCAAACTCCCACAAGACACGTACATTATCAAAACACGGTTAACCAAACTCAAAGGCAACCGCTTTTTAGAGGTTTTTGTCATATGGGTATGTACTAAAACTGATTCATTAGAATCTTGGCACTGGGTGCATTCTTTAATTAGTGAAATGTAGACGGCATCGGGTACGGGAAAACGGAGCGTGTCGAGTAGGCGTAAGATGTCGGATGGTGTTGTGGGTTTTGGTTTGTGGGTTTTGATGGGTTTTAAGGGTTTATAATGGGGTTTGTGAAGAGGTAAGTTAATGGTGGTGATTTTGGCGGGAAGGCGGTTGGTGGGTTTATGGGGTTTAGGGTTTAAGGAACTTGAAATGGGTGAATTTGTTGTTCTTGTTTGGAGAATCATTGTGTTTGTTGTTTGTGTGGACGAGGTATTCATTTTGGTATTTAGGTAATTAGGAGGATGAAACATATTTCTGTCCAATCATTTTCCTTAAATTCGTCTTCAGTCCGGTTCATTTCGGTTTTAGGCCACGAACTGAATCGGACCGGATCGACCCGACCGAACATTTTGGTCTGGTCCTCAGTCTCGTGTTTTAGGCCAAAACAGTTTTTGGTCCGGTCCGGGCTGGTATTGGTTGATGCGATCCGGTCTTAGTAGGTGTGGTCCGGTTTTCGGACGGTCATCAGCCCTAGTGGCAACGTCTTTGACTACTACATTGGTTGGGTAAAGGTTAAAGCTCATGTTGCGCAAATTTTTTGTCATAACAACAATGTTAGAAAAAGTAATACTCCTATGCTTACATTTTGCAGAATAAAACACAAACTAATTAACTATAACTGTTAGCTCATAAAAGCTATTTGGGTATTCATTTTGGCCAAAAGTTTAATGATAATCATTCCTCTCAAGGATGATTCTTGCAAACGTTAGGCCTCGAAGTTGCCAGCGTAAAGTTTGCACCTTTGCCTAGTTTGTTGTTCTTCTTCTGAAAATATTAGTTGCTATTTTGCTTCAGTTCGATGTCACTTGGTCATAATCATAAAGCATGTCTCTAACACGTCAACTTCTATAGATATGTAAAAAAAAGTTGAATTATTTAGTGAAATTGCAGCACTGCTTGTCGAGTAAAAAAAAAAAAATCAACGGTACCTAATCCCGTCTTCCACAAGGTATGGAGGAGGTGAGCAGGGCCGGATTTGGCTATGGGCCTTAAAGGCGACGGCCCAAGGGTAGCCCAAGAGAAGGGGCATCATTTTACCAGTCCATCTTTGCCTATACTAGTCTCATTTAGGGCCCATTTTTATAGAAGTCCAGTAGCCTTATTAGTAACTCATAAGTCAATGTTAATAATTTGACTGATTCAAAAACAATAATTTTTTTTTTTTTTTTTTTTTTGTCTTCATCAAACGAGGCCATCAAAGTTTCTAATGAACAAAACTTATAAGAGTCGAATTCGAAATAATCAAGGCATCAAACGAACCAAGTGACCATCTTTTTTTCTCTTTGACAATTTTGATCAGGTGATGTTGTTCCATAATTACTTATTACTATTGCTTTAGTAGATAAATCTACATTCGAGATTATCATGTTGCGTCGTTCACAACCATCAGGTGCCCAAAATAGAAAACGAAAAAATAATCAACAAGAAATGCATGAAGACATCGTTTTAGGTGATCCATGTTGATCTTGTTATTCGTAATTTATCTCCTCATTTTGTAACATTTTATTTAATAAATAAAAATCGGCGTGGGGATGAGTCGCCTGGCTTGACCAGGTTCAAAACCCCTAAAAGAAAATGTGTTGTTTGTTTACAAGGGGCATATTTTACTCGGCTCGCCCGGGGCATCCGAAATCTCAGGACCGGCCCCGGAGGTGAGATGTAGACAGTCTTACCCCTACCCGAATGTATAGAGGCTGCTTCTGGAGGACCCTCTGGCCATTTTTGCACCAAATGTTACATTAGTCGCATCAATGCAGAAATACATTACAAAGTTTAAATACATATAAAGGATCATCAACATTTAATCAACGATACTCGATTGACATGAACAATATTCAATCATATGTGATCGATTAATATTATCAATTTATCATAGATGGAATAAGTCGTTCACATATGACTAATATCAACTAAAGAATATGTCATTTAACATTAGCGTTATATGTAACCTCTCAGACCAACAACAAAGTCAATGAGCCACAACAAAAATGTCAATACTCATATGAATGTCAATTTTTGGGCATTTTAGCTATTATTAGCCAAACGCGAAAGATTGTAGAATTGAAAAAGAAGCATCCAAATCAACAACAATCATTCTAAGGTTAGCATGTACAATTCTTGATCAGCCTGTAATCCAACTTATCATTCCAAAATCCACTATTCCTGTGGTTGTGGCCCACATTCATTCCAAATTCTCTACACCTAACTTTTGTATACGTTATCGAGAAATTTTTATCAGTAGTCGGGTCGAATTCTATGAGGTTTAGGCCTAGCTATAAGACTGTCGGCTACCCAACCTGCGAGCTCCCCGTCACATTTAGCATGATTAAATTTCCTTTCTACATATTCCAATGATATTTGCAGCATTCCCACAGGCCCACAATCTCATGGAATTTAGCCCAACGTTTTTCTCCAACCAGTAGAGGTAACTCACATGGAACATCTTGAGCATGTCTTGTGGTGTACATACTTCTTTCAATATGACCAGTTCAATTTATTTATTTTTTAAATTATTATTCAAAGATGAAGGCTCACAGTAGTAAAAAAGAAACTGTACATAATTTCACCAAAAACACGTTTAAGTCCATAAAGACTTTTAGTGGTAGATCCAATTGTCTAAGCAAGTTTTACATAATTGACCACAAAAGTTTAAGGACTAAAACCACATTTTTTGTATAAGTATGGAGATCCAACTGTGACAATCAACGTCGTATAATTAAGCAAAGAGGCTAATGAAATAAGATAACCAAAAATAATAGCAGTGGTGAGGGGCAGAGGCACTTTTTGTCTAGTGGCTTCAAAACAAAAATTAATATTGTTTGTATACAATGGGTTCAAAACGAAAATTGATGCTAAATCGTACAATTTGCACTAAGAAAAATATAAATATATTGATGTTTATTGGGCTCAGTTGAGCCCTCTCGGTTCTATGTAGCTTGGCCCGATTTAGCAGTGCAACTCAAAGAAGGTTTTGTGGGACAAGTAGCAGCCAAACTTCCAAACACGAACTGACTTTTACAATTCTCAGGAACATGGAGATGATCAAGGAAAATAACATATTGACAAGAAGGTTTTGTGGGACGAGTAGCAGGCACACTTCCAAACACGAACTCGCTTTTACAATTCTCAGGAACATGGAGATGATCAGGGAAAATAATAGATTGACAAGATACAGGCAACTTCTTTTGCATCACATCAAGCTCTGGAGATGACAGTTTTAACTCATTAGAAGCAGAATGAGTATTGATGGCGGATGCAGTTGTATTCTTAGACAGTCACTATATACAAGTTACATGAACAAAAAGATCGTCAGATCGATGCTGATATACTTTGTTGTGCAGTTGAATGTTGCTGTCAAAGTTCTGTCTTTTTAGAAGTATCAGATATAGTAGTAGCTTATCAGAGATGCCTATTTCAGTTGTATCCGATATGTGATAGGCTTTTAGAAATGTTGTTTAGTATTCTGGTTGGGCTTGTCCAATCCAGGTTGTTGTTTAATTGTTTGTAATATGTTTTGATATTAATACTAGGTAATTCTTTTTGGCCGTGCTAAGCACGGCCCAAGATGGCTTATGTTCATTTTTTTAATTGTTCATCAAGTGTTTGGAATAACGGGTTTCTTATTTGACGGTATTTAACTTTTATTTATGGTGTCTCACCTAAGTGATGAGGATTTAAGTCTCATCGTAAGTATGGATTTACAATAAGATGTACATGTGTTAGTCTTAAAAAAAATTAACTGGTGAGATCTTTGATTAGAAATATTTTTCCCAATAACCTTCTTTAAGAAAATCGATCCTTCATCTCAATGCAAATAGCTTCTTGAAAGTATAAAATCATTTAAAATAGCTAAAACAAAGAGGATACGGATTGTAAAATTACACCTAAAACTTAAGGTTTCCCAACTCTAACCCAATAACTTTAACTTCCGTGAGAAAAATGTATGTAACTCTAATGAAAAAGAAAAGTTTCGAAAAGGTTTTGTAATAGTAATTTTTCATTTGCAAAAATGCAAAAACTCTCATCGAATAATAGTGCTCTTGCGGTTTTGGTCACTAAATTAAAGTTACTTGTTTCAGATATAAATGAGTGACCGAATATTTGTTTGTCATTTAAATCATTTCTAAAACTAAAAACTAACAAATTAAAATGACATTCGAAAATGGTATATTTTATAAAAATATGCTAGAAATATATTTATAATGAACACCCTACATGGATGTAAGCCATTAACGAATTATTTAAGTGTTGAACATCAAGAATACATCTCAACAAATAGATAAACAAATAAATATTATTATTAATATATTTAACAAGTACTTCGTATAATTTACAATCCATCTCTACGTCACTCTTCACTGATTCCTTTGATCATAATTCTTACTAAAGAAATTGTAGTAGCTTCACTATTTTATAACGATAATGTTACTCAAATACTCCGTGCATAAAGGAAATCAAACTAATTTAATACATTGTTAAGTTATTATATACATTGAAATTCTTTAAATGCAAATAAGTTAGAAAATTTAACACTTATACATGTTTGTACTTTTGTATCGTTATCATTAGAAATAATGGTTGGTGGAATAAGAAGCTAGAATGATACATAATACAATCTTAAGACCAAGTTACGAAAATACAAAAGATACGTACTACCTCCGTCCCATAATTATTGTTCACTTTAACTTTTTTGAGTCTTTTTTATTTAACTTTGACCATAAATATTTTTATTTATGTAATATAATACTTGATGAAAAGTATATGGATAGATTGAGTTTTAAATGTTTTTTCATTTGGTATAATTTTTATCAAGTATTATATAACACAAATAAAAATATTAATGGTCAAATTTGAATAAGGAAGACTCAAAAAAATAAAAGTGGACAATTATTATGGAACGGAGGAAGTAGTTGTTAAGACTTTTGACTACAATATATGCATGAAAGTTGCACAGTGACTACTGATAAATGACAAGTCAAAAGTGTCAACAACTACTTATGTACACTGGTTCTCTCAAGCCATCACCTACACAGTTGATTATCACAGTTCCACAAGTAACTCTTAATGCATATATGGTTATCTTTTTGTTCATCAAGTTAATTTGCATACTTTGTTTATCTTAGAAGTTATTATAATAAGATCATAGTTTCATCATTTTTTATGCATGAAGTTACTATATATCAATTCCACAACTTAGTTAGAAAAATGTAAGCACTATATAGCGTATAATTAACGTCCAATTTCAACACAAAATCAACCAATGAACCATATTTAAGAAGCATTTGACACAAAACATAATGTTAGTTGAATCACGTGTTATGGTCTACACGATAGATTAGTAATTATCGTACATCATTATTGACTAACAACAACCATACAAGGATTTCATACATACTAATTAAAAGTATGCAAATACAAATAGTATATATAACTTACCACTGATTTACCTAAATATAAACTAAGAATACATACTTAATCATAGGTATCCAGCTTCCCCCATCATCTACTTACAAGTTTCTTGATTTTGATTTTTGAGAAACATAGCTTTCTTTGTTCGACCAACCACGTTGATAAATGAACACCAAACTCCACCAAAGTTGCGACTGTTCAGGTAGGCCCTAACTGCTTGCCAGCGTCATCTTGCCACTCCATGAGCTGAGAAACAAGTTATCATCAAAAAAAAAAAAAAAAAAAAAAAAAAAAAAAGTGTATAATGGTTGCATTAGATGGATCATAGACGAAAATAGCTCTGCAAGATATCAAGAGTCAAGACATAAACTAAATAAGAGGAAGATGATAGATTTGTTGTTAATGCATGTACTTATACAGCGAGTTATAGCCATATATATTGCACGTACTTGATGACAAAGAGGCTCGTGTACATTATGCATAAAAAGATGGAGATTTATGTGTGTGTATCGTCCTTTTGAAGTTGATGACAATAATGGAGAAAGAGAGGATGGGAGAGAGTGAGAAAATAATTTGTCAGCTAAATAACCATGAGACAGGCAAGTTGGAAGGTTGGGTTATTGCTTTATAATAAGAAATAGAGTAAATAGTTACTAACTATTTGATGCATACGTGTCTTCATAAGAAGAGTCCACAGTAAATTTAAGGGTTCTTCTTATACTATAAGTAGATATTTCACCATTTGCACCAAAAAGAAAGAAAGTCTTGCATCATAAGATAAGCCTATAAATACAAGCTCATAAACTAGGGGGAAAATTGAAGGAAGATGCATCCACCTTTGTAGATGCATATGAAATGTGTGGTTGTCGTCACTTCTTATCATTCTCATTTCAATTATTCTTTTCATTTGATCCTAAGTCCATAAATTAGAACATCGCATTCTCTCTTGAGAATTCGATTTACTCTTCTTCTCCCTCTACTTTCTTGTGATCAACTTTCAGGTTTACCTGAAGAAGCTTCGTTTGCTCGTTGCTTTGATCGATCACAAGGTTTAGCCCTCATATATCTCATTTGACAAACATGACAACTACAAACACTAGTTGCGAGGTTTCAATCCCAAGCAAAAGATTCGTTCATAAAATCAAAAAGACCATAGGATTTGCATTATATATGTAAAAACCAACTTAACGATGATATCATCTACACAACACCTAAAGAATGTAACATGGATCAAAACGAGACATGTCGAAGGTTGAAGATGATTCATGATATACTTTTGTTAGAGGTGACGATGTTGGTGCATCAACTTATGAATGGGTTGATTGGATTTCTTTTTTATCTTTAGCAGGCCAAAGTTGTAAAGTACGTATTGTCATAAATAATTGATCATCTTTGATAGCCGAGCATGAAACTCAACCATATGATACTAGCACATTCTAACACTTGCATTTCCTTAAACGGTTTTTGTGTTTCAAATTATCAGAGTCCACGTGTGACTCTTGTTGTTCCCTTTTACTTGTAACTTAGTTTGAGATAGAGTTCATAAGTTGATGAATTTCAAAGATATGGACATCCAACTGTGACAATCAACATCGTATAACTAAGCAAAGATGCTAATGAAATAAGATAACCAAGAATAATAGCAGTGATGGGCGGAGGCACTTAAGTGGCTTCAAAACAAATATTAATAGCGTTTGTATACAATTGGTTCAAAACGAAAATTGATGCTAAATCGTAGTAAATTTGAACTAAGAAAAATATATATTGATGTTTATTGGGCTCAGTTGAGCCCTCTCGGGCCTGATTTAGCAGTGCAACTCAAAGAAGGTTTTGTGGGACGAGTAGCAGCCAAACTTCCAAACACGAACTCACTTTTACAATTCTCAGGAACATGGAGATGCTCAGGGAAAATAACAGATTGACCAGAAGATACAGGCAACTTCTTTTGCAACACATCAAGCTTTGGAGATGACAGTTTTAACTCATTAGAAGCAGACTGAGTGTTGATGGCAGATGCAGTCGTATTCTTAGAGACAGTCACTATATACAAGTTACATGAACAAAAAAATTGTCAGATGCTAATACACTGCAGCAATGAGCTAATTATAACTAATTACAGCAATCATACAAACTTCCTTTGTGAACAAAAAGGAATGCTGATTAAGTGTTGACATTACCTGATGATAGTTTGGATACCATCTTATGACTGTGACTCCCATTTGATATAGCTAGCTTGCCATTGGCATAGGCAGCAGAACTGTAAAGCGTACAAAATAATTCAAATGCAATTGCATTAGCCTCGATAAAAGATTATCTGAAGTAAAATAATGATTGCATTCTATAAAAATTATGTCTAATGAAACTTACGATGCCATATGGGCACCATTGCTTTCTTTTCTAGAATCAATTGGCCTCCACACCTTCTTTACATTATTATTAGTAACACCATATTCCTTTCCTGAGGTCAAATTCCTCCTACCAGCATCTGCAACAACAAAAGAAACAGTTAAGTTCATATACCAGTTGCTGACAGATATTGTAACTATTACACATCAGCATAATATTGTAACTATTAAGATCTAATCATTGCCCATTTATATAGCTAGCTATATGCAGGTGAAAGGTAAAATTAGTATATAGACAAAAAAAAAAAAGCATGTGAGTCTGCACCCGTAATTACACAAACTTGAAAAACTAAGAAAAGTGGTCTATGGGCATAAATATTAAATCCAAGCTAGAATTGTAATTTGTAAGCCACATACCATTATAAACTTTGGGTGAGTAGAAGTTCCCCTGGCTAGCTCCCCGCCGTTGATTATTCCGTTTGCCAACCTGAATAAAAATGCAGAAACAACTAATGAATTGCCATGACATTAAGATACATAGTTTCCAAGCCCAATATAGTAGAATGTAGATTATTCCAAATACCAAACTTCACTCAAGACACAACTCTGTACATCAAATGTAATATTAATAGCTGAATAAGAAGTACAAAATTTGACATTACTTACACTTTTTTGCTGTATATCTTTTTTCTGTTCAACCTCTTGAACATTATCACCATTACTTACACTTTTTTGCGTATCGTTTTTCTTTTCAACCTCTTGAACAATATCACCACTTACACTTTTTGGTGTATCTTTTTTATTTTCAACCTCTTGAAAAGTATCTGCAAATTAAAGACAAAAAAAAAAGATCATTTACACATCTACTTAAACAATAGTCCCACAACATTGAAAACACAGCTACTTGAACAAGTCACAAGTGTTAACTAAGTAAAACCTTAAACCCTAGCCCTACTATACAGCCATTCAAAGCCAGTTCATAAAACACTCAGTACCATCTTATAAATAAATAGATATTAATTTCAAAAGTATACCCTAATTCTCACTTTAATTTAGAACAGTATTTAGATAAACAACCTTAAGCTAATCACAAACATACAATCCGGAACTAAAACAAACACACTCGGAAAGAAAATCAAAACCTTTGTCTAATCAGGGTTTTGTATACAAGTATATATAACAGTTATAAAAACAGAAATACTTCACATATTCTAACAAAATAATCACGTACACTTAATCAAAAACTAAAAAACACATATATAGCAACAAGAGAAAAATATCATACCAGTATACAAGAGTCTTTGCTTAGCTTCAGTAGGATCCATATTACATTCTTTAAGCATGGTGTACACGTCATCAACACTATTTTTAATATCAACAACAACTCTAATATCTTGGATTATCGCCAACCTCCGAGATGTTTCGGTTCGATCCATACAGTCTTTAAGTATTGCGTAGATGATATCATCATTAAAGAGGTTTTTATACTTTCCTAATCCTGCAGTCTTTCTGATGTTGTTAAGGGAATTTTTGGATGGCCGGTCTGAATCCTCGCAACTGGTGTTTGTGGTTGTCATGGCGTTGTTTGTCGAATGAACAGTATCACCATCACTTACACTTTTTGGAGTGTCCTTTTTCTTTTCAACCTCTTTGACAGTTTCACCATCACTTACACTTTTTGGAGTATCTTTTCTCTTTTCAACCTCTTGGACAGCATCAGGTTTACTTACACTTTTTGGCTCAACCTCTTGAACAGTATCACCGTTTTTCTGTTCAACCTCTTGAACAGTATCACTTTTTGGAGTTTCCTTTTTCTTTTCAACCTCTTGGACAGTTTCACCATCACTTACACTTTTTGGAGTATCTTTTCTCTTTTCAACCTCTTGGACAGCATCAGAGTTACTTACACTTTTTGGCTCAACCTCTTGAACAGTATCACCGTTTTTCTGTTCAACCTCTTGAACAGTATCACCGTTTTTCTGTTCAACCTCTTGAACAGTATCACCGTTACTTACACTTTTATCTTTTTTCTGTTCAACCTCTTGGACAGTATCAACGTCACTTACACTTTTCGGCGTATCTTTTTTCTTTTCAACCTCTTGGACAGTATCAACGTCACTTACACTTTTCGGCGTATCTTTTTTCTTTTTAACCTCTTGAAAAGTATCTGCAAATAAAATACAAAACAAAAAGAACATTTACAACAGAATTAACATAAACAATAGTCCCACAACATTCAAAACACTACTTAAACAAGTCACAAATGTAAACTAAGTGAAACCTTAAACCCTAACCCTACTATACAGCCATTCAAAGCCAGTTCATAAAACACTCAGTGTATTTATAGATGAGTATAAACCTAATAAATACCTGTAGTAATAGGGAAAATTAATAATCAATCTTTCATATGCTGTTTAGATTAATTAAACACGGATATACATATCTATAAGACATCTATATAGAGGGTACATATTTTCTTATTTTTAGGAGCCATGTCATTTGTCTAACACCCTAGTGTATGCCACTATGCCCTTTTTAGATAAAAATGCAAAAACTTCTTATGTTCATGACATGCACAAGTAATTTGATCAAGCCATCCTAACCCTTAGGGCGGGGGGAGTGGTCACCACTTCACCAAAGTTTGCCAAATTTCCACATCATCAATACCCAATAAAAACCTTACAACTCACACTTCACAAATTCACCCCAATTTTCACCAATTTGGTGGCATTGGTTTCACCAATTTGCCACATCATCAATACCCAATAAAAACCTTACAACTCACACTTCACCAATACCCAATAAATAACCAGCCTTATGTCTCCACATTTCCAATCGGCAAAAGTTACCGAAAATCACATTGCCCGAATTTTGCCGAAGGGCTGGCGGCGGTGTTACCGAACTTTGCCGACTTTCACCGAGCCTTCACCGAGCCCACTCCCTCCCCTCTTAGTTTTGCTTCTAAATTACAAAGGATACCATGTTTTGTTTTCAGATAACATTTAATGATGGGTTGAAGTAGCATTGACTCGTCATCTATGTGAAAAAAGTGGGGCATGTTAGGGTTTTCTTTAAAGCAAAAACTGGCACTTCACTCGCTGAAAGTAAAGCATCATAGAATTTTGGTGCACTGGGTACTAAATAATTAAGATTGTATTTTAATCAACACATTCAGTCAGCTACAAAGTAGAAAGCGAAGTGCACAATGTATTTTAAATATTTCGTAAAAAGAAGTCGTATGTTTGGTTATATCATCTTAATAAATAAAATAGATTAAGATAATTTAGAACAGTATTTAGGAAAACAACTGTAAGCTAATTACACACATACAATCCATAACTAAAACAAACACACGCGAAAGAAAATAAAAACCTTTGATTAATTAGGGTTTTGTATACTAGTATATAACAGTGATAAAAACACAAATACTTCACATATTCTAACAAAATAATCACATATACTTCATCAAAAACTAAAAAACACATATATAGCAACAACAGAAAAATATCATACCAAAATACGAGAGTCTTTGAGTAGCTTCGCTTTGATCCATATTACATTCTTTAAGCATGGTATACACTTCATCAACACTATTTTTAATATCAACAGCAACTTTAACATCATGGATCATCGTCAACCTCCTACGTGTTTCGGTTTGATCCATGTTACAGTCTTTAAGTATTGTGTAGATGACATCATCGTTAAAGAGGTTTCTACAACTTCCTAATCCTGCACTTTTTCTGATTTTGTTAAAGAAATTTTTGCTTGGCGGGACTGAAACCTTGCAACTGGTGTTTGTGGTTGTCATGGCGATGTTTTTCGAATGAGATATATTTGAGCTAAACCTTGTGATCTAAGCAACGAACAAACGAAGCTTCGACCTTGAGAATGACCGATCACAAGAAAGGAAAAGGAGAGGGATAGGAAGTCGACTTTGGAGAATGAGATGTTTTAGATTATGAGCATAGGTACGTGTATTTATAGGCCAAAGAATAACTTGGGGCGCAAGACCTTCCTATAATCTAACTAGAACTTTAGGTTTAATTAAAATAATTAAGTCGAACATTCTAGACTTTAGTCCACATTCGACATTCCATAATCAGTTAGACTCGGAGCTCTCCTTGAGAGTGGGCCGCCGTTCAAAAACCTCAAAATTTTATATGTATCAAAATTCGGCCCATTAACAATTACTCCTATTTATGTGTACGCATAGTTTTTTTTGAAAGAAAAAACTAATCAGGTGATAAAACATCTTAAATGGGTCATATTTTAATTTGAACGTTTAAATATTTAATTTGGATTATATCTAAAACGGTGACTCTTTTTATATTACATTAGTTTTCAATACGTCTTATGTATTTTCACTCAAGGCCCCCAAAAACTCAGGGACATCCTTGTTAAGTAAGATATTATTAACTAAACTCGAATTGATCATGTAAGTAAAAAAGTGCATTTAATATAAATTGATTATACATACTAGACGAGTACCCGTGCATAGCAACGGGATTTTATAGCGACAGATTGTTTAGTGATAAAAAAAAAATTTATGGGTTATAAAAAAAAATAATAAAAGTTTGAAGATTTAGAGATTAAACATAATGTTTTGAGACCCGGTTCGACCCGTTCTGGACAAAAAATGGGTCGATCTAAATCGAGTGAATCCGACGGGTTGGGTCGAAAACGGGTCAAATTAAACCGGGTCAACCCGCCGGGTTTGAAGTGTCACAGGTCAACCCGGTTTTCGATGTGTATTAATAGTTTCATTTTGAAATATATGTTTTCGTATGGCTTTTATTAGTTAGACGAACCGATGGCGACACCGGTTCCCGGTTGAACCCGTTGGTCCGGTCCAGTTTTCAAAACTATATGTACCATCAACTTGTTAACTTGTATAAAGCTTTGTGTGTTTTATTAATTTGTGTAATGTGTAAAATGATATTAGTTAGTGTGTTAATTATTTTATATTTAGATTATATTGTAGCTTGTTTAAATTGTACATTCTGAAAATTTTATTGTACTTTTTAGTAAGTGATGTTTTAATTTGTTGTTTTTAATTTGATATATATACTTTTAATTGGTTGTATAATGTGAATAAATTATTGCACTTTAAAGTTATGGGGTATTTTAATAAGAATATTAATTATACTATACATTTCTCTCACCTTTAACTTTCAGGATTTCACTTTTCAAGATTTGGCCATACATTCTTTATAGCGACAAATAGTTTATTCGACAAATAGTTTATTCATCAAAAAAAAGTTTATAAGTTATAAATGAAAAATAATAATAGTTTGAATATTTATGAATTAAACATAATGTCTTGAAACCCGGTTCAACCCGGGTAGTTCAACCGGGTGAACCGTTCCTGTCGAAAAATTGGTCGATTTAAACCGGGTCAACTTGTTAGGTTGGGTCGAAAACGGGTCAAATTAAACCGGTTCAACTCGCTTTTTTGTTGCATCCCGGGTCAACCCGGTTTGTGATTTGTATTAATTGGTTGTATTTAATTTGGTAAATATGTTTTTAATTGGTTGTACAATGTGAATAAATCATTGTACTTTTAAGTAATGAGGTATTTTAATAAGAGTATTAATTATATTTCATAATTTCCTTTAATAAGATTTTTCAAGATTTTCACTTTTCAAGATTGATCATTTTTCTTTTATATGTAGTATAGATAACTTATTTTTAACTACATATAAATTTTACCATAATGAACTTAACCTTTTTTTTTATGCATCTAAATTAATGACTTATAAGCACCCGATAGACAAACTCAAGTAAGCGATAAAATAGCGGGTAAAAGTTATAAATACATAACGTACTTTCAATTTTGACTCATTATACATAATGTACTTTTTTTATTGTCAAAATGCTTAATTTAGTTTGTGTTTTTTGTCATTACGCATAACTAATAGGATTTGTTAAGGGTAATTTCGTCATTTCTTACGTCTTCATCTCCTACCTCTCCCCTTTGCATTTCCAGCCATCGGAGCTCACACCGTCGACCACCACCTTACTCCTCTCAACCTCCCCGTCATTTCTACATAACAAACGCGCCTTGTAGCTCCCTCTAGCACCACGAATACATCACCACTGCCGCGTATATCACCACCACCATCATCCATCTTTGTCGATCTATTGATTCCCGTGTCCAAGAAGGTAAGACCCGCCATCCGTGACCTCGTACCGACGGTGGGGAATGCTTAACGTAGTATAGCAAAAACGTTAATTAAGCATTTTATGTGTAATGACAAAAAAGAGCATGGCTGCTCCCCTTGATAAAGAGGTTAAACAATTTTCACATGGGAACAAATGGAAATCATGAAAAACAACAAAATGGAACCTACAATATATCTGTTAAATTTGGTGCTAGATCAGAAGCACACAGTAGTACAAGTGACAGCCGCAACAAATCTGTTCTGAGCACCAGAATTTCATTAATTCCTTCTAAATCAAGTGATATACATGATACACGCAGCGAATCAAGTAATGATGCAAAGGGGAAAAAAAGTTCTCTATTACTCGGATCTCAAAGGCCAAGTCAATAAATGATGATCCCAGATCCAATGGGTATTTAAGTAATTTTGCATAATAAAGAATCATTTGTTATGCCTAATGACAAAAAACACAAACTTAATTAAGCATTTTGACAATAAAAAAAGTACATTATATATAATGAGTCAAAATTGAAAGTACGTTATGTATTTATGACTTTTACCCTAAAATAGCTATATACTTGACTTAGTGTTTCACTTGAGTACTCGAATCAAAAAGTGTTTTTACTTTTTGTTACAAAATTTCAAGAATCGTCATCATATGCACACACAAACTTTTTTCACCCAAAACAAGTTGGTTATTACCTATTTGCTAACCACGTCATTCTTTTTCTTATGTGGTTTCAACGTCAAAATGTGAGTTATCATTGGTAGTATGCTTTTAGTACATACTAATCTCTTAATTTCACTGATACTTTATCTAACTCTCGTTTTATTATAATACTGTTTTGAACATGAAATTGACACTAAGACTAAGTTTGCAAGGTATGTTAATATTCATATTATGTAGTGGTTAATTTGTTGATTTGTCCGTATGTAAATGTTTTGAACCTTTATTAGCAAAAAAATCAGTTTCAGAAAAATAATTTAGTGTCAGCCGCCATAAGTTTTCTCTTTAAGATTGTCATATTATTAGTAATTTCTATTAACATTGATCTGTTCATAGAACTCGAAGCCCGTGTCTGAGCCAGCTGCCCCCATTTTTCAGCTTGAATGGGTCAAAGCCAAAAATATGATTAATAGAAGGAAAGAAGATCAGAAAAATAAGGGCAGAAAGAAGAAATTATTCCCTTTTTTCCTGTCCAATACCACCCGTACCTGAAATGCATCTTCTTCGCCCGCGCGAGAGACTTCTATGCCAGCCGGGAATAACGGCTCTGTTATGAAATCAAGCGGCAGATCGACTCATTTGGTTGGTATTCTTTAATGACTGGTTTTAGGAGATTAGGGTCATAAAGAGGGCCTTATAATTCATAAAGAGGGTCTTAGATTCGAACTAAATATCGGATGAAAGTGGTATTTTTCAACAGGAGTTGGTCTAGAGTAAATCTTTTATACCGATAATTTGTCATATACCTAAGAAAAACTGATATTAGTCACAACTTAAAACATCATAAGGATTTTCAAGCATCATTTTTTCAATTCCAAATCCAATATCCCCCTAATACTTCCTCTAATAAAGAGCATAGCTAAACATGGCTCATCTTTTTTAATGAAAAGACGTAGATTTTGTTGACGAAGAAACACATTATCCAAAGAGTAAATTACATGGTTGGTCCATGTGGTTTGTCCAAAATAACAAGTTTTGTCCCTATAATTTAAAAGTTGCATGAGTAGTCCCTAAGTATGTAAACAAATAACACACCTGGTCCAAACGTTAAACTGCCGTTAGTATTAGTAGATATACAGACCACGTGGCAAATTTGGGAGGGTATTTTTGTCATTCCATGTTCTAACATTAAAATCCACTCTCTATTTAATAAAAACCCACCCCCCACCACTGATTTTCATCTTCTTCTTTTTATTACCATAACTTTTTCTTTCATTTAATTAAAACCCTAAAATCAAAACAATGGTGAATTGTTATTGTGGTAGAAGATCAAATATCATCACATCCTAGACAAATGAAAACCCCGGAAGACGTTTCTATGGATGCCCAAATCATGTAAGTCTTATCTTGTTTAATAGGGTTACAATTTGCAATCATTAATATGTTATGTTTCTTGTTTATTAGGGTATAGTCGATTGGTTTGATCCCCCTATGTGCCATCGTGCTGTAAACATAATCCCAGGACTATTGAGGGCAAGAAACAGGCAAGAAGCTCAATTGTTGGAAGCACAAAGGGGACGTGAAAGAATGAAGAAGTTGTTGGTTGTTTCATGGTTAATATTTATAGTGTTTGAATATTTCAAGCTATTTGGTGAATTTAGTGGTTGTATTGGTTTAAGTAATGGTAGGATCTCATGTGATATTGTAGTCTTTGACTTATGCGGTCAATTTTGTATTTTGCAACAACCTAGATGTATTAATGAAATTACATTTGAATGTTATCAGTTATCACACTTTAGTGTTTGAGTTTTAGCTGTTATGGTTTGAATGTCAAAATTGACACATAAAAGTCAAAATGGCCCATTTCTAAACTAGAAAGCACAAGTCTATAAAACCTGTGTTAAAACTAAAAACATGTGTTAAAACTAAACCATAATAGTCAAAATATCATAAACATGATCTAATACAAATCAAAATAACCATAAAGTTGACCCATTCCATAACAAGTCAAAATTGACCCATAAGAAGTCAAAATAACCAAGTCAACATTAACCATAAACCTGCTACATAAACAGGACAAGATAGTTTTACGACAGAAATTCATCTACACAACATAGTCTTCTACATAAAAGCAAATCCAGATCTAGTTCCAAAAGATTACACATGATCAAGAGAGTTTTACTACAGAAAGTTAAGTAAATATGATCACTTGGCTACACTTGGGCCTGCATTTTTCTTCTTACCCCTACCTGCACCACCTTTTTTAGAAGCAACTTTACTTGAAGCAGCTTGAATTGGAGTAGCTTGAGTTGCAGCTGATTGAGTTGGAGCTTTTTGAGTTGGAGCAGCAGTTTGACTTGAAGAAGTAGCTTGACTTGCAGGTTTCATTTTCTTCTTTTTTCCACCTGTCTGCACTGGATTTCTGGGTCCCTTGCATGTTCTCTTATTATGTCCCTTTTCTTTGCACAAAACACAAGTTACAGTTTTAAGCTTCCTTGAGAGCTTCCCATTCTTGACTATGTCAAGCATTTCAATTGCAGACCTCTTCCTCTTCTTGTTTGGTCTCCCAAGTTGAGGATGATGATAGGGTGGAATGATTGTTGTTGTAAGGTTACACTTAGGCCACATACTTGGCCCATTAGTGGGACGAATCTTGTGTGAGTAAACTTGTTTCTAAGTATCCAATCTATAACATTTCAGTTGCAGACCTCTTCCTCTTCTTGTTTGGTCTCCCAAGTTGAGGATGATGATAGGATGGAATGATTGTTGTTGTAAGGTTACACTTAGGCCACATACTTGGCCCATTAGTGGGACGAATCTTGTGTGAGTAAACTTTTTTCTAAGTATCCAATCTATAACATGGGTGCACCCATTCTTCTGGCAAACCAGGGTTCATGTTGTTTGTTGCCATATTCCAATTGACTGCTATGGTGAAACACCCAAAAATTTTTTATATATATAAATCTGTAAACTGTATACGTTGATAAAACTAGCGGAAGCGTATTTTCTACATCACACGGGCTTATTCCAAATGTCCCGTTAAAATACTAAATTTTGCAAAATACATAATGACTCTTTAAATTTGGTAGAGAAGTTGGTTCTTGATTTAGGGGCATTCCAAACTGATAACAAATGATGGAAATGAGAAGCTCGTTACCTAACCCGCGAGCTACACCATTTTAACCCATTATGCCCCATTTAGCATGTACATGGTCTCATCTTGCATACCTACAAAAATATAAACTGGGAACGGTAAGTCTATAAGACTTAGTGAGATAACGGAACTGTATAAAATCATAAACTGAACATAAGCATGATGCTGAATAAGTATATATAGTACTATTCTGACTACATGAATCATAATATTGACTAAGTGCATAAGCACGACACTAACTGATTAAATACATGATACACCATGTTACTGACTGAGTACATAAGCATACTGAGTGTGTAAAACACATACTAACTGAGTGTATAAGCACATACTAGCTGAGTACTTATAGTACTATTGTTGGGATATGAAATATCAAAGTACTTCTGGATGTCAAAGTACTGCTGCATGAAGAATAAAGTCAAAGTACTGCTGAAGAATAAAGTCAAAGTATTGTTGTTATTGAAGAATGTTTAAAGTACTTCGAAGGAAACAAGGACTGATGTGCAATATTAGATAAGGATTAATGTGTAATATTAAACGAATATTCTAGAATTAGTTAGGGATAATGACTTGTCGTTCAAGGATTACATGTTGTAAACCGACTTAAGGTTATCTATATAAAGAGCCTTAAGAGGTATTAGTCGATATAAGTTTTATAAGTCTTAGATACGTTTAGAAGTCGATCAAAGTTAATAGTTAGGGATTGTTAGTGAATCTGTGTAACAAAGCAGGTTCAAAGTTTGGTTAATATAAAAGTTCTACTTAAGCTTTGTGTTAGTAGATTCCGCATACTTTACAAGGTAAAACAGTGTTTCAATATTAATAGTGTTGAGTTTACTCAATATTGTTAAACCCTTACAAGCTACAAAGTAGTTTGGTCAGAGTATATCGATCCAAAAAGTGGTATCAGAGCTTGTGTTGGAAACTCTGATTAAGAAGACAAAAACCTTTAAATTGACTTCACTACAAACCCTTCAAGATGTCGACAGATGCTGCACCTGCTCCCTCAATCACTGCTGTTAGAATCCCTATTGTTAAGAAGGGAGAATATAACCTATGGGCCATGAAGATGAGGCAGTTCATTGCCATCACAGACCATGCTTTGTGGGATGTGATTGTCAATGGTAACATGCAAATTGATGAACCAGTAGAGGTACCTGGACAACCAACACCACCTAAAATTACTGTACCTGCTGCTACCAAAAGAAATCAAGACAAAGCTCTCAACATACTGCTTTCTGCTATTCCTGATGGTCACCTATTAAAGTTTCATGATGCCAAAGATGCCAAACAACTATGGGCTGCAATAAAGAAGAAGTTTGGAGGTAATGATGCTTCCAAGAAGGTGCATAGGAATTTTCTGAAGCAACAATTTAAAACTTTCACTGTTGGTGAAAGAGAAGGTCTTGATTCTGCTTATGAAAGATTTCAACATCTTTTGAGTATGCTAGAACTATATGATGCTGAGGCATCAGTTGAAGATGCTAATTTAAAGTTTCTAATGAGTTTGCCATCAGCATGGCATGTAGTTGCTACTATGATCAGAGGACAATCAGGGCTGGATACTATGGACTTTGATGATCTTTACAACAATCTGAAGGTGTATGAGCATGAGATGAATGGTACTACAGGTTCAAGCACACAACAGAACATTGCTTTTGTCTCTTCTAAAAAGAGAAGCAGTACTTCTAACAAAGGTACTGATTATCCTGTTCAAAGTACTATGACTGAAACACAGGTTCCATGCACAACAATGGTCACCACCAATTCATCACAATCATTAACCCCCACCTCAGATGATGTTCTATGTTCATTCTTTGCTCAACAAGCATCTCTACCAGTCACCTATCAAGAAGATGTATTGCAAATAGATGATGATGCTTTGGAAAAAATTGATATCAGATGGCAAGTTGCCATGCTCACTGCAAGGATTAAGAAGTATGTGAACAAGACAGGAAAAGGCATCAACTTCAGAGCTAAACAAGGAATAACATTTGACAAGTCCAAGATTGAGTGTTTCAACTGTCAAAGGACTGGTCACTTTGCAAGGGAGTGCAAATTTGCAAAGTATCAAGCAAATAAGATGATTGAACCACCCAAACCTGAGAGAAAAGAGATTCCAATTACTGAACCAAAACCAAAAGCCTTGGTTGCTCAAGAGAATCTGTCAGAGATTGATTGGTCCAATGAGTTTGATGATGAACCAGTAACCTATTCAATGGTTGCATTGGAAGACTGGAGCACAGCATTTGATGAAGAGCCTGGATATGCTGCTTTGGAGTTAAGAGATGAGTTAGGAAGCTTTGATTGGAGCATGGAGTTTGAAGAAGCACCTGTTCAGCTTGCTATGGTAGCTACTTCACCAAGTTCATCCACTAACTCTGAGGTATGCTCTAAGTGTAATGATATGTATCAAAAGTTACTTAGTGAGTATGTAGCTGAAAGAGATAAATTTCAAAAAGCTAGGGCTGAGATAACTGGTTATCAATTAACTTTAGAGTCAATGGAAGCCAAAATTCTTACACATGAAAACAATGAAGTAGCATGGCTTGAAACATATAAACAACAGGAGTACCTAGTTAAGTTAAGTGAATGGAAACTAGGATGTAAAGTGTCTGAACTAGAGAAAGTGACTGCTGAGAGAGATAAGTTGTTAGAAAAACTTGTTGTATGGAATAAGGCTGGTGTGTCACATGTTCAATTTGTTGAAAAGCAAAGAACATCTAATATCAAAACAGGTCTAGGTTATGATAATGATAGTAATGAAGACATTCCATTTAAAGGCAAGGAACTAAATCTTACAGTAGATACCTCCACTAGTGATGAAGAGTTCAAAAGTCTAGATGAAAACACTTCTAGTGATGAGGAATCCCCTAGTTCAACACCTCCTGAATTTAAGAAAGAAAAGGGTTATAATGCAGTTCCTCACCCCCCAGGTAGTTTTCAACCACCAAGAAAAGATGTTGATTGTTATGGTGTAGATAATCTAGAGTTTAGGAAAAAGCTTAAAAGTAAATTTAATCCTGAAACTTTAGAAAGGTCTGTTGAAGCACCTAAGGTTGAAGAGACCAAGTTTTCAAAACAAGCAGTACCTTCAAACTCTTTTCGAAATACTGCTGATCACTCAGTAGTACCTCAAAGAAAATTCTTTCAAAATACTGCTAATTTTAGAAACACTTATGGAAGGGGATTTGGGGATATTGGTCCAAAGGTCTGTTATGTTTGTTATAGTCCTCATCATTTGATTAAAGACTGTGATTATCATTCAGAATACCTAAGTAAATATCCAAAGACCAGAACTGCACAACCAAGTTATAGGGAGAATAAGTCAAGGGATAATAAACCAGTTTGGAACTATACAAATAGGGTCAACCATAGTAATTTCTCAAAAGAATATAGGTACCCTCATCAGAAAAGGTCATACTCCAAACCCTCAGTACCTTCACAAAGTACTGATAGAAAGTTCCCTAATGTTTCTAGCAAACACTCAAGTGTAAGATCTAGGAGGCACAATCATTACAACCCTAGAAAGCCTTACAACACAAGAAAAGATGCTAGGACACAGAACCCAACTCCTAAAGTTACAACTAAATGGGTTAAGAAAGAAAGTACTGCTGGGGAAAACCAGTACTTTCATAAGTTAAGGGTGAAAAGGGAACAAGTGATCTTGAAAAATCAACAGTTTTGGAAACAAAAACCTTAATTCTTAATCATGCTTTCAAAGACAGTGGTGATTACATACTCAAAATTTTTGAGTATGTCACTCCACAAGGGGAACACAAGTCAGTAATGGCTTGGGTTCCTAAAAATAACTAACCTTTTTCAGGTGAATGCAGGGCAACCCAGAGGAGGAGCTTAAAGATCATCTTATTGTAGATAGTGGTTGCTCTAGCAGTATGACAGGATAAAAGGAGCTCTTGTCAGATTTTAAAGCTTATTATGGAGGAAAAGTTGCATTTGGGAATGATCCTGATGGAGGAAGAATTACTGGCAAAGGAACTATCAAGGCAGGAAACATTGATTTTGAAGATGTTAGATATGTGAAGGAGCTCAAATTCAATCTTTTGTCAGTCTCTCAGATTTGTGATAAGAAGTACCCTGTGTTATTCTTTGACACAGAATGTCTTATACTCTCTCCTGATTTCAAGTTAGAAGATAGAAACTTGGTGTTACTGAGAGCACCAAGAACTAATGATGTGTACAGCATAGACTTAAAGAATGTAACTTCTGCTGAAAGAGCAACATGTTTGATTGCAAGAGCATCTATGGAGGAAGCACATCAATGGCACAGAAGACTGGGACATGTTAATTTCAAGAATATCAATAAGCTGGTCAGAGGTAATTTAGTTAGAGGTTTACCTTCTAAGACATTCAAGAATGATTACTCATGTCTTGCTTGTAAGAAGGGTAAACAGCACAAGGCTTCTTGTAAGAAGATTGATGAGAAAACCATTAGAGAGCCTTTGGAATTGCTGCACATGGATCTGTTTGGACCTGTTTCAGTTGTTAGTCTAAACAAGAAGAAGTACTGCTTGGTTATAACAGATGACTGTAGCAGATTTAGTTGGGTCTTTTTCTTATGCTTTAAAGATGAAACTTTTAATGCTATTCATGATCTAATAATAGCACTTGAAAATCAGTTAAGACTCAAGGTTAGAGGCATTAGATGTGATAATGGGACTGAGTTCAAGAATCAGCTTATGGATGAATTTTGTGCCAAGAAAGGAATTAAAAGAGAGTTCAGTATTGCTAGAACTCCTCAAAAAATAGAGTTGCAGAAAGAAAGAATTGAACTCTAATAGAAGCAGCAAGGACAATGCTTGCAGACTCTCAACTTCCTGTACCATTCTGGGCTGAAGCTGTAAGTGCTGCCTGCTATGTGTTGAATAGAGTATCAGTGACTAAACCTCAAATGAAGACACATTATGAGTTGCACATGGGAAAGAAGCCAAGCATCAAGTTTATGAAACCTTTTGGATGTCCCCTAACCATCTTAAATACTGCTGATAATTTGGGCAAATTTGATGGGAAGTCAGATGAAGGATACTTATTGGGATATTGTACTAATGGCAAAGGATTCAGAGTGTACAATAGGGCTACCAAGAAGGTTCAAGAATGTCTTCATGTTGATTTTCTGGAAGAACAAGAGAATTCTAAAGGTAAAGGTCCTGATTAGATGTTTGATCTTGATTTAATGTCTTCATCAATGAATTATGTACCTGTAAGGGAAGAAAATCAAGCTGCTCCCACTGAGGAAGAAGCACAGTACATTGTTCATGATGTTAATTTAAGATCTGAAGATGAGCCAAAAGATAATGCCAATGATGAGAAGAAAAGTACTTCTGAGCCTCAAGGTACTGCTAAACCTAACAGTACTGTTGATCCTCAAAGTACTGTTCCACCACAAATACCAATATCTGCAGAAGATCAAGCCATTCAAGATGAACTTTCTAGAATGCTTTTTCAAGAGAAAATGGCTAAGTCGTATAATGATGAACAAAGGAGAGCTTATGAAGCAGAAAAGAAGAAGGCAAAAGAAACAGCCAGTACTTTATCCCAAAGTACTGCTAATTCATTTGAAAGTACTTTTCAACCTTTGGATATTTCAAATTGGATAAATACTGATGTTGTTAATGATTCCAATATGCCTGACTTAGAAGATACTGCTGATCCAAACATAATTACCTTAGAAGACACTGATGATGAATTGGATCAAGAAGGCACTTTCTCAGATTCTAATGAAGATCCTGATATAACTAATTTGGAAGATAATCTTGAAGTCTCACCAACTCCTACTCTCAGAATTCATAAAACTCATCCTGTTACCAACATAATTGGACCTTCAGCTTCAGGGGTGCTCACAAGGACTAAGGCTAAGAATATGTCTCAACAACATACTTCTTTACTTAGTTTTATCTACAAGCAAAACAGGGTGAATCACAAGGATCAAAAGTTGTGTTTATTTGCTTGTTTTCTATCTCAGGAAGAGCCCAAAAATATCAAACAAGCATTAGCAAAGGAAAGTTGGGTAGAAGCTATGCAAGAAGAAATCCTACAGTTTAAACTTCAAGAAGTTTGGGTATTATGTGATTTACCTTATGGAAAGAAACTTATTGGAACTAAATGGGTCTTCAGAGTAAAAAGAGATGAAAGAGGGAATGTTATTAAGAACAAGGCAAGGTTAGTGGCTCAAGGATATAGACAGGAAGAAGGAGTAGACTATTATGAAGTTTTTGCTCCTGTGGCAAGGCTTGAAGCCATCAGGCTATTTTTGGCTTTTGCATCTTATATGGGATTCCCTGTATATCAGATGGATGTTAAAAGTGCTTTTCTATATGACAAAATCACAGAAGAAGTTTATGTCAATTAGCCTCCTGGTTTTGCAGACCCTGCACACCTAAACAAAGTCTACAAGGTGATCAAGGCTCTTTATGGCCTTCATCAAGCTCCAAGAGCATGGTATGAAAGACTTTCAAATTTTCTACTGCAACATGGTTATAGAAGAGGAGCTATTGACATGACTTTGTTTATCAAGAGAGATAAGAAGGATATTATGCTAGTTCAAGTATATGTAGATGATATTATTTTTGGTGCTACTTAAGCAATCTATGGTGAAGGAATTTGAAGATCTTATGCAGAAAGAGTTTCAGATGAGTTCCATGGGAGAATTAACATTTTTCTTAGGACTTCAAGTGCAACAGTCAAGCAGTGAAATTTATATTTGTCAAGATAAGTATGTTGCAGATATTCTTAAGAGATTCACTTTCACTACTGTTAGGCCTACATCTACACCAGTGGATACTAACAAACCTTTGGGAAAAGATGAAGATGGAGAAGATGTTGATGTCACACTATACAGGTCTATGATTGGATGTTTTATGTATTTAACTGCATCAAGACCTGATATTACTTTTGTTGTGAGCTTATGTGCAAGACATCAAGTTAATCCAAAAGTATCTCACTTGAATGCTGTCAAGAGGATTTTCAGGTATCTTAGGCAACAACCTAAGCTAGGATTATGGTATCCTAGGGATTCACCTTTCCATCTCCATGCCTTCTCAGACAGTGATTATACTGGAGATAACTATGACAGAAGGTCTACAACTGGAGGATGCCAGTACCTTAAAAGCAGATTAGTGTCATGGCAATGTAAGAAGCAAACAATTGCAGCAACTTCTTCCACAGAAGCAGAGTATGTAGCTGCTGCAAGTTGTTGTGCACAAGTACTTTGGTTGCAGAATCAACTTTTGGATTATGGATTCAATTTCAAGAATACTCCTATCAACATTGATAATGAGAGTACCATCTGTATTGTTAAGAATCCAGTCTATCATTCCAAGACCAAGCACATTCAAATTAGACATCACTTTATAAGAGATTGCTATGAACAAAGGCTTATCAATGTGGTTAAAGTTCATACTGATGATAATGTAGCAGATCTACTCACAAAGGGCTTTGATGTTTCAAGATTTACCTTTTTGGTTGTGAGTATTGGCATGATTATTATGTAAGCTATTTTTGAGGGGAGGCATAAGTAGTTATTCGTTAGTCATTATTTAAGGGGAGGCTACATGTATCATTCAAAAGACAGGATTTTATTCATTCAAGTTCTTACAACTACCATTCAGAGTACACCATCATTCTTGTTTTCAAGTAACAGACACAGACACAACAAAGACAACACAAACACAAGACTACATCAACCTACTACCAAGCTCCACACACCTACTCCATAGGCCTTTTACCCTTGCCCTCATAGCTTTGTTTTCTCTTTTGAGCAGTCCTTCTCTTGTCATCAAAAGAAGTCTGTTTTCTTGGGCAAGCTAGGCCAAGAACCTGTTTGGGAGGTCTTTCTTTTCTTGGAGCAGGCCACTTCATGTTCTGGATAACTGTTTCCAGAGCTTGAGTCAAAGCATGTGGAAGTTCTTTAGCCAGAGATGAACCAGAACCAACTTTCTTTTTAGGCTTTTTGCTGGTAGTAATACCTGCATCAGTTATGGTAGAGTTGGCTGCACTCATTGTTGATGAAGCTTCTTGGTGTCCCATCCACTGAACATGAGGAGGAAAGTAGTCTAACCATCCCGGATCTTCAAACTCAGAATCAGAGTAGTAACTTATCTCTGAATCTGTGGTACCCTCTGAGTCTGAAGAGATGTTCACAATTGGAATGTGACTCATTGTGCTTACTTGTTTTTGTTAACAGAAGATATGGTGTTTGAAAATTGTTTATGAAGTTACTTTTATAAGCAAGGTAAAGGTAAATGGGCATTTAATGAAGTGTATTGAAGTTCACTTACCTTGGTAGCTTTGGGATTTAATTGGGGAAGATAGTCATTAATAAGGGTTGACTTTCAAAGATATTTTGGTCAAATGGTCAACATTCAAGATTTTTAGTGGGAAAGTACTTTGGTCAATATACTATGTGAGCTTATAACGGAAAGTACTGTCCCTTATTCGATGGAAAGTACTGCTTGGTGTTATTAAAAGGGTTCGCTGATGTGTCAGATACTGTTCCAACGGTCAGATTTACGGCTAACAACCTTTCGAAAGATATGGGATATTTACTTCCAAAAATAAACGGTAAAATCATTAATTAACCGTGATTTTTTGTAATCTTATTCTTATATAAACCTCATATCTTTTCCTTTTATTCACCTTATTCACCTTTATTAACTCATACCTACTTTGCATCGATCATCACTTTTCTCACTCTAACCCTAATCATCATGGCTAATCGACGTACCAACACAAAACACAACATGATCGCAAACCTTGAGAAAACCCAAGAAAACCTTGATTTTCATGGTATTATTGATTTTCTCACTGGTACCAACATCTGTTACTCCATCCTTGTCAACCCTGAGATTATTGGACCCTGGATTCAAGCTTTTTGGGATACAGTCACGTCACAGGTTGAAGATGGAGAGGATATCATTACTGCTACAGTTGCTGGGAGAGCTATACGTGTTACAGAAGCTTCAATCAGGGAGGCTTTGTTATTTGATGATGAAGGAGGCTCTTTGGGAAACACGAAGTTTGGAATACACTCAGAGATATTGGGTATGAAGGTTCTTTGACTAAGCTTACTTTTCAGAAGGCTATGGTTAGTCCTCATTGGAAATTTCTTATTCATGTTTTGCTACATTGTTTGAGTCCAAAGAGTACTGCTTGGGATCAGTTCAGTCATTCCATAGCTTCTGCTTTTGTTGGTCTTATTACCAATCAGCCTTTCAATTTCTCATATATGATCCTTGAAGGTATGCTTACTCATATTAAGGCTGGCAAACCTTTTCTTATGTATCCTAGGTTTATTCAATTGCTTTTAGAGAATCCACTAGATGGTATACTTAAACCTTAGGATTATGTACCTACCATTAGGATGCCACATAAAGTTTTCACTTTTATGTCCAATAAGGGAGTTAATTTTTCGGGTAGGAATACACCTCTTAATGCTTATATGTTAGAGGTAGCTCAAGCTGTTAGGGATGAAGAAGACAATAGTGGTTCTGCACATTCTAATAATGATGCTCAATCTGATTCTGCTGAGCATTCTACTTCAGTACATACCCCCACACCACCTATTGTTTCTCCTCAGCATGTTGTTTCAGGTGAAAGGACTCCCTTAGTAACAGTTTCTTTGGATACACCTGTTTCTGCTCAAGGTACTTCTCCACAAAGTACTGATCCTCAAGGTACTGCTTCAGAGGATACACAAGTACCTTCTCCCAATGATTATACTTCCACAGGTGGGCTTCAAACACCTGGAGGAGATGAGGGAATGGCTGGTACTGAGAGTAATTATGATTTGGTTCAAGAACTGGAGAAGATGAAGTCAACTGTTAATGCTCAAGCTGCAGAAATCAAAAAGCTAAGAAAGAAGTTCAGAAGATTGAAGAAATTTATCTGGCCTCTTGTTCAGAATTCTAGGCTTTATGTGAAAGAAAAGAAGCAGTCTCAGAAGCCAAAATCTACTAAGAAGAAGTCTAAATCCAAGAGGAGGCATAGAAAACCATCAACTATCAAATTGGGGAGGAATCAGGATGATAATTTGGATAGATTTGATGATATGGTTCAATTTTCAGAGGACAAGAATGATCAAGATGAAAATGTTGCTCAAAACAGTACTGAAAGAAAAAGTGGTGAGACAGAGCAAATTAATCTTGAAGTTGAGCATGAGAATGTAAAAAGTGGTGATACAGAGGAAATTGATTTAGAAGGAAATAATGCTCAAAGTACTTTTGTTGAAAATACTATTGTGCAAGGTACTGCTGAACAAGATATTGTTGGTCCTTCTATAAAGTATCATGAAGATGAAGTTGGTCCTTCCACTTTTATACAGCAAGAAGAAGAAAGAGTACATACTGCTAGTGATGATGAAACAATTGCTCAGGTTATGATGAATTTAAGAAGACCTACAGGAGGAATACACATCTCTGAGCCTGCACAAAAAGATGATGAAAGTACTTCTGAATCAGAAAAACTAGATCCAAAAGATAAAGGGAAAGGGATAATGGTTCAGAAAGATATTAAGAAGAAGAAGAAATTTTCTATTGCTCAGATTAGAGAATTAGAGACTGCAGATGATTTAGAGCTTGCTAGAAAGCAACAAGCTGAATATGATGCTGAGTATTTGGAAGAAGTCAGTAGGCCAATTACAAAGAAGTCAATGACTAAAGCTCAGGAAAGGAATTGGATGATGCAATTCTTAAGAAAGAAGGGATACAAGAATTTACATAAACAAAGGTATCTAGAAATAAAAGCTTTATGGGATAAAGTACAAGAAGATATAAGAAGAGAAGTAGAAAGTTTTGTACCCATGGAAGTTGATAGAAAGAAGAAATTAGAAGATATCATAAAGGAACAAGTTGAGCAAAGGAGATTGAAAAGAAAGAAATTAGCTGAAAATGATCAACTGACAAAAAGGCTGAAGTTAGTTCATGAAAATACAGTTGATGAACTCAGAAATTATTTTAGAGTTGTTGATTTTGAGAACAAAAAGATTGAAGATTCTGGAAAGAAGTCCAAGATAATCTCATTTTCTGTGGTTGAATCAAAAGAGGGAAATTATTTTATGATCCACAGAGTAGATGAAAGCTTCACAACATTCAATATGTTATGAGATTTATTGCACTGTATCACAAGGGCAGATCTTTATGACTTATATGTGCAAGTGCAGACTTACTATGCAGAGAATGAAGCTTCAGGAGTGGGATTAGTTTTGCTTGGAGACTTATTTACCATCTGGGATACTGAAGAAACAAGTGTTGATCCTCTCTGGAATGATCAAGAGAATTGGGAAATAACAAGATGGAGATTCTTTGAGTCATCAGGAGTTCATACACTAGAGATGGAAGATGGTACCATGATTCACATTTTGGCTGAGAGGAGATATCCATTGATCAGAGAAATTATGCTCAGAATGCTGGATCATGGAATGGAACTTGAAGATGAATCTGAAGTAGCTTTGGATGTTATCAAGCTATTTATCAGATGGGTCAAGTCTGAAGAGTAATATTGCATAATACTGGTATGATCTATTTCGTAAAATAAAGTATTTTTCAAAGTACTGCTTGCTAATATAAACCAGTATAAGTTCTTTAAAATAAAAAATAAAATGTTTTGATGTTTAAAAGAAAAGGAAAAAGGATTTGAAAAGCAACACATGGTGTTAGTATTTATACTACACAACAAATGGTAATCAACTCACCATGTTTAACAGACAAGAAAGAGTTTGACTCATCATGAGGGTACTGCTCTGATGTGATAATCAAATCCGTTGATGGTTGATAGTTTACCAAAAACTAGGTTATCAACTCACCATACATCCAAGTGATCAAGAGTTGGCTAGTCCATAGCAAACGGCTCATGGTAAAGACATATCAAATCCGTTGATAGCTGATGATTTGCTAAAAATCATAATTTTCAATGATTCACCTCTCACAGGAGTTAATACACCTGGAAGTGATGAGAATAGTATGAAAATTTTAAAGATTTGATGATTTTTGTACCAAAATGTTGCTGTGTTGCTGAGAAGATACTATGGAAGATACGATGCTGATGAAGAGTACTTTGACAGATGACAGATAGAAGAAAAGGAATAAAGAAACAATCTCACTGCATAATTAAAGATTTGAAGATTGAAGATAACAAAGAAACTTGAAATCAAGCAAGTAGAGTTCAAGTTAGGGGAGGATTGTTGGGATATGAAATATCAAAGTACTTCTGGATGTCAAAGTACTGCTGCATGAAGAATAAAGTCAAAGTACTGCTAAAGAATAAAGTCAAAGTATTGATGTTATTGAAGAATGTTTAAAGTACTTTGAAGGAAACAAGGACTGATGTGCAATATTAGATAATGATTAATGTGTAATATTAAACGAATATTCTAGAATTAGTTAGGGATAATGACTTGTCGTTCAAGGATTACATGTTGTAAACCGACTTAAGGTTATCTATATAAAGAGCCTTAAGAGGTATTAGTCGATATAAGTTTTATAAGTCTTAGATACGTTTAGAAGTCGATCAAAGTTAATAGTTAGGGATTGTTAGTGAATCTGTGTAACAAAGCAGGTTCAAAGTTTGGTTAATATAAAAGTTCTTCTTAAGCTTTGTGTTAGTAGATTCCGCATATTTTACAAGGTAAAACAGTGTTTCAATATTAATAGTGTTGAGTTTACTCAATATTGTTAAACCCTTACAAGCTACAAAGTAGTTTGGTCAGAGTATATCGATCCAACAACTATACTGGCTGAGTGCATAAGCACATACTGACTGAATACATAGCTGACGAGCCATATAAACATGTTAATCATCCATACAGGATGTCTAAGTTTCGCATTTGGAACATTTAATATTCTAAGGCTCGATTCTCTACTAAGGAGGTCTAAGTTCCAACTTTGTCTGGAACACATGCGTGATCACATAACTGACTATATACTTATAGAATGACATGCATATATAAACACATCGCAGGCTAAAAGTGCATAAAGCACATTGCACACATTACTAAATGCATATAACATTCATATATAAATTAAGATTAAGCTAAATACTTTTGCTTGACTACAACATGATACTAAGCTGAGCTGGAGCTGAGACCAAGCTAAATATATAAACTGAGCAATAATATGGTCACGAGGTTAAACTAAGACATGATACTAAAACTGAATTAATTACTAAAATTGTACTATAACATAAAACAAGGCTAAGATATAACTTAATATACAACAGCTGTACTATAATATAAAGCTGAACTACTATAAGTATAATGTTGAGATCGCTATCACTATGGCATATACTGAGGTTGAGCCATGACATACTACTGAATAAGACCAATAAGGTCTACTTTATGGTGAATATGGCCAAACAGGTCAACATGATAATGAATATGACCAAACAGGTCAACATGACAGTTAATATGACAAACAGATCAACATGACAGTTGAATATGACCAAACGGATCAACATGACATTTAATATGACCAAACAGGTCAACTTGATGCTTAATACGACCAAACGGGTCAACTTGTGCTTAATATGACCAAACGGGTCAACTTGGGTCAACTTGATGCTTAATATCACCAAACATGTCAACATGATACTGAATATGACCCAACGGGTCAACTTGATACTAAATTTGATCAACAGGTCAACATGATAGTTAATATGACCCAATGGGTCAACTTGATACTTTATATGACTAAAAAGGTCAACATGATACTTAATATAACCCAACGGGTCAACTTGATACTTAATATGACCAAAAAGGTCAACATGATACTTAATATAACCCAACGGGTCAAATTGATACTAATATGACCTCACGGGTCAACATGATACTAATATGACCTCACGGGTCGACATGATACTAAATATGACCACAGGGGTCAATATGATACTAATATGACCTCACGGGTCAACATGATACTGAATATGACCACACGGGTCAACATGATACTAATATGACCACACGGGTCAACATGATACTAATATGACCTCACGGGTCAAAATGATACGTAACTTACATAGTACTTGAGATATAGCAAGGCATATATATACTAAACACGCTTAATCTACTAAACATGTTAACTGAAAATCCGTTACTCACCTGGGCCGTATAATGCAAGATGAATGATTCTGAATATGCCTCGAACACCTATATCATGATAGATGCACACGTATAATGTTAACACGTAACAACTAGGCATGAATATAACATGATAATCCAAATATAAGTGCAACTAAGCACACATAAACTAACTATAATGCATGAACTCATAAACTAGTTATGGCATAAATCTCGCCAAACATGAATTACTATGCTCGCGAACTCGAGCTAAGCTAACCAAGTCTTGTTACTTGGTTCTACACTTTCATAACATGAATTATAATCATATAGGCTGAGAACATAAGCTATCATAACATATAATCACCCGGGACTTGCAAAAACATCATATCATGTCATAATCATCAAAACACTAAACAAGGTGTTTGCTGATTTTCTGCAATAGCCTGCAAATACATCTTTCTAACTGACTTAACTATATAACCAGGTCATGAGGCTAATTTTCCTTGAAATTATATTGTTTCCCCTTTCTGAAAAGGTATGGAACGCTCCCAACGGAGCTACGATCTATCCGGTATGAATTTTTAAAGTTCGGTTTGCTGCACATTTCAAGATTAGCCCTTGCTGTACTAAGTTGCACTTTTGACCCATTTAACCTCTAGATGAGCACAAACTTAAAACATAACAGCTGAAGTAGACACATTAACCTTTCCAGAAAGTCCAACCATGATTCAATCCGAGCTTCTATCAATTTTATACGCTATTTCTAACACGACTAACCATTGCTGAAAATTTTAGCAACTTATCTAACATTATACATCTCAAAATCTCATCAAGGGGGTGTTTGGATTAGCTTCTAAATCATCATAAACACCTCCTAAACACTCTAACATGATCATTAACATAATCCCATCATAAACCCTAATAATCATATTGATTGGTGCTAAACCGTCAGACGATTATTGGTCAACCACTTGTGAATGGTCAACTATAATAGTCAAACTGGCTAGAATCAATCTCCGTGGAAGTATAGGGTTTCCCCGGGTCGTTATGTCCCGACGAGGTGTGGATGGTATCAAAACGGGTTTGTGATCGGGTGAATTTGGACAGGAAAGGGTATAAGTGAGTTGTGATTGATTACACTACTAGAATTTAAAAGAAAATAGCTTAAATACACTATATTAACAAGACTGGAAAGTCAGAACAACCAGAAACGTTTAAAACTTAAAACGCGTACGTTCACGTTTAAATAAAACGTAAACGTACGAAATAAAAAGTAAAAACTGAAATCTGAAAACACCCAGGGGGTGAAAATGACTTTTTTACAAACCTAAGGGTAAAAGAAAATTTTTAGAAAATTAAAATAAATTTTAACCCTAATTAATTATTTAATATTAATTAAATACTAATTATTAATATTTAAAATACTAAAATATAATTTAATACTAATTAAATACTAGAAAAATGAAAATAAAATTTCTAAAATTATTAAATAACTAAAAATAAGTTTTAAAAATAAAAATAAGTGTTTTTGTCTTTTTGTGGATTTTCTATTAATTAATTACTAATTAATTACTAATTATCTAATTAACTATTTTAAATTAAGAAAAATAGCAAATGAACAGTAAAAATTCTAATAAAATTTCTAAAATTACTTTATAACATATAAAAGCTATAAAAAATATAAAAACTAGGTTTTACTTAATAAAAACTAATTATGCTATTTTAAACTTAATATTAATTAATTATTAATAAAACTAAGATTAATTCTAATAAATACTAAACAACAAAATAAAAATCTGAGAAAATTATTATAACTACTTTAATATAATAGGAATTTAATAAAAATATAGAATAACTAAATACTTAATAAAAAATTAAAAATGAAAATTAAAATTTAAATAAAATTAAATAGAAACTATCACTTAAAAATTAATTTGATTTTCTGAATTTTTACTTTACAAACCTATTTTATAACTCAAAACAAAGACTTTTTGTGAAAACAACTTTTTTAGAACTTAATAATAAGCTGTGAACAAGCTAAAGATTGGGACAGTTGACTTTCATTGACCAAACAAGGAATTGAGCTTAAACCAGCTTGTGTGGGGCCCACAATGGGTAAAACTGATTTAACTGAGCTAAGTGAACATAATTATGCAATGATTGAACAAATAAGCTCACATGTTAAGCCAATAAGTAAGAATAAGCTTATTCCAAACTACACATCAACTCAGAAATGGGACAGCCTTTTGTGATCAATTCAAGTGGGGCCCAGGGATTTCTAGGTCAACCCATTGGTCAATTTCCCATGCCTACCAGGAGGGGGGTTGGGAGGAACCAAGTTGGGGGTTGTGAGACCACCATGGTGGCCAGAAAACCACCACCAATGGTGGTGTTTGGGACTGCTATCTGCTGCACAGGGCAGCTTGTTGCCCTGCAGCTCACTTTGGAGAGCTGTGGGGCCCACCAAAAAAATCACAAAAATAATATCAATGTGGGACTCAATATGTGAAGTGGTAGACTACAATTCCTCAAAAACTCATGGTCTAATTCCTCCTACTAAATTCTAAACAATTCCTACTAGTTTGGTAAACATCTGAGAATAAAGGTTTTGACTTTTGATGAAACTTGAAACAGTTGACTAAGTTGAGCTTTGGGCTTATTCTAAGGGATGATTAGGATGAAATGAGTTGAAATTAAGCTAACCTAACCTAAGGGGATGAGTTGTAAGCTAGTTTAGGGGCTTATATAACTTAAAGTTAAAGACCACCACAGTTAACTGTGGTGGTGGAGATTGTGTGATGTTGACTTTTTTCCAAACACAACATGAATTTAAAGGTTTAACTGAGCTACATTATCATAAGGTGACATGTTCAAACCTAAACAACAACAATATAACAACTAAATCATGCTCAAACTTGCAATCCCAAACACCCCATAACTGAACTGTCTAGTGGTTTTTTAAAGCATATGGATGATTTAGACTATGAAAATGATTCCCATGATCACAAAATCACAACATAATCCAGTTTAAGCACAGAAATACATCAACATACACAGAAGATTAAGCACAAAAATAACTGAAAATTAAATTGAAACTCACAATAGGTCCAAAGCTGATAAACAAGTATCCAACTGACTTAAACTAATATCCTAAGCTTCCACAAAGCATCTAAACCCAATTCCATCCAAATTGAAACTGCTCCATCTTCTTCCACCATCTTGAGTGATTTTTTTTTTCTTGAATATATAGTTTTTATATTTTCCTGAATTTTGATAAACATTAATTAAGTACCATGTTAAATTTTCTGAAACTTATACTAAACTTATGAAAGCTTGTGAAACAGTAAGGCTTGGATTAGAACATGATTCAAGAAACAATAAAATTTCAAATGAAAATTTCATATAATCTGAAAATAAACTTGTACTTGAAATTGAGGATTAAAACAAGTTTGTATTACATTAATAAGACTTGACAAAGTGATAGGAAGCTTTGAATTACACTAGGAAATGGAAAGTTACAATTTTCGATTATACTACTACTACACTAAACTAATTATTCTCCCTCTGGCCTTCTTTTCTTCTTATAGATGAGAATCTGAGCTTTGTGGGTCCCAATAATCATATCCCAGCAACTTGGTTGCATTATGGTTCACATTTGCTCACTTTCCAAATTTGGCGGGAAAGGCTTCTTTTAAGCAATTGGCTTTATATCAGACCCTACGGGGGTGAGATGTGATGGGTGTTGGGGGAAGTGAAATGAAGGGATAAGGTGGAGGTGGCAAAATACTAGTGGTGATGGTGGAGGTGTTGCAGGGTGGGAGAGTAGCCAAGTGGTAAGGATGAAGGGACGGGTCAAACTTGGTTTGACCAAGTGGGATTATTTAAAACGGTTCTAAAAAAGGTGGGCTAAGGGTTGATTTGGGCCAGGTTAAGGTGTGGGCTATTTGGATTATAAGTGGACCAGGCCTGGGGTGTTGGTGTTGTTTGTTTATTTAATTGTAAGGTCCATTTGGTTTTATTAGTGAACAAGCCCAAGGACTAAAATTGTAGTTTTTGAAATCTTGAGGGACTGAACCTGAAATATTTCAAAAGTATTCACAAGGACCAATATTGTTATGTTAGATAAACCAAAGGACCAATATTTCATTTTATTACAATTTTCAACACCCGGGGACCATTTATGTAATTTTACTAAAGTTTAGGGGGTGAAATTGTAATTTCCTCAAAGTTATCAAAATAGTTCCAAATTGTAAATTCATGCATAGTTCAAGGGTATATTTGATAATTTTCAAGTTTTGAATACCCAGGGACCTATTTTGCCAATTTTGTAACTTGAGGGGTAAAAATTGCCATTTTGTGTAAACTTTCATCCAGGGACTATTTGTGAATAATTTTGGTTTCCCAAGGACTTAAGTTGACTTTTATTTCATTTTGAACATTTAGGGACTAGTTTTGACAAATTGTGAAACTTGAGGGACTGAAACTGCCAATTATGCAAACTTTGTACGTTTTTCATCTGTTTTTGCATATTTTGCATTTTGAACATATAAAACACACTTTTGGAATATTTTTAGTATTTAGATGCATTACTGAGTGTTTTTGAACGTTTTGGCAGTTCATATAAGACAAAAATGATGAGTATTTACACACTCATCACATATGCATAACCCTTGAATCATAAACCATGAATTCTTGAATTCATCACATAATCATGTATAACACTTGCTAATCATAACCTCATAGCTTATATTCATGTTTAAACATATAATTCATTACTTACCTTGAATTGGGGAAGAACATGAAATCACTTTAAACTCTTGATTCTTGACAACCCTTGTTTATCCTTGAAGCTCCATAACCTTTGATAAACTCCTCCTTGATTCTTGATGGAATAGCTAGGAGTTTCAAGAATTCTTCATCTTGAAGAAACTAGGCTTCGTGATCTTTGTAAGACCTTATATCTATCAACTTTAACACAAATACAATGACTAGATGAAGTAAAGATGGTGACTTGGTAATATATGTGTGGCGTTAGCTTTGTAGAAATAGAAATAAAGATGAAGAGAACTTTTATTAAAAACACACACAATACACACACAAGCACACACCTCAAATGACTCATTTGAGGTGTTTATATAGTAAGAGATGTAACACCCTAATGGGCTTGGATGGGCTTGGTCATGGATTGGACTTTTACATTAAGTATGGACTAGTTGTAATACATAACTTATAACCTATTAGATTAGTCCAAACCATAAGCCCATTGACTATTCTATTGTAATCTACGACACATTACAAAGTTACATGTATGAGAATGACCATCACTTCTAAATACATATTTTTAATGCTAACAATCTCCCCCTAAGGGGTGGTCATTCGAATGATGCTCCACGTGAGTGGGTCTTCCGTGTTCTTTGTCTTTAACTCTGTGTGTCGTTGTAGAATAGTCTTTAGTCTTTGTTCCTTCATGCTTTGTGATCTTTGATAACTGATTTTTCATCGTTCTTTGTTCCTTTGTGATGTGGAGTTATCTGCCATTCGTCACTTCTGCGTCTGTGGTGGTTGTTTGCCATTCCAACATGCTCATACATCTTTGGACTTTGATATTCATATGCACGTAGTTCCCTTTCTTTCACTTTGATCTTTAGTCTTTATACTTTGTAGATTCTTCTTTTTGGCGTAGAATCTTTCTTTGAACTTTGTGTTGTATAGATCTTTGAGGGAGCTTTCTTTAACTTCCAGGTGTATGTATGAGCACGTGGAATCTGTCGCCATGGAGATGAAGTGTCCCTGCATATAAACAGTTAGCAATAAAACATCCGGTACTTACAGATAAGAATTAGAGATCGTCAACAGCATAGTGTGAAGACTCCTTCTAACCCTTACCAAGGCCGTTCCCATGTCAGATACTCTCGAGAGAGCTTACAAGACCTACTTAGTAGCTCAATGACTGGGTGAGTCGCTGGGGATCACTCCACGACTGTAGACCGTTTGAAACCACCGCGAACACTAAGCGTAACCCATAAAGAATTACCGAAGTGACCTGCTGTCAGGGCTGCTTGATGTTGACCCTGGCAGGAATTTCCATTCAATCATTGAGAATCACAAAAGTGAATCCTCTCATAAATGTTCTGGCAGATTGCTAAGATCTGCGTAGGACTCTTAAGTTTACATCTGGCGTCCTTAATGATGAACAACCAGTGTAGAAATATCATGTGTTCCTATGAGATCTTTTGATGAATCTCGGGGCTCTAGACTCGATAAGTGCACATTTGGTTTCCTATGCGGAGATTAGGGAGAGGTCTCCTGCTTCAATATCAACTATCTCTAAGAGATAAGTCGATAGATTACACCGGTTCCCCGTGAGAATGAAACAAGCTCTTTTAAGAGAACTTGAGTGGTTAAGAAGGTTTAGTGCAGTGCGTCACTGGGTCCATGACGTCTTTGTCTTCAATACCAGTGTCACCTTAGTAACAACTAGTAGCATATGATTTGAACCCGGTGTCTGCCCTAAGGTTGAACATATGGAGGGCTATTTCTTTTCACCCTTTTTCATAACTTTTCTTTTTAATTCTTCAACCCCTTCTTTCTCCTTTCTCATTTTCTCCTTTTTTCAATCATACCTAAGGACTTCTAATTCTAATCTATTGGATTTGTCCTTGGGTAGATCCCTCCGGCTCTGGCGGATCATAGGACGGTTTTTCCTAACCTTAGTCACCTTATAACTCCATGACTATCCTATCATTGATCATATGCCATAAAACCTTTTTGTGAAAATCTCTCAAAGTGTTTATGATAATAAAACACATTTTGTTGACACTTCGAGAGTTTTGCATTTTTTATGAAGGACTCCCCCTTCACATGTGCTCATGAATATTTTAGAAATTTGCACATGCGTGAGGAGTTTGCACTTTTTGAATTGATCCACTTTCAGTGAACATGACCGATTCGAGACACGCTTACATCACTAGTTAGACTAGCTTGAAATTATTACCCGTCCTGGTCAAGTCCAAAGAAAGTCTCTCGATACGGTACACTCTACTCAGACAAGTCCTATTCGAGACACGCTTACATCACTAGTTGGACTAGCTTGAAATTATTACCCGTCCAGGACAAGTCTTTTCGATTACTGACATTTTAAGCTTCGTCAATTCATTGGTACTATCTGAGTCGAGCTCTTTTGAGATTCAGCCACAATCTTTACACATTTTTGATCACATTTTAATCATGTCTTCTCCCCCTCAAAAATAGCATACCGTGATATTTTTGATATCAACAGATTAAGAAAAAGCTTTTGGAGAGAAAGACAGATTCTGCATGAATTTGGAACATTTTTTTTCTTTTTATACTCCCCCTTAATGATAGCATATTTAAAATTTATTAAGGGTTTTGAGGGAGTTATCTTGAGCACAAATTTTGAGAGATTTTGAGAAATCTTTTGAACAATCTTGAAAAAGTGCTCAAGAATTTTGTTGGAAAACGAGTTTATGCTAGAAATCTTTTTCGTTTGTTTAGACTCGAACTTTTTGAAAAAGAGTTCGTCATTGAACGTACGAGTCCTTGATTTGAAATATAATCAGAAGTCATCATTGAACGTACGGGTTTCGTACTGATGTATACGAAAGCCATTGTGAAGAAATTTTTGAGAAACGACATGTTTTAGAAAAACATTAAAAAGAACTCCCGCTCAAGCATCTGTACATATCCGTGTCATTGTTAAATAACATTTCTAGAAACGTACAGAATATTGATTTATACGAGAGACATGTCGTGAGAAGAATATTTTTGGATTTTTTGATTTTATATTGTTTTTGTATTTTTTGAAAGATTTTATATTTTTGTATTTTGTTTTTGTTGGTTTTTCAAATTTTGTATTTTGTTTTTCAAAAATATTTACAGCGAAGCGGTTTTGAAAACATTTTTCAAGAGGATTCGAGAAGACGTTCTAGCTCCTCAGGAGTTAGGCTTCGCATGCCAATTCGTCGAACTAAATAGTCAAACCTTTCTTTTGGAAGAGCTTTAGTAAATAGATCGGCGAGTTGATAATCAGTCTTAACGAAAAATAATTCAACAGTACCCTCTTCCACGTGTTCTTTGATGAAATGGTAGCGGACTTTGATATGCTTCGTCTTAGAGTGATGTACGGGATTGCACGAGATGGCTATGGCACTTTTTGAGTCACAATACATAGGTATTCTGTCAAAAGTAAAGCCATAATCTGTGAGCTGTGTCCGCATCCAAAGAACTTGGGCACAACACGCAGATAGAGACACATACTCGGCTTCAGCAGTTGATAGCGCAGTACAATCCTGTTTCTTTGACGACCAGCTTACAAGCTTTTCACCCAAAAATTGTGCTCCACCTAATGTACTCTTTGCTGTAACTTGATCACCAGCATGGTCTGCATCTGAAAATGCTGTAAGATTAAACTCCGAATCCTTCGGATACCAAAGTCCCATGTTAATGGTGCTTCGTAGGTACCGAAAGATCCGTTTAACCTCTTTGAGGTGAAGATCGGTAGGCTTTGCCTGAAACCGTGCTAATAAACATACAGCAAATTGAATATCTGGTCGACTAGCAGTCAGGTACATGAGAGAACCGATCATGCTCCGATATTTCTTCGGATCGATAGGTTTCCCAAACAAATCAGCACCTATTTTTGGTGAAGTGACCATTGGTGTACCAACAGAATCACAATTTTCCATTCCATGTTTTTTCAAAATCTCTATAGTATATTTAGCTTGATTAATAAAAATACCACGAGGGGATTGATGGATTTGTAAACCAAGAAAGAATTTTAGTTCCCCCATCATGGACATTTCAAATTTGCTTTTCATGAGATTTTCAAAATGTTTTGAATGATTAGGATTGGTTGATCCAAAAATGATGTCATCCACGTAAATTTGAACGATCAAAATGTCATCTTTGAATTGTTTGATAAACAAGGTGTCATCAACCGTTCCTTTTGTGAAATTGTTTTTGAGCAAGAAAGATGATAGTTCGTCATACCACGCTCTTGGAGCTTGTTTTAAACCATAAATTGCTTTCTTAAGCTTGTAGACGTAGTCTGGATGATCTTTGTCGATGAATCCCTCTGGCTGACTCACATACACTTCTTCTTTCAGAGTTCCATTCAAGAATGCAGTCTTAATGTCCATCTGATAGACTGTGATGTTTTTGTGAGCTGCATAGGCTAAGAAAATCCGGACTGCTTCAAGTCTAGCTACAGGCGCGAATGATTCTTCGAAATCTATCCCTTCTTCTTGTGGATAACCTTTAGCCACGAGACGAGCTTTGTTGCGAATAACAGTCATTTCCTCATCCAGTTTGTTCTTCCACAACCACTTGAGGTCAAGAACACGTTTATCAAGTGGTCGTTCAACAAGTTCCCAACTATCATGTAACAAGTATTGAAGAAATTCCTCCTGCATTGCTTCAATCCATGGGTTTTCTGCCATTGCTTCCCGAATGTTCTTAGGTACTTTGGTGCTTATTGAGCAAATGTAAATGCACAATTCGAGATCGGTGGCAAGTTGTCTCCTCGTCTGAACTGGCATTGAAGGATCACCAATAACATGTACTAACGGATGGTCTTTTGTCCATTGAAACGTAGAAGGGTACCTTTGGTTGAACGAGTGTGTGTTAGATGGTTCTTGTAGCCTTGAAGAAGATTCAGCAGAGTCTGTTGCAAACGGGTTTTCAAATACTTCTTCTTCTTCTTCTAACGTAACATCGTTTGAATTATTTGTTGGTTCTTCTTGAAAATTTGTGTTTTGGTTTTGCTCATCAACTCTTGGTAGTTCAGTTTCAAGTACTGGAGTTGCTTGAGTAGATGTAGATGATGTTGATGTAGTTGGTGCTTCAGCTTCGATTGTAGTAGATGCATCTTGTGATGGTGGTGGTGGTTGATGGTTTTGAGCGGGTGCAGCGGAATGTTGTTGAGATGCATTTGTCGAAGTTCCACCATAGTATTCATCAAACATTAACTCGAAGAAATTTTCCAGTTCTTGTGCTGAAGGTTTATCCGTGTTTGTTGACTGAGCTCCTTGAGGTACGAGTCCTGAACTGATGTGTCCAGAAGTCTGCATGTTTGGTGCGGGTCCTAATCCGTGTTGATTAGAAGCCATTGGATTAAGCGCGGGTTCTAGAGCGTATCTCTCAGAAGCCATTTGCAAAATTTCGTCAAACTTCACATTCATCGTCTCCATTATCTTTTTTAGACGTCTATTATACACTCTGAATGCCCTCGAGTTTTCTGAATATCCAATGAAGATTCCAATATCACCCTTAGCTTTTAACTTCCCTAGATCTTCTCTGTCATTCGTCGGATAGCACAAAGCGCCAAACACGTGAAAGTAAGAGATGTCAGGTTTACGGTTGTTCACTAGCTCATATGGGGTTTTATTGAATCTTGGATGTACTAGGGATCGGTTCTGAGTGAAACAAGCAGTGGCAACAGCATCAGCCCATAAGAATAGTGGCGCATTAGAAAAGATCAGCATTGTGCGAGCAGCTTCCACAAGAGTTCTGTTTCTTCTTTCAACTACCCCATTCTGCTGTGGAGTTCTAACAGCTGATGTTTGGTGTGTTATTCCAACATCTTCAAAGTAGGTTCTTAACTCCTGATTAGTGAATTCTGTGCCATTATCTGTTCTTACAATCCTTACTGGAGCTTGAAGTAGAACTTGGATACGCTTCAGAAAGGTGATGATGGTACCTGGTGCTTCGTCTTTTGACCTCAGAAACTTTACCCATGTATATCTTGAATAATCATCGACAATAACAAGAATATACTTCTTCCCATTAATGCTTTCACCTCTCATTGGGCCACATAAGTCCATGTGCAACATATGTAACCTTGCTTCCGAACTAGGTACGGTTTTGGGTTTATATGATGCTCTTTTGCTTTTACCTTGTTCGCATGATGGACAAAGGTGTTCCTTGGTGTATTTGAACTTAGGAAGTCCGGTGACGATGTTGTCTTTGGCTAGCTTGTTGATCGTGTCGAAATTGAGATGGGATAAACGTCTATGCCACAGCCAGGACTTAGTTTCGGTTGCCCTTGTCATAAGACAAATTGGTGATGTAGAAGCCATTTGGTTGATGTCGATGGCATACAAGTTTGTACCACGATTACCAGTTAAGAGATCATCACCAACCAAATTTCTAATAAAAACCGTGTTTCTCCTGAATGCAACTTCTAAATCTGCATCACAAAACTGCCCAACTGAAAACAAGTTGTGTCCCAACCCTTCGACGTAGTAAACTCGAGTGATTAAAAAATTCTCAAACCGAAGATCTCCATAACCCTGAATAGCTGCTACATGATCATTTCCAAAGCGTACAGTTCCCATGAATTTCCAGATGAAATTGATCAGCAGCTTTAAATTCCCGGTCATGTGCTTGGAGCAACCCGAGTCGACGATCCAAAGACATATTTCGATAACCTGCCAAGAACAGAAGAGTTCGTATTTGGAAACCGTGTTGAATTTGGTTCCATGGGGTTAGGAGTAAAAGCAGAATCACACTCATAGACAGTTGCTACTTGTTTAGCTTGAGTTATTTCTAATTTTCCTTCCTTAAGAGTGAACTCTCTACCCGTCGGAATCCACATACAAAACTTAAGATAGTTCCTAGGCATTCGACTACTAGTGGTAGACCTAAAGCGTGCAACTAATCTTTCTATAGATCTAGATCTGGCACTAGTTCCCTTTGGAACATTCTTCTGTTCAGGCGTAACATTCACATTTTTAGAAACACATTCATCATGAACATCATTAATTAAACATTTCTTGCATATTAAACAAACAGTGTCATTACATGCATTAGAAACAGTACTTGTGACATTACATTCAGATGAAACATGTCTCTTATTACAAAGCGATAAATTCCTAGGGTGTTCTTCTACTTCTTCAACTTTATTCTTGCTACTACTCTTAGAAACAGGCGAGACTCTATTGTTCCTTGTATTGCTCCTAGGCTGTAGTCTGCTGCTCCTAGAGGTGCTTTCTAATCCTGTAGAAGGTAAGGCACACACATTAGGATTTATATTATTGTCCTTTTTAGCATCCCTAGATTCTTTAGAATTAGCCTTTATGCACTTGTCATTTGTCTTAGATGTTGAGGCAGACGCATTAGTGGGACTAATCCTAAAAAGGCCAGGTGCTATCACTTTAGGTGTTTCGACAACCGCTTTTCCTTTATCAACAATCTTAACATTTTCACTTTTCTTTGGCAAGGGTGTTGGAGTGACTGGTTTTGTCAAATCCTTTATCTCATCGACTTTTGGAGCAAACCGTGAAATTGACATTTTTGGTTTTTGAACCGTGTTTGAAACATTTGGTTTCTCCGAAGTCAATGGTTTTGCAAACTTAGTTTCCTCACCCTTTCCTTTTTTACTTTCAAGCTGAGCCCTCAAAAGATCATTTTGCTCTTTCATTTTCTTTAAGTCACGCTCATACGACAATTTGTCATACTTGCATTCTTCCTTTTTCCGATCCAGTTGTTTAAAATATGACACATTTTCTTTTTCAAGCTTTATAAGAGCATTTTCATATTTTGAAACAATTGCGGAGGTCTCAGCTCTTAGTCGTTCATCGTCTTGAACAGAATATGTTTGTAAAATGATGGACATAATGTCAGTGGTCATAACAGCTTCGAAGAGAGAATCATTTAGGTTTTCCAAAACATTCATGTTTTCACGAGATTCATTAGCTTCGTTTACCAGGGATTTGTGGTCCTTGACAAAGTCAGCCGTTTCTTTTAAGAAAGCGTGTTCAAAATGGATTACCCTCGCACTGATGTTATTCAGTGGGATAGTAATTTCATTTTCAAAAACTTTTTTCTGCTCAATATGAAAACTGGAATGCCAGTTGTTAATATTGATTGTAGTTTTAGAAGCAACAATATTTTGAAGTTCTTGAATTCTCTTTTTAACGTCATCCAAAATTTCTCTAGCCTCACTTGTATTAAAAGTGTTGTTAGAAGAAATTTGTTCCATTTTTGAAAGAGATTTGGAAACAATTACTTTCTTAGAAAACATTTTTGAGAATGGTCGTTTTATGGAAAACACAGATGGTTCTTTTTGTGGAACAAAAGTAATTCCCGAAAGTTTGTTCAATTTGTTGTAATCAATGGGTTTCAAATCCTTTTGTTTCATTTTAGAAATGCTCTCTTCGACATGTTCTATCGTTTGCACAGAATCCCGAACGACGGGAGGATCATGTTTAGTGTAAATCACATTACCATTATACAAAACATTCTGTTCTTGCTGAGCTTTCTTGAGATTACTGGGGGTGTTGTTACCGAGAGCCACTTTATGTTTCGTATGGTAAACCGGATTAGTTTGATTTGAAATCATTTTCATTGTTTGACTTGACTGACCCGACTTAACCACCAATTCTTCTAAGTGAGCAATCATGTGTTCTGACTCTACGATTTCTGCCAAAAGTTTGTCTTCTTTCTTTGCAAAGTCCTTTTTCAGCTCGTCCCTTTCTTTTTCAAGATTGGTATAAGCTGATTTTTGTTTAGAAAGTTGGTTTTGTAAATCAGAAATTTCCGCGTTTAAAGATTTTATCTTTTTGAAAGAATTAACATCAAGTGTATCAAACTTGAGTTGCAATTGTTTTTCCCTTGAAACGGAATTTTGATAACCAGTTTCTAATTCAGACAATCTTTTGTTATGAAATTCAAAAGCTTTAACGTTTTCTTTGTAACTCTCAAGCTCAGCGGTCAATTTAACATTCGCGGCCTTAACATCGCGATTGACCTTTTTCACATTCTCAATTTCAATACGACAATTATTCAATAATGATTCAAATAAAGCACGTGTTTCCTCATCATTCTCAGCATGCTGTGAAACGAAGCCTCCATTATGATTCATATCTAGAGTTACTGAAGGAGTATTGCTACTGCTTGGCGTGTCCAGGTATGTATCATAAGTGGGTGCTAGCTTCTCAGAATGCTGTTCCTCATGAGGAGACATATCAAATATATCATTATTGTGACATGTGTTGAAGTTTGATACCTCAGATGGTGCATTGGTGTCATAAACAGGAAGTGTGTCAGAATCCGTGTCATACTTAGCTTCCTGAAGATTCGCCATGAATATGCAGTTCGCATCGATATCTTCTCTATCTTCCATGTCATCCATAAGAGCCATAAAGTCATTCTCCTCTGCATTCAACTGAAACCCTGCCTCTGCCTTTTGTGCCAACATCACTGCTTTCTGCAAGTACGCTAGATCTTTCTTGTTTGGCTTAGTAGGACAGTTCCGTGCCATATGACCTACACCCTGACAATTGAAACACTTAACCGGATTACCCTGATTCACATTTCCCATATTCCCAACTACTGGAGCTGCAACATTTCTATTCTGATTACCCATCGCCTGATTACCAACATTCTGACCCCTCTGATTTCCAACAAACTGACCCAACTGATTCCCTGCATACTGACCATGCTGATTCCCTGCATACTGACCATGCTGATTTCCTGCATTCTGATTTCCCATGTTGATTCCAGTGGCATATCCTTGCTGATTCCCATAAATTCCAACCATTTGGCCTCCATTGCCCATATTGAAACTCGGCTGAGCAATCTGCTTGTTGCGAGTGTTCGATGAAATCCTTTGGTTGTTGTTAGTTGGTGTAGAATAGCGTCCTTGGAATGCCTTTGACAGAAAAGCAAACGCTTGGGTCAATGCTGCAGTAGCTTCATCATTTTCAGTGAATTCTGGTTCTTGGAATTGTTGGTATTGCTGTTGTGGAATAATGTTTTGTTGTTGCTGTGGGTAGAACTGTTGTTGGTAGACCGATGTTGGTTGTTGAATGTATGATGGTTGCATATAGTTGTGAGTGGAAGATGATGATTGTTGTTGTGTGTTCACTGGTAGCGGTGTTGGTGTAGTAGCAATTAATGCGAGAGGATCATGATTCTTTGCCAATCTTTCTTTCCTTACTTCATTAGCCTCAGCTTGGTTTTGCTTCAAAAAGTCATAGAGTTGATCATAATTCACCTTATGTAAATCCTTTGTTTGATTGACAATTGTAACATAACGACCCCATTCTTCTGGAAGGTTATTGATGAATTTGATGTTTGTTGCAATTGTTCGAGGTGTCAACTTGTTTCTGATTAACTCATTCATCAAAGTGCAAAACCTTGTGTAGTAAGATTCAATCTGTTCACCTTTAGTGGATGTGAAATTCTCCCATTCAGTAAGAAGTTTGTTCTCAACATCCTGTTGTCCAATCTCTGTTCCATGACATATCCTTCTGACACGTTCCCACATAGCATAAGCAGTTTCACAACTGTCGACCGCAGCAAAGATCTCCCGTGGTAATCCAAGTTGGATTAAATGCATTGCCATATCATCAGCGGCGATCTGCTTCTTGTCTTCCTCTGTGTAATCTGCTTCGGTTTGTTCACGCACAAATGGTTGAGTAGGAGGTGTTGCATTTGGATTACCTTCAATTTGAACTTGTCGTGGCTTGAATGGACCATTTGTGATGGAGTTGATCATTAGTTTACCATCAGGCTTTGTTTTGATGTAACGAAGCATGCGGCTTGTCCATGGGAGATATCCACCTTTTTCAAGCATTGGAGGTCGGTTTTCCGCACCGGCTGCATGAATGTCTTGCTGAGTTGCCATTGATGAAGTGTAGATTGATAAAGTTGATTCTCGGATCGTTTCAACGAAGTAGGAGTTGTGTTTAGTGTAAGTTGATGCAAGTTTTTATGGTGAAAAATTTGATCTGAAACCTTAAAACCTCAATAACTTCCGTTCGGAGTGGATTTGGGCCTCGAAGCTGGGCTTGAATGATCTTTAGATAATTCAACGTGTCCTTCTTCTCGGTCTCGCGGTCGTTTTGACAGCTGATTCGTCGAAAACGGAGTTACGGTTCAAAAGTTATGGCCGTTTGAAGTTTGGTAGTCAAAAGTCCAAAACTTACGCGTAAAGCTTGATTTTACGCGTGAACCTTGAATAATCTTACGCGTAAGATGTTATGCGTAACCTGTAAGTTATGCGTAAGATCTAAGTTATGCGTAAACAAAAATGTTTATGCGTAAACTTTGATTTTATGCGTAAACTTAGAGTTTATGCGTAAGAATTGTTACGCGTAAGGTTTTTTCAACCAAATTGATCTCTCAAACTTATCCAAGCTTGAAAGATATCCCGTGTCGAAGTATTCCACAAACTTATCCAAGTCAGGGAAGTACTGAGTCACCGTAGCACGAAGAGAAGACCTTTGATGAAGTAATGCGTAGAATTCTGAAACTTACGCGTAAGAATTTATGCGTAGACTTCAACTTACGCGTAGAATCTTGTGCGTAGACTTCAACTTACGCGTAAAAACAGGGTTTTGACCGGAGTTACGCGTAAGAAAAGGGTTTTGACCTTAGTTACGCGTAAGAAAAGGGTTTTAGGCCAAAATTATGCGTAAAAAGGACAAAAAGTACTGTTCACAGCTGGATATTCGTACTATGCCCAAAAGTTACGCGTAAAGTGACCAGAAAACTTCAAAAATACGATTTTTTCACCCAAAAACTCCTTTTTCACTTGTTTCTAATGATCAAATCTTTCCCAAAACACTTAGAATCACTAAAGCTTCAATAAAAACAACAACTTTAACACTAAAACACGTAAAAATCAAAACTTTTTGCAAGAAAAGTACACGTATAAATGAAAAATACGAAACTTTTTAGCAAAAACTTGATAGAAAACACTCCTAAATCATTGTGAGGCGATTGATACCACTTGTAAGACCTTATATCTATCAACTTTAACACAAATACAATGACTAGATGAAGTAAAGATGGTGACTTGGTAATATATGTGTGGCGTTAGCTTTGTAGAAATAGAAATAAAGATGAAGAGAACTTTTATTAAAAACACACACAATACACACACAAGCACACACCTCAAATGACTCATTTGAGGTGTTTATATAGTAAGAGATGTAACACCCTAATGGGCTTGGATGGGCTTGGTCATGGATTGGACTTTTACATTAAGTATGGACTAGTTGTAATACATAACTTATAACCTATTAGATTAGTCCAAACCATAAGCCCATTGACTATTCTATTGTAATCTACGACACATTACAAAGTTACATGTATGAGAATGACCATCACTTCTAAATACATATTTTTAATGCTAACAATCTTTCTTCTCTTTTTTTTGTGTGATACGTGGGATAAGGAGGGAGTATTCCCTGAGTGGATTTTGTAAGATAAGCCACAAGGGTGTTTAGGTAATTTCCAATAACTTTGGCTACTTGACATAATTAGTCCCTTGTAGTAGCATATCTTGCAAAACAGATCATATCTTGTTTGCATATCAAGTCCCCACTTGCTATATTATTCATACCGTCAAAGTGGGACTTTTATATTAAATCCACTAAAATAATATATATATCCGTTACTACTTTATTTAAAAATTTGGATGTTACATATGGCATGTTTGCAGGGTATACCAGTTATTTCCCAATACCTACAAGTGCAATTCCTTTCTGACATATTAACCACATACTGCTCAAACCCACCACCAGAAATTTGGTACATGCCATCTCCATTCCAAGACACAACATAATCTACAGCTTTTTCTTTTCTCATTTTTAGCAACCTAGTAACATTAACAATGCTACTCCTAGTCCACTTAATAGGCTGGCTATGCCCATCTTTTGAAGACACGAATTCTTTACTTGGTCCAGCTTCTTTTCTTGGCCCATCTTTTGGCTAGGCCCAACATGTTCACTTGTCCCAAGTGTTGGAGTAGTACCTGAACATTCGGCTCTAATCCTGACCTTGTCATTCTTTTTCAAAAAAAGTTCCCTTCTTGTTTCTATGGAGTGCAGTTTAATCATATCTTTTGCCTCTTTAGTTGTCCTAAATGTTCTACCAACATAAAAGTATGTTGATATATTGGAACTATCTGCTGTCTTTTGTTGTTGTTTTCTTAACACCTTCAACTTTCTCTTCCTACTCTTCTCCATATCATCATCTCCTTCTGATCCAGTATCAAACTCATCATTATCCAAAGGCTCTATATCAACATCAACATGATCATCATTTATCATATTCCTATTCAAATTTCCACTTCCCATGAACTCTACACTAGGATCTACATTGGCATGAAAGTCCTTCATATCAACTTCTACATCATCAGTATCATTTACCTCATCAGCTATGTAATCACTATCTTCCTCATCTTCATTATCTTCACTGCTACTATGTTCCTCCTCATCCTCATCACTATATTCACTCCCACTATGTTCCTGCTCAACCTCATCATCTACTATTGGCTTTTTACCCTTATCTACTGCATGTTCAGCATCACCACACATTTCTAAAGTTTGCTCAATCTCATTTAGCTTATCAACTACCTCAGCATCATCTAAACCTAAGAAAGGGTCAAAGTCTTCATTATCCAAAGTAGAGTAAAAATCAGTTTTAAACTCACTTGGCACATTATTTTTCCCCATTTCATTTGATGTGCTACTTTCACCAACAACATTTACACTACTTTCACCCACTATCTTGTCATTCCATTCCAACATCAATTTCTTAGCAACTATACTTTTAGGAACTGGTGCATCATCTTCAATTTCAACAATGGCACAAGTTTTATGATGAGTGCTCAAACACTCATCATTTTTTGTCAATCTGAACTGCCAAAACACTTAAAAAGCACTCAAATATGCATCCAAAATACAGAAAATATCCCAGGATTGTGTTTTATATGTTTCAGATGCAAAATGATTAAAAACAGATGAAAAATGAACAAAGTTTGCATAATTGGCAGTTTTAGTCCCTCAACTTTTAAAACTTATCAAAATTAGTCCTTGAGCATTTGTTTTGAAAGAAAAGTCAACCCAAGACCTTTAAAAGTCAAGAATTATCAAAAATGGTCTTTGGGTGAAAAGTTTTCAAAAGTTTGCTAATTTAGTCCCTGGAGTTTCAATATTGGCAAAACTGGTCCCCAGGAAATTTAAATTTGGCAAAAAAATTATCTTTGTGGAATTAAAGGATGGCAAGAATGGTCCTTATTAGCAAGTTTGGAAAAATGACATGAATGGTCCCTGAATTTTCAGCATGTGCAAAAGTGGTCCTTGGGCTTAATAATATTACAAACCAAACGGACCACCCATTATATAATTCCAAAATCCAAATCCACTCCAAATACAAACACTAGCCCATCTCCCTCACAGCTCAACACACCAAAGCCCAAAACCCTTTTATTATTAAAACCAGGGTCAACACCTTTGACCATATCCACCTCATCCCCACCCCGTGACTCCATAGCCTGCAGAAGCTCCAGCACCATCATCACCCCTGCCAGGCCACCCTACACCCTTCATTATCACTTCTAAACACTACCACCCCACTTTCCTCCACCCCATTCCAAATAAAACACCTCCTCACAAGTTATCCGAGGTCCTAGTCATCATTGAGCTTTTGGCGCCAAAAACTTTGAAGGGTCAAGATTAAAATTCTCTCATCCTATGGCTCTAAATGAAAGTGGGAAACACTCAGAGGGGTTCCTAAACCATTACGGTCCCCTATAAGAAGAAAGAGAAGCACCAGGGCTCAGAGAGTAGTTTTAACTTAGTTATTTTTAGGACGTTTACATGTAATTTTCTATTTCAAGTTGTAAACTTAGTTATAAATTGTACCTTCAAGCTTTTTAGTGTAACTTCAACTTATTTCGATCAAATAATTCCAGTTCTAAGTTCCCTTTTAAGTTTGTGCCATTTTATGTTAAAAATCTCAATTCCATTCATAGTTATTAAAAAGTGTTGCTCAGTGTTTGTTTAAGCTCATTTAAGTTTAATAACAAGCTTTCAAAAGTTTTTGAAGCATTTATAACAGTCTAGGTCACTTAACTCATAAATCATCAAAAATCATAAAAAATAAGAAAAAAATAAAAAGAAGGACAAGAATGCTGGAGCACAGTAAAAAATTGATGACTGTGGGTTAGAGATTCTGTGGAGAGCCATTAGGAGTGGTTTATGGCCCTGGTTACTTGTTTTGCAGCATGGATCCATTGTAAGCCATTATCTCACTTTTTGGCATTTGACTGTAGAAGACCTTAATTGTTGCTTATTCATGTCTCTTTATGCTCATTTGGTGTATTTTAGTGATATTATTGATTAATGTTAGGTACTTGTTAATTAGATATAATTGTTGCTCAGTTTTTCATTCTCACTGCCATTTTTAGCATAGCTTTGATTCTCAGGTACTTGTTATGTTAGTTGATGTTTTTGTACTTAAACTGGTTTACAAACATCATTGTAGGAACTTGTGAATCATTTTTGAAGATTAAAATAGTCAAATCTTTTGAAAACATAGAAATTAGTCTTATAAAGTACTGTTTGGATCAGTGGATCTCAGTGTGTTCTAGCTTGTTTTGTGAGTTGTACTTGGTCACAATAGCTGATAATAGGTGATTTTAGTTAGGTCTGGTCACAAAATTTAGGTCTCTTTTTATAAATAGTCAAAATCTCTTTTTATCTTAATCAATTGTGCACTGTTGGATTTTTGTAGTAGCATAATCATCTAAATCAGTTCTTTAGTTGTTAAAGTAGCTTAAGTAAGTTTTATTATAGCTTATTACTACAATATCAGTAATTAAATTAAGATCTAAACTCACATAAGTCAAAGTTCTTCAAGAATATAAAAAGTCAAAATTGCATAGTTCATCAGAATCTCACTTTTTGAGGGAATTTTCATGAATTTTGTACTTGGAAGTGGACCTTGAAACTTTTTGTGGTTAAAGAACACCAGCTAAAATACAAGAATTTATGCTTGGTTTATTTTTTGGATTTTTTTGTGTGGCTTATGCTTGTGCTTATTTGAGGCTGCAGGGAGTGCATCCTCCCCTGCACCAGGCCTTTTGGCCTAATTTCTTTGGCCCTTTGTGACTTCTCCTGTGGGCCCCACTACTAGTTCTTTGGGTTTTTGATAAGCCAATCAGCTCAACTTTTCAGGCCTTAGCTTATTTTGGACCCTAGCTTATTGGTCCTCAGCTTATTTGACCTACTTTGGTGACCTGTCCAATACCCACAACACTGAGCATTCAGTAATTGTACCCAAGTTCAAAGGACCACCAAGGGTGCAATAATAAGTAATAAGCCCAGGTTATTGGCTTATTTTGGAGCTGACCAGGTCAACTTTGATGGTCAACTTTCTCTTTGGACTTCCTTTGACCTCTGTGGACCCCACAGAGGTCTAAAAGTTCCCCATTTGGCCTGTTTGAAATTTATGTATTGCATAAGTGCTTATTTTGATTCCTGGCTTATTACCCTATGCTTATTTAGTCATCTGAGCTTATTTGTATTCACTTAAGTTGTTTAAAGCTTATTCAGTAGCTTGTGGCTTATTCATAGCTTTTTGGTTCACAAAATCCAATCCCACAAGCTTACTAGGACAACCTGTCCTCACTTTGGCTTTCCAAATAGCTTATTAATAATCTCTAGCAAAAGTTCCTTTGTAAAAAGTTCTTAATTCCAGTAGTAAAAGTAGTGTGTAAAAGAAAATCAAAGAAAAACCAAAAATAAGAAAGTGATAGCTTCTATTTAAACCTTTTTGGCTTATTTTTCTGCTTATTTATGAGCACATCTTGATTTTAAATTTTTCTTAGGCTCCTTATAACCTGTAGGATTTTTAGTAATTTTTTCGATTTTTCTCATTTGATTTAGTATTTTTTATAATTTAATTTAGTTTAAATTAATTAAATAATTAGTTTTTAATTAATAATAATTAATTGAAAAGTAGGAAAAATATATTTTCTGTTTTAAAATTAGTTTTATAATATTTTAGATTTTTCTAAATTTAATTTTCATTTTTCTAGTTAAAATTCATAATTAGTTCTAATTTAGTATAATTTAAATAATTAAAAAGTAATTGATAATTAGTAATTAAATAAATAGCGTAATAATTATTTTTCTTTTTCTAAAAATTTTATTTTGTCATTAGGATTGTAAATATATAAATTTCATAACCGTAGGATTTTATTTGTTCCTGTTTCACTTTTTATTTTGCGCGTTCGCGTTTATTTTAAATTCAAACATGCGTTTTTAGATTTAAATCACGTTTTTAGTTTATCTGATCATCACTAATTGTTCATATAGTGTTTCTAAGTTATTCTCATTCCTAATCTTTTAGTGTAATCATAATAATCAAAATCCTAATCTTCCTGTTAAATCACCCGATCACTTAAAACGTTCACGATTACAATTGCACACCTCGCTGGGACATAACGACCCAGGGAAACACTGTATTCCACGGAGCATTGGCCCTAAGCAGTTTGACCTTGTTGACCATTCACTTGGTTAATTTAGGTTGACCGTTTGGAGCCAATCATTTTACCTGATGAATACTTATAAGTGTCCAACCTAGTTTGCTCATGCTCAATGTATACATTGATCAACCTATGACCTAACAGAACATACTTAATCAGGCTTTGAACATCCTGGTCACCACCTAAAGCTCTAAGCCCATTGTCTAAATCAAGATCAGGTATCATAAATTGCTAGTACATTATCTTTTCCCCAGTATACCCTATCGACATAACCATGTCATTCAACTCAATGACAGAAAACAAATCAACATCTACATTGTTAATGAAACTTTCATTACCATTAACGTATCTCCTTCTTGGTGGGTCACTAAACATCCCTCCATGATGTATCTTGAGGGAAAGGAAATTAGGATCAAAGCCTGTAGAAATCACCAAAAAAAAAAAATTTAGGGGTATATTAACACATTTAATAATCACAATTAAATAATAATCAAAAAATACATTTCTTACCATAAACTAATTTATAGTCCACATTCACATCATTTTTATCAGATGGACGTAAATTCCACGCTGATAAAACCATCGCAATTGATTTGCAAAATTAAGGTTAGGGTTTGTCTAATGGTTAATCGGATGAGATTTGTGTATGTGCGTGTATGTGTGTGTGTTTTTGTCAGAACAGAATGAGAGGGAAAACGAAAAGATAGGTATTAATTAGTGTATGTACTTGGTCAAAGGTCAAATGTATAGGTAGAACATAGAATGACAAAAATACCCTCCCAAATTTGCCACGTGGTTTAATTTGTGTTTCTACTAATACTAACGGCAGTTTAACGTTTGGAGCAGGTGTGTTATTTGTTTACATACTTAGGGACTACCCATGCAACTTTTAAATTATAGGGATGAAACTTGTTATTTTGGACAAACCACAGGGACCAACCATGTAATTTACTCTTATCCAAATGTAACAATTTAGAAATTGAAGATAGATGAAAAACCGTTTGAATTTTGCTTTTGTATGTCCTGTTCAACTACTAGATGATAATTGTGAGCCTGCTAAAAGAATTTAATCAGTTACATTTGTAGAAATCAAATGTCAAAGATTAGATTTTACCAAAAAGATCATGCATAAGCAGTCATGTAATTTACTAAGATGTAGATTTATTTACATCGTTGTGTCTATTGGTTAGTATCAGTAAGTTGACTTGAAAAGATGATCCTTTTCTTTAGTTTAGAATTGTCCTTTGAATAAGAATATGTGATTTACATAAGGGAAAATAATTCCAGCCGCAAACAGCAGAGAGTCGCTGCTGCTAGGCACAAATCAGGGATCAGTTATGTACAATCATAAAAGTTGAGAGGCTGCAAAGTGAACAATCATAAACCATTTACTTAAACTAAGAGCATGCACAATCGTAACATAAGGTAAACTTTAACACACCGCCACATCAGCTTTAACCTTTTCACCTTAACATACAAAGAAACACCCACAATTATAACTCAACCTTAACTCACTTTAACTCAACTTTTCAAATATTTTCAAATTCAACCCTAAACTAAAACTAATACTTCTTTTATTAAAAACCATAACATTCATTCTTAAAATATATTACAATACGCACTTTAAAAAAATACATTGCGAAAAAAAAAAAAAAAAAAAAAAAAAAAAAAAAAAAAAAACTCCTTTTATAACCACAAGGACTAAATTGTAAACACCAAAGTACCACAGGGACCAAACTGCAAATTCAATTTATATATCATCTTCTCCACACAAGAACACACACTGCACACACAAACTGTAAAACACACACAAGAACAACTGCAAAGTTACACACTTCAATCATGGGGGCGAGATGATTTTTTTTTTTTAAACAAACCACCCTTCACGCCACGTTAAACCACTCACGCCCCATGTTAATGCGGCTTTAACGCTGGAGCACACAAGGGTTATCGCCGTGTTAACTCGCGTTAAAGGGCCCTTAACGCCTAGCTCAGTAATTAATGGTGTGTGTTAACTTGTTGGTTTTACTTGTTTTGCTGGATCATCTTACTAGCAAGACCATCGTAAGCATAAAACAGTCACTCATAATTCCAAAAAAAAAAAAAAAAAAAAAAAAAAAAAAAAAAAAAAGCTCTATGCCTTTAACAATAACGCGGCCACTTTTCTAGTTTGTAAAATCTTGAGAGCGTATCGGAGAAGTTTCTTTTGGCATCTCAAAACTTTGAGACGGGGCTAGTTACCAGATTCATCGATCATAACTCGTCTTTTGTAGATATACCTACACATATATATGTTTCTAGCTAGGTATTCCTAATACTTAAGTTAGATATGAAATAATCAGACGTAACATTTTTGTCGCTGGATTAATATTATCATTGACTCCGATTATTTCTTGCTCTGTGCTATTTTGAACTTTGGTTACACGTATTTTTTCCTAGTTTACAAAAACACGTATGTTATAGACAATATAGATCGAATGTAGATCCTGCACATCTATACTTTTCGTTTGATTAATCGCATGTACGTGTCTTGTTTGTTATGTGATATAATATGATCACGGGCTCAAGTTCAATGCATGTATTCATCAACTTTTTTCAAAGCATTTGATTTTTGTGAATTAAAAACTACAAACATGTGGACAAGTACAACGAATATTAGAATCTAGAGTGAACCTATTCATGTATAAATGTATCTACGCTTTTAAAAGAAACTAAAAATACACATAAACTAATTGAGTTTTTTTATAAATTTATTCGGTTCTTAAAAACACAACAAAGGATACACACAATGACACAAATGTTTTTAAAACATTCAACAAAATATAAAAATATTTAACCACACGTATGACATTATTATAAGCTACTAAAATTAGCAATTAAAGTTTAGTGTCGGTCACTTTGTGTTGGTTTAGCCTTTTTGGTGTTCCCAGTAAGGCATTTTATTTTGCATACTTTAATTTTGGTGTATATCAATGAACAAATTCTCATTATTCATCTAATTTGATCTAATAGTGAGTATTAACCTAAGATTAAATGAGAAACATAAGTCCATGTTTTTTTTCTTTGTCTTTTTTATTATTCATTTTTTTCCTTTCTTTCTTTCTTTTTTTTTTCCGTCTTTTTTTTTCATGCTTTTATAGTTTTCTTGTTCATTTTTTTTGTTTCTTTTTTCTTGGTGTCTTGTTTTTACACGCTTCTTTTTTGTTTTTTCATTTCTTTTTTCTTTTTTTTGTTATAATTCACCTTTTTTTCCTAATAAACGTTTTTTTTTTTTTTCACTTTCATACATTTTCGTCTGTTTTAATATGTTTACAGTCGTTTTCATACGTTTTTTGTCTGTTCTCGCCCGTTTTCATATATTTTCACCCGTTTTCTTACGTTTTCGTCCGTTTTCATTCGTTTTTGTCCGTTTTCATACGTTTTCATCCGCTTTCTTACGTTTTCGCCCGTTAACGTCTGTTTTCATACGTTTTCATATGTTTTCTTACATTTTCGTTCGTTTTCATACGTTTTCGTCCGTTTTCATACGTTTTCGTTCGTTTTAATACATTTTCGACCATTTTCTTTCGTTTACGTCCATTCCTAATACGTCTTCGTCCGTTTTCGGACGTGTTTTTACGCTTTCATACGTTTTCGTCCGTTTTCATACATATTCGCCCATTTTATTATGTTTTCGTTTGTTTTCATACGTTTTCGTCCGTTTTCATCTATATTCTTTCGTTTTCGTCCATTTTTTAAACGTTTTTGTCCTTTTCATACATGTTTTTACACTTTCATACATTTTCTTCCATTTTCATACATTTTCGTTCGTTTTCTTACGTTTTCGTTCATTTTTTCATTCGTTTTCGTCCGTTTTTAAATGTTTTTGGCAATTTTCATACTTTTTCATATGTTTCTAAATATCACAAGTAATATTCTGAATATCACAAATTATATTTTGAATATCACAAGTTATATTCTGAATATCACCAGTGATATTCTGAATATCACAATTGATATTCTGTGATATTGAGAATATCACAAGTGATATTCTGAATATCACAAGCGATTTTTCTGTGATATGCAGAATATCACAAGTGATACTATAAGAACCACAATGATATTCTGGATATCATAAGTAATATTTTGTGATATTCAGAGTATCACAAGTGATATTCTGAATATCATAAGTGATTTTCTGAATTAGACAAGTGATATTCAACAAATGTTTTGTAACATGAAAATCACAAATGATAGATATTCAGAAAATCACAATTTATATTTAGAATATCACCATTAATATTCATAAAAACAAAAGTGAAATTCTGAATATCAATTGTGACATTCAGAAACGTTTTCGTCCGTTTTCATCCGTAATCTTTCGTTTTCGTCCATTTTTCATACGTTTTCGTTCGTTTTCATACGTGTTTTTACGCTTTTATATGTTTTTGTTTGTTTTCATAGATATTCGTCCGTTTTCTTAAATTTTAGTCCATTTTCTTACGTTTTTGAATATCATAAGTGATATTCAGTGGTTCTAGAATATCACTTGTGATTTTCTGAATATCACTTGTTATATTATGAATAGCACTTGTGATTTTCTTATGTTTTCGTTTGTTTTCATACTTCGTCCATTTTCATACGTATTAGTCCATTTTTTTACGTTTTCATCCTTTTTATACGTTTACGAATATCACAAATGATATTCAGAATATCACTTTTGTTTTTATGAATATCAATGGTGATATTCTAAATATCACTTGTGATTTTCTGAATATCACTTGTGATTTTCATGTTACAAAACATTTGTTGAAAATCACTTGTCAAATTCAGAATATTACTTATGATATTCAGAATATTACTTATAATATTCAGAATATCATTTGTGGTACTCATAGTATCAGTTGTGATATTCTTCATATCACAGAAAATCACTTGTAATATTCAAAATATCACTTGTGATATTCAGAATATCACTTGTGATATTCAGAATATCACTTGTGATATTCACAAGTGATTTTCTGTGTTTTCTTATGTTTTCGTCCGTTTTCATACGTATTAGTCCATTTTTTTATGTTTTCGTCCATTTTTATACGTTTCCGAATATCACAAATGATGTTAACAATATCACTTGTGTTTTTCTGAATATCAATTGTGATATTCTAAATATCACTTGTGATTTTTTGAATATATATCACTTGTGATTTTTTGAATAGCACTTTTGATTTTCATGTTAAAAAATATTTGTTGAAAATCACTTGTCAAATTCAGAAAATCACTTATAATATTCAGAATATCACTTGTGATACTTTGAATATCACAGAATATTACTTATAATATCCAGAATATCATTTGTGGTACTTATAGTATCACTTGTGACATTCTCCATATCACATAAAATCACTTGTGATATTTAGAATATCACTTGTGATATTCAAAATATCACTTGTGATATTCTGAATATCACAGAATATCACTTGTGATATTCATAATATAACTTGTGATATTTAGAATATCACTTGTGATATTTAGAATATAATTTGTGAGATTCAGAATGTCACTTGTAATATTTAGAAACATATAAACGTCTGAAAATTGCCAAAAACATTTAAAAACGAACGAAAATGAATGAAAAAATGGATAAAAACGTAAGAAACGAAAGAAAATGTATAAAAATGGAAGAAAACGTATGAAAGAGTAAAAACATGTATGAAAAGGACAAAAACGTTTGAAAAATGAACGAAAACGAAAGAAAACGGATGAAAACGAACGAAAACGTATGAAAACGTAAAAAAACGGACTAATCTGTATGAAAATGAACAAAAACGTATGAAAGCGTAAAAACACGTCTGAAAACAGACGAAGACGTTGAAAAATGGATGAAAACGAAAGAAAACGGATGAAAATGTATTAAGACGAATGAAAACGTATGAAAACGAACGAAAATGTAAGAAAACGTATGAAACGTATGAAAACAGACGTTAACTGGCGAAAACGTAAGAAAGCGAACGAAAACAAATGAAAACGGACAATAACGTATGAAAACGGACGAAAACATATGAAAACGGGCGAAAATATATGAAAACGGGCGAAAATATATGTAAACGGGCGAAAACGTACGAAAACAAACAAAAACGTATGAAAACAGACGAAAATGTATGAAAGCGAAAAAAACGTTTATTAGGAAAAAAACGTGAATTAGAACGAAAAAAAAAAAAAGAAAAAAAAATGTGTAAAAAAAAGAAAAAAAGAAGCGTGTAAAAAAAGGACACAAAAAAAACAAAAAAAAAAAAAAAAGAAAAAGATAAAGAGAAACAACAAAAACTATGTAGCGTGAAAAAAAAGGCAAAAAAGAAAGAAAGAAAAAAAAAAGAATAATAAAAAAGACAAGAAGACAAAAAAAAGGAAAAAAAAATCATGAACTTATGTTTCCCCATTTAAATCTTAGGTTAATCCCCACCATTAGATCAAACTAGATGGATGGTGGAGATTTGTTCATTGATATGCACAAAAATAAGAGTATGCATTTGAATTTTCCTCCCCTTTAGCATTAAAAAAAAAAAAAAAAAAAAAAAAAAAAAAAACCTTATTGTTTTTTGGTTAAATTAATTAAATGATTTATAAGATATTTAGGTCCATTGATTTATAAGCAATAATCTTAATTTGTTTTTAACTAACTGTTACGTTTCTGTTGACATAAATAATGTATGAAAACGTTATTTATATTTTTCGATATCTCTATATTTTGACGATCACAAAATGTAAACTCGTCAATCGTTTAATTACTACGTAAACAAGTATTAAGCTAGTTTATATCATTATATCCAACTTAATCACTTAAGGTATGAATAAACAAGTGCTTAATACATCTCATGATCAAAGGGGTATTTAATTAACTAATACAAAGTTTATTTAATTATATAATCTTATTATATATTTTTGAAAAACACTTTTGGTATTAAGGAAAAATGTTTTAATCATACTAAATATATGATTTCAAATATTTAACCAAAATCAGTTAGTTTTTCACCAAATAAACTTTCCCCACTAAAAGACAAGTTTTCTGGCCGTTACAGTTGGGCGGCCCCCTTAATTTTAAGGGGCGGTCCCCTTAATTTTAAGGGGGCCGGCCATGCTTTAAGGGGACCGGCCAGGCTCTCCTGTCAGAAACTGTCAGATTTCTTCCCCTATAAATACCACCTTAATTCTGGAATTTTTCCTTACCTTTTGCACGAAATTTTCAGATCTACAATCATCTTAAACCCATCAAAAACCCTTTGATCATTTGTATATTAATCCTTGTTTCAAGTGATTCAATCCCTCATCATCCATTCTCATTCTAAGTGCAAAAGAAGAACTCTCTACAACCAAGTTCAAGAAGTGTTGAAGAGTTGTTGTGTATAGTGTATATATATTCATTTGTGAATATTGTGTTGTGCTTGCTATTATTTGTTTAGAAGATATAGAAGTTGTGTAGATAGTAGAAGTTGATTAGTTGTGAAGTAGGATAGTTGTGAAGATTGGTGTGTAGAAGAAGGTGTGTAGAAGATTGGTGTGTAGAAGATTGGTGTGTAGAAGCTTGGTGTGAAGATAGGTGTGAAGATTGGTGTGTATATTGGTGTGTAGATTGGTGTGTAAACTGGTGTGTATATTGGTGTGTACGGTTTTCTCCGCCATAAGGGAGTTTGTTGACATAGTGAAGAAAACTCTCGAGTAGGTGACTCGGGGAGTGGAGTAGGAACAAGGAAGGTGTCCTTGTAGCCGAACCACTATAAATCCTTGTGTTGTGGTTTGATCTTTCTAACTCTTCTCATTACTTATTTATTTACCTTTACTAATTAGTTTAGTTAGTTAGTTATTATACAATTGTTCATATAGTGCAAGCATTGAATTCACATAAACAAGAATCGAAGTTTTTAAAACAAACTTGTGCTTGTAAATTTTAAAAGGACGTAAAACTATTCAACCCCCCTTCTAGTTTTCCACAGTTTCAAATTTTAAACGTGCTTCACATAAAAGTACAAGTGAAAAAAGGTAAATTATTGTAAACGGATAGGGAGGTGATTGGCACACTCCCAAATCTTATTGGGACACTCCATAGTATAAGTAGTTAAAGCATGTTATAATCAATGTACAACTGTCTGTTGCATACAGTGGAGTGTCCCGATAACTTTTAAGAGTGTGCGAATCATTTCCCAAACGGATATGTAGCTTGAGATCACAACTTACTAGTGCTTTTAAATAACTTACAAATGAAACCCTTATTTTACTGCATACGATGAGTGAGCATGTTTGAACTTTAGATGGAAAAATGTAAAAAGTAAACAAAAAAGACTTAGGGTGTGTTTGTTTCATTTAGATGTTTTATGTCTGAATCTGACTACCACATCTTACTAGTAAGAGGTGGCTAGAACGTCTAAATCTAAACGAAATAATGTTGTTTGTTTTTGTATAATTGTCTGAATGATGTTAAGTGCTCGTTTCTACAATTTATTTAAGTAACTTATGTAAATATGAAACAAAACTTTTTATTATAAATATAACATAGTTAATAAACCATCAAATATATTATTAGAGGTGGCAAATGTCTCGGGTTGGGTCGGTTTGGGTCATGGGTCATGGGTCAAATGGGTCATGTATTAAAAATGGGCCTAACGGGTCATGGGTCAGACGGTTTGGGTCGGGTCGACCCACTAAATTATAGTATTTTCATCCGATTTTTTACATTTTCGTCAGGTTTTTTACGTTTTCGACTGATTTTTTTACGGTTTTGTCAATTTTTCACGTTTTTGTCCGATTTTTTACGTTTTCGTTAGTTTTTTCATGTTTTTGTCTGTTTTGTTACGCTTGCGTCCGATTTTTTACGCTTTCGCCTGTTTTTTCACGTTTCGTCAGCTTTCTCACGTTTTCGTCTGATTTTTTAGGTTTTCGTCAGTTTTTTCACGTTTTCGTCAGTTTTTTTACGTTTTCGTCTGTTTTTCACGCTTTCGTTTGTTTTTTTACGTTTTCGTCATTTTTTTTACGTTTTCGTTAGTTTTTTCACGCTTTAGTCCGATTTTTCACGTTTTCGTCCAGTTTTTTACGTTTTTGTCTGATTTTTTACGTTTTCGTCTGATTTTTTACGTTTGCGTCAGTTTTTTCACGTTTTCGTCATTTTTTTTCACGTTTTCGTCTGTTTTTTCACGTTTTCGTCAGATTTTTCACGTTTTCGTCCGATTTTTCACCTTTTCGTCCGATTTTTTACGTTTTTGTCCGATTTTTTACGTCTTCGTATGTTTTTTACGTTTTCATCTGATTTTTTACGTTTTCATTAGTTTTTTTACGTTTTCGCCGGTTTTTTTAAGTTTTCGTCTGTTTTTTCACGTTTTCGTCTGTTTTATTTACGATTTCGTTTGTTTCCTTACGTTTTCGCTTCTTTTTTCACGTTTTCGTCGGTTTTTTCACGTTTCCGTCTGGTTTCTTACGTTTTCGTCTGGTTTTCTATGTTTTTGTCGGTTTTTTACGTTTTGTCAGGTTTTTTACCTTTACGTCTACCTTTTTACGTTTTCGGACAAAAACGTAAAAAAACTGACGAAAACGTAAAGAATTAGATAAAAACGTGAAAAAACAAACGAAAACGTGAAAAAACGAACGAAAACGTGATGAAACTGACGATAACGTGAAAAAACTGAAGAAAACGTAAATAAACTGTCAAAAACGTAAAAATTCGGACGAAAACCTGAAAAACTGACAAAAACATAAAAAAACTGACGAAAACGTAAAAGATCGGACGAAAACCTGAAAAACTAACGAAAACGTAAAAAAACTTTCAAAAACGTAAAAATTCAGACGAAAATGTGAAAAGACTGACGAAATATTAAAAAATAGGACAAAAACGTGAAAAAACGGACGAAAACGTGAAAAAACGGACGAAAACGTGAAAAAACTGACGAAAACGTAAAAATCGGAGGAAAACAGGAAAAAACGCCAAAAATCGGACTATAACGTGAAAAAACTGACGAAATCATAAAAAAATGACGAAAACGTAAAAAATTGGACGAGAACGTGAAAAAACTGACGTAAACCTGAAAAACTGACGTAAACGTAAAATGTCAGACGAAAACGTAAAAAACCTGTCAAAAATTTAAAAATTCAAACGAAAACGTGAAAAAATGATGAAAACGTAAAAAATCAGACGAAAACATGAAAAAACGGACGAAAACGTGAAAAAACTGACGAAAACGTAAAAATCGAAGGAAAACACGAAAGAACTGACGAAAACGTAAAAAATGGGACTAAAACGTGAAAAAACTGACAAAATCGTAAAGAAAGTGACGAAAACGTGAAAAATAGGACGAAAACGTGAAAAAACTGACATAAACCTGAAAAAACTTAAGTAAAAAACTGAAGTAAACGTAAAATATCGGACGAAAACGTAAAAAAAACTGACAAAAACATGAAAAAACTAACGAAAACGTGCAAAACTGATGAAAACGTAAAAAATCAGACGAAAACGTTAAAAAACGGACGAAAATGTGAAAAAGCTGACGAAAACGTAAAAAATCTGACAAAAACGTGAAAAAACTGACGAAAACGTAAAAAACTGGTGAAAACGTGAAAAAACTGAAGAACACGTAAAAAATGGGACAAAACCGTAAAAAAAGGACAAAAGCGTGAAAAATCGGATGGAAACGTGAAAAAAGAGACGAAAACGTGAAAAAACTGACGAAAACGTAAAAAATCGAACGAAAACGTAAAAAGACTGACGTAAACGTAAAATATGATATTATATTAACACGAGTATTCAATCTCTCTTGTCTAGTAAGAGGCAGTAAGACAAGTCTCCCACCTCTTACTGAGTAAGATGTTATATGTCTAACTGGGTCTGACTCAAAAGAAAAAAACAAACAAGCAAAACGTCTGCCCACCTCTTACTGGTAAGAGTAAGAGGGAGTAAGAGGACTAGTAAGACATTTTTTTAAAAAACAAACACACCCTTACAACTATAGGGTAATTCCAAGGGTAGCGGGCTAGTGGGAAAGGTAAATTGTGTATTTTGATAGATTTGTAATGTAGATTTGGAACCCTTTTTCTATTGCAATGGCATATAACTTGGTCTCTATGTGCCATACTTACCAATGATCACCCTAGAGATTAGTGTTTGTGCTAATTTTATGTTTTTTATAACAAGCATTAGTTTTATGGATGCATTGGACATACTTTTTTTTTTTTTTTTTTTTTAATTCAAACTTCTTTAAATTACTTTGATAAAAACACAGACTTGTGCAAATATCATCATCATGTGACAAACTAACAACTCCACAATGGATAAATTACAAATATCTTGTAGAGTTGTTAGTCATAATCAGAGAAAATCTCATGTACATCACTAAGCAAAAAGCTGTTAATTTATGATTTGTTTTACAGTGACCAACAATTAAGATTTTTAATAACCTAATTTGTGATCAAAGGGCTTGTAACAATTAAAATAAATTTTATATTTAACTCAAATTTTGTTTGCATTAGTCGCGTAAGTCTAAATTTTTACTGGTCAATTAGTTAAATTAAGGGTTTTGCTAACAACAGCCCTAAGAGTTGTCGTTAAGATGTTTTGTAATGAAAATTATCAATCAATCAGAATCAATAAAAAGAGATATTGTAATGAAAATTATTTGCTTAACGACAACCCTTAGGGCTGTTGTTAGCAAAACCCTTAAATTAAAAAAGAAAAACGATTTGCATTGGACTAAAAAAATTGGACTATGCCATCCCGAAATTAGAGGTGCAACTGAGTCAATCTATTGTTGAGTAACTCAACTCGAGCTCATTGGTGTTGAGCTTTATCAAGCATCGAGCTTTATAAGATCTTGCTCGATCGAGCTTAATAAGGCATTGCTCAAGTAATTATTGAACTTTTGCGGTTTTGACATACCGTTTTCAACGGTTTATATGTAGATACTTCAAGTTTTGATATTTTTTACATGTATCAAGTTTTTCGAGACGAGTTTAAGCCGTATTTAAAACTGGTCTTATATTTCAATTTTCGTTGGTTTTAAAAATGTCATGAAGAATAAATCAAAATTTTCAAGCCAAATTTCAATCTTCTGAGCCAAGCACGAGCCTCTCTTACAAAGATTCCTAACCTATCGAGTGAAGTTGGAGCTCAGCAAAATACTACCAAGTCAAGTCGAGCTCCGACACTTTGATTCGACTCGACTCTGTTACACCTATACCAAAAACTAGTTCTTATGCTATACAATTTCGGCTCAATTTACCATTTCCTCATGAATTTCTTTTTTTTACCATCTAGCACATTATTTACTCATATTTATTTGTGAATACAAAACTCCAAAAGTTAAAAAAGCAAGACTCTCAAAAGACCCGTTAATACAAAGCATTTACCATTTCATCATTTCATGTCTCAAGTCAAGACAAAAAACCATACTCAACGGCTATAATTCCGCTCTTCACTCAACCCGACCCGACCCATATTTCACCCCAAAATCATATAATCCAATCAAAAACCATCACAAAAAGACCCAAAATTGAACCATAATTTCAAATCAAATCGCCTTCAACTCATCACATTCCTCAATTCACATAAAAACAATCTTAAAAACATCCCCAATTTCATAAATCATATCAATCACATCACATTCCCCAAATCAACCAAAAAAAAAGACCCATTTTTGGGAACTTGCTCAGTTTATCAAATTAGCTTCTGATTTTTGTGTTTTTATGCAATTGGGTTGTTTAATTTGAAGACCCTTGAGTGAATTGTGTTTTGGTGTTAATTTACGAAAATGCCCTTTGATACAGGGATCTTTAGGTTTATAAGGGTCTTTATGTTAAAAGGGCATTAGGGTTTAGTTTATTAGTATTGCTTTTTGTTTATATTGTTGTTTTAGGTGGAATAAGTTTGTGGGGTTTGGTTAAAATGTGTGAAAATTTGTTGTAAGTGATTAGATTAGTATAATGTCAGCTGTTGAAGTTGCGCTTAGTCCGGTTCACGAGTCGGCTTTCGGATTATATCGGAGCCGGAGTGAATCTATAGTTATTTACTTAGCTGTGGCTGGATCAGTGATTCCCATGTATGTTTTGGAGTCCGGTTCGGTTAAGTCGGTTAAGTTAAAGATTGAAAACTGTAAAGGGTTGTTATTAAAGAAACAAAAGTTAGTTTATGGTGATAAAAATGTGTCGAAAAGGAGTTACTTGTTGCAGCCTGTTATTGTGAATCCTAATTTGAAAATACCGCGTGTTATATGGGATATGTTGAGTTTAGTATCAGATGGGTTGAAAAAATGTAAAAAGCCGATACGAGCTAGTGAGGGAATGGGTGGTGCGTATTTTATGCAGCATCCTTCTGGAAATAAGTATGTTGCTGTGTTTAAACCGATGGATGAGGAACCGATGGCGGTTAATAATCCTCAAGGCTTACCTTTATCGAAAAACGGTGAAGGGTTAAAGAAAGGGACTAAAGTTGGTGAAGGTGCCTTGAGGGAAGTTGCAGCTTATATTTTAGACCCCATCCGTTGAGTGGGCCCCGAGGGATTAAGAATGAATTGGAGTCGGGTTTTGCTGGTGTACCTCCTACGGTGATGGTTAAGTGTTTGAGTTCTGAGTTTAATCATCCGCGAGGGTATGATGGTGGTGTGGAGAATATAAAGGTTGGGTCTTTGCAGATTTTTGTTAAAAACTGTGGGAGTTGTGAGGATATGGGTCCAAGGGATTTTCCGGTTGAGGAGGTTCATAAGATTACAGTTTTTGATATCAGGACAGCGAATGCTGATAGGCATGCTGGGAATATTTTGATGAACCGAGAAGAGGTCGTATTGCGCTAATTCCTATTGATCATGGTTACTGCTTGCCTGAGAATGTAAGAATTTTCTCTGCTCTTTTACCTTTGTTTCTTATTTATGATAATATTCGATTATCTTGACCCATTGATTACTTATTAGATCTGTTACACATGCCATTTTGCCATATCGTTTGTCCCTACTCCCTAGATACTCTAACATGCATTTCTTGTTCCCTTTTTGATTTTATGATTCGCATTTCTTGGTATCATTTTCAAAAACTTGAGAACTTTTTTTTATATATGGGTCGGTTTTGGTTCAAAGGTTTGTCTCGAGGCTATCAGTCGCAGGCAAAAGTAGACAATTAAGTTTTAAGACACTCTAACCTGCGATCCCTCATCTGTTTTTCATTTAAAGATTTACATATTTTGCTTAGTTGTATCATTAAAAACCTTGATTATCATATTCAGCTTTCTTGACTAAGTAGCTAGTTAGGTCGTCTTAATGAAATTTTTTGAATAATTGCGATGACCTTCTTGTTACATAGCTCATAAATTTGAATATTTGAGATGGCCTTCTTGCTACATTATTTCACTACCCTGTGAGCCTACCATTGTTCCAGTTTAATTTGTACATAATTGTAATCTTTAAAGAGCTTGATAACACTGAGTTCCTTTATTTATTTAGCCGGTTGGAAGTCGGGTACTTATGGGGACTTTTTCGTTCTACTCAACAAAAAGTTGAAGTTCTGAGACGCTAACTTCACAACTTTCAATTTCTTGATATCTTTTCAGTTCAAAGATTGCACATTTGATTGGCTATACTGGCCACAAGCACGCGAACCATATTCACAAGAAGTTCTTGACTACATCAACACATTAGACGCAGAACAAGACATAGCACTCTTGAGCTCATACGGTTGGGACCTCTCATTAGAATGCGCACACACATTTCGTATCTCCACTATGCTTCTTAAAAAAGGTGTTGCAAAAGGACTCTCGCCTTTTGCCATTGGTCAAATCATGTGCAGAGAAACAGTAGACAAAGAATCCATGATTGAGAAGATCGTTCAGAAAGCCCACGATTCCATCGTCAAAGGAATGAATGAGGCTGTGTTTCTTAAAACCGTTTCTAACATTATGGACACTGAGCTCGAGAATATTTGCTTCTAAACTCTATTGAGATGCTTGATAGTAGTTAAGAACTACACGAATAAAACTATGTCCAGCAATGTTTGTGTTTTTTTTGATCTCATTGCTGAATTTGGCTTGTAATAGTTGCATGCTTTGTGTAGTTCTGTAACAAAGCTTTTGTTGCACACGTTGTGTAGTTCTGTAACACAGCTTTTGTTGCATATCATAAACTGTTGTGATAAGAACACTTGTAAATTTGAGTTTGTTGTGTGAATTCTTTATATATGGTTTGTTGTATGTGAAATAGTTTGCATCTGAGTGTAGAAATAAACGAGTAGAGACCGGTTTGGTTTGTGATAAGAACACTTGTAAATTTGAGTTGTATAAATTCTTTATATATGGTTTGTTGTATGCGAAATAGTTTGCATCTGAGTGTAGAAATAAACGAGTAGAGACCGGTTTGGTTTGTGATAAGAACACTTGTAAATTTGAGTTTGTTGTATAAATTCTTTATATATGGTTTGTTGTATGCGAAATAGTTTGCATCTGAGTGTAGAAATAAACGAGTAGAGACCAGTTTGTTTGGACATGACCGGTCAGGGACGAGATTAGTCTTTTGTTTCAGCCAAACCGATCCTGGGATTGGAAAAGTTACGAACTTAGAGTACTTGAGATTTTCTATGTATATATATATAGGGCTGGATTTAACCATGTGCAAGATGTGAACCGCATAGGACCTTCATTTAATTTAGGAGCCTTTGATTTTTGAACTGTGCAAGGTGTGAAACGCATATGGCCTTCATTTTATTTAGGAGTCTTTGATTTTTGAAACTTTTTTATAGGTATATACTCATTTTCGAAGGATGACAGGTGAGTTAAAAAGGAGAATGTAACTTTGGTACGACAAGAATCAATTTTTTAAGGACCTTCGATTTTTGAAATTTGCTTATAGGTATAAATTCATTTTGGAAGGATAACAAATGATTTAGAAAGGAGAATGTAACTTCAGTAGTTCAGTATGACAAGAAGACAAGAATCAAATTTTGAAATTTTCATAAGAAAAAAGATCTTAAGTTTGTGCTTTGATGGTGAAAATTGGGTACATGGTTTTGGTGGGTAAGACAAACCCAAGGACGTAAAAAAGCGTGAAGGGCTTATAAATTGTGTTATTTTCATGTTTCTCATAAAAATTTCACTTTAACCCTCTTGCATTTAATATATGATTTTAAACTTTTATTTTATGTGGCGCATTATTTGGTTTGAAAGTTTAAACAAAATGTATATCTCATGAAAAACTATATTTCTAGTTGCGAATATTGTTTAGAGAAAGTAAGGGTGCGTTTAGTTGGAGAGAAATTCTCTATTTTTTCAAGAAATTTTTCACAAGAAAATGAAAAAACTGAAAACGCGTTTAGTCACACTTTTTTCCAACAATTTTCAAAAAACATGAAATTCTCATTTTTTAAATTTTATCTAAGAAATTGAAAAGCCCATTCTACCATTCCCACTTTTTTCTTTTTCATTTTTTTCCCAATTCAATAAAAAAAAAAACACATACACCATTCTACCCCTAATCTCTCGTGTCATCCTTCACCGCCGACAGTCGCCGCCACCGCCCGCCGTCACCGCCACCATCGCAATTTGAGGTAATCTTCTTATCATTTTTAAAAAAGAAAAATATAACTCCAACTAAATGCGTTTTCAAAATTCTCAACTTTTCTCTAGAGAAGAAAAACTATCCACTTCTCAAGAAATTTAGAGATGAAAAAATTGAGAAATTTTTTACCAACTAAACGGCCCCTAAACTTTACAAGTTGTTTTAGAAAAGTAAATATTGTCAGATGATATAATTTTTAAGTAGGTCCTATATGACCACTTATTATAATAATAATAATAATAATAATAATAATAATAAACCTTAGAACTTTATAGATAATAATATACTTGTACATAAGATAATAGAAGATTTATTTAAACTTGAAGAAGATTGGATGTATCATTTGATCGGTATAAAAATAAAAGCATGATCTAATTACAGTTTACTATTTTCGTACATACTTCAATTCCAATGTTAGAGCATAGGGTGTAATGGCTCAAGCCATGACCCCGTTTGGGTGTCATGTTATGCCACCTAAAAAAAACACCCTTTTTCACTCACACACCCAAAACCCCCTCCCTCATGGCTCAAGCCAAAACAACTTTTTTCAAACCCACCATTTTATTTTATTTTTCATTTTTTCAAACCAACTAATTTTTCATTTTTTAAAATAAAAATACGAAAATAAAACGTTTCATAACTTTCTAATAACTTTTACGAACAATTAAATTAAAAATATTACAAACTATCAATTTTTAAAGGGACTAAAACTTAAAGTTTAACATTTTAAAATGTTTAAAATAAAATAAAAACAACACAAAAAAGTAACCACATGCACTATTTTTTTCTTTTTTTTTTTTAATACAACGACAAATTTTACAACCTACATCACATGTCTCACAAATTCTATCACTCATGTCTCCAACAAGACTTGAACCCACAACCTTTAGGTTGATAGGCCACTCACAAATTCTATCTCACTGTAACCATATGCACTAATTCGTCTTCCTCCTCATTTCCACCACAACACACTACACACAGTCAACACACACATTTTATAAAAAAATAAAAAAATTGTATTTAAAACGAAAAGAAAAAAAATGCAACTTCTAGTGCATGCCAAGTTCTTGGTTCGCACGAGTCACCTCCGGTACCATAGTTGCACCATGGTGCCTGGCCACGTCAAATGGCGCCTCTCCAACGCCATCACACCCAGCACTCTTAAAAGGCCCGTTTAAGAATTTTGATACATGGTCATCAAATTTCACCGGACGGCCCTATATATGTGTGTGTGTCAACAAATATAGTTTCTTTAATTACTACCTTTGTTAAGTGTAAAGTGTAAAAGACCTAAAAGCAATGTAGAGTATCAAGTTCCATTGCCTATATTGGTTCAAAAAAGTGGCCTAGAAAATCAACTCAGTTACAAGCAGTACACAATTAACAAATTTTCAATCAATTCATTAACCGTTTCTAAAAGCTCTATACCCCCAATTGTTACAAGACTAACCAAGATTTCAACTCTTCTTTAGTTCCCTTTACAATCACAAGCAGGTAAACAAAGAAAACATTTCAATCCTCTTTGGAGAAAGACACTTCTTGGTGGTTCCTAATCTATCATAGGATCCATGTTGAGGTGATACTTGACCATGCATTAAATAAAACTAGATGGATGGTTGAGATTTGTCCTTTAATAATCACAAAAATAAGAGTAATCCAAATTAACTATTTAAACGTTTAAAATATGACCCATTTTAAGATATTTTATTACCTAATTGTTTTTTTCTTAAAAAAAAAAGAAAAAAGAAAAAAAAAGTGTATGCATGAATATAATTGTTAACGGGCTAAATTTTAGAACTCATAAAATTTTGAGGTCCGGCCCACTCACAAGGAGAGCTCCGAATCTAACCCTGATTATGGAATGTCGAATGTGGACTAAATTCTAGAATGATCGACTTAATTATTTTAATTAAACCTAAATAATGTTATAGTTAGATTACTAGTTATAATACCCGTGCACGCACGGGGTTTTGACTTTTTTTTTTTTTTTTTTTTTTTTTAATTATTATTATTATGTATTAATATCCTATTTTCTTAAGATTGTATACAATTCAGATACCTTATTTTTTATTAATTAAAACATAGTAATATATTGTCTTAAAATGTACTATGATTCACATTTTTAACATTTAAATAAATCATTAATTTTCTTTACATTTAAAATTTGTACAGTAATTTTGATTGGTGTAAAGAAAGAATAGCAAATAAACTAATCCATATTATCTATAAAACAAAATGGTCAAAATAAAAAGTGAAAAATCAAGAAAGTGAAATGTGGAAAAAAAATTAAAAAAGAAATGTAGAAACAATTAATTATGAACAATTTCAACTATTAATATATATGTTTCAAAAATAAACTATTAATACACATAAAAAAACCGGGTCGACCCAGGATGCTTCAAACCTAGCGGGTTGACCCGGTTTATTTTGACCCATTTGTAGACCTAACCCGTCGGGTTGACCCGTTTTCGACCAGAACGGTTCAACAGGTGAATCAACCGGGTCGAATTGTGTTTCAAAACATTATGTTTAATTCCCAAATCTTCAAACTTTCATTATTTTTCGTTTATAACCCATAAACTTTCTTTTTTATCACTAAACCTATCTGCCGCTATCAAATCTCGTTGCTATGCACGGGTACTCGTCTAATATCAGGAATGTTGGATCAATCATTGATATGAGAATGGTTGATTATCGTTAATTTTTTTACTCTCTTCGTCTTAATTTTTGTGTGCATATTATACTAATTTTGTTTGTCTCAAAGTATCGGGTTTTTAATTAGGAAAGTCAAAATGATTGTTTTGAATGTCCTCATACTCGTATGCGTTTATGCTTTTATATTTCAATGGTTGTATATTTTTATGCTTTTATGTCCTCAATAGAGTTCATGCTCATATGTTTAGGCCTACTATTTCTTAGGAATGACTTTAACGGTCTAAGATGATTAATTACTTATCCCACTTATATATTTCTTTTAATGTTTATTTCCAAATTTAGGTGCAGATCAGAAAGCCAAATCCTTTCATTACACACACTTTACAACACGTAGAAAAACATGATAATGTGATGATTGAACTTTTTCATACAATATAACTGGTAATGAAATTTAGGTTTTTAGTTGATTAGTTTTGATCTTGCTAACAAACTATAAATATACAAATTATGGTCGAGTAGTGTCTAAATTTGTTATGAGACATAATCTTGTATTATTCCAAAGTGGACGTGTTGGGCTGGTACTGGGTAGGCACACCGTGGATAACAATGTCATCCCTGTGGGTGAGATAATCTGGTCCATACTTCTTGAGTTCTTGCTGAAGACACCAGCATGCAGAAGCATCAGATACAGCAACTTACTTAACACTGATATGGTGATGAACAATTCCAGTGTTTGCTGTGTTTTTACAATAATTCTTAGTAAATGAAGGTATTCACTTGTATATTAAACAATTTTAAATAGTTACCAGGCGTTTTCCTCTTCTCCCATTTTGATTTCCTTCCAAGCAAATCTAGGTTTAGAACACTGTGTCAGTCGTATAAGTGTATAACAAACAATAATGTATGATTTTGTTTGTTTTATAAAACCAAAAGATATTAGATTAAAGTACCCGAAGGCAACAACAGTGATGGCCCATGAGATAAATGTTGAAGATGATGCATTGGTTAAAGATATACCAATGCATGTCATTAATACGAAAACCATACATTATCTTTTTAAATCCACCACTCGCTTCTCTGGATGCCTTCATCCATCTTATAATGACATGAGAGGTCACGATATAGCAATGTAAATATACATACAATACGACCACATCCTTCATAAATTTTTGTTTCATGCCATAAAAAAAATTGATACCTAATATAAAATCGTTACAAAACACAAGACATTACAATAAGGTGAACTATGGCTTTGCTAACATGTATGACAATATGGCATTCAACATTGTGGATTTGCTTGTGATGGGTTGAATTAGTATGGGATTGTTCTTCAACATAACTGTAGTCTGTACTATGTTTTGTTTTCAAAGCTTTTATGTTATAACTATAACATGTCAAAGTGGTACAAAGTCACCTAGAAGTGTTAGTTACACAAAAGTCTGTAAAATGATTGTGCGAAAAATGGAACAGTTCATACATTCAGTTGCATAAAAGTGTAGTTAGAGGAATCGGGTTCGCTAGATGAAATGAATCAATTTTTTAACCTTTGCTCAAGAAGAGGAACGGTGGCAGATTTAAATAGAAAAAATAAGATGGTGGCTTAAAGAAGATTGTCTGGGCGCCCAATTTAAGAAAAAGGAAGGGTATAACCATCAAAATGAAGTAAAAAAAGATGGGTATATTTATTATTTTAAATTTGGTTGATTATATATGCAATTTAGGAAGTTTTAATGGGGTTGTATGTTATTCTCCCTTATACCGTATGTAATTCTCCCTTATATGATATTACCCATTACTTATAGACTAAGCCGAGCATACAAACTTTACCTTACATTAACCACATATGGTGTTTGCAGCCTTATAACTCATATTCCATAGTGTTTCCCCATGGGAATCTGAGCCATGTTCGCAATATACTAAGGTTAGGTCCAGTGTCGGTACGTCTGAAGCACAACTCACTTAATCCATCAAGTATGTTTTGAACAGACTTAAGCCGGACACAACACACATCACAAACGCGTTGTGGGTTTATTTTAGTACACTTCCACAAAAGCGACAGTGATGTCCAGAGCATATTATAAAATGAAAGTGCACATTAAATAGCTTAAAATAAGATGCAACACTATCAACCAACCAATTTGGTGGCTCGGCTTATAGAAGTTCCTATATAGTTAAGACACCAATCAAGAAGTTATGATCGTACATCTTTTAGTAATGACAATTATGAATTGAGGATCTTTAAGAGCCTTATAATCAAACTTATCTAAACCTTGAGAATTGTGTAACAAACCTGTTTTTCTAATTCATTGCTTTTCAAACCATCACACTTACAAAATTAATTGCCATACAAATCACATGAGACTCTATTAAGAAATTTTGAAAACGAATTTGTATCGAATATAATTTTATCGTAATCATCAACTCTACAACTTGGATAAGGGAATTAAATTAGAACTAAAGAACTATGAAACTAAGCTCATGTGATAAGGGAACATGACCTTCCACAACTTGGATCCCTAAAGCATGCAATAAAGAAGCCATATCAAAACATGTGTTTTTGAGCTCCTTAAGCCCGTCTCTTCACTGCAATATTCTCTTTTCAGATTCATATTTTCCTCGTCCTATGTTAAATAAAAACAATAAATATTGCATAAGAATTATAATCATATAGAAGTTAAAATCGTATATTTCAAAGGCAATAATTTTGAAAAGTTCATATGTCTTGAGAGGAACACTGGAAAAATTCTTCAAACCTTCTTATGAATTAAAGCATCAGGGACTTGCTATTAAGAATTGGTGTGGGAAGCAGTGGTACAGGGTCAGGCTCATCATTTGACACATCAAAATTCATCCATCGCCTTTCCATCTTCGGCAAACTCAGTGCCTTCTTCTGGTTTATGAGCCAAGCATAAGCCATCTGGGAGATTCCTGAACATGCAAATTAGAATAAGTTCGTCAAAAAATTTAAAAATTAAAAACATAAAATAAAATATTTTCTTTCAAACGTCTCACTGGGATAGATGCCATATGTGGCTTCTCCTATGCACTTTTCCATGGTTGCAAGAAACGATTGTGGATGCTGCAGAAGTTTAAATTAGCAATTATATCCCTCTAGCAACTATTACTCAACGTAATATAGTAAACTGAATAACACTGGAACGTGTAATTTACCTATCTAAGAACTGAGCAGGCTCCGATCGTTTGCAAACTTCAAAGAAGTTGGAAGGCTCCCGGCCTCCAAAAAAGTCAAGGTAAGTGACAATTCTTACCCTGTTTCTTATGAATGGGTCGATTCAAATTATGTTTATTCCATCAACTGGTCAAACTGGTAAACACCTTAAATGCTCAAGTTAATCACTGCCCAAATCCTGTGCTCTACTATAACCCTGTATATATAAGAAAAGAAAAAAAAAATTAATAAATAACAAAAGAAAAAGATTGTTATTCAGCCCAACCTGTATCAGCCATTACTACAATTCACAAAAACACCACCATCAAGTAACAACTTGTGAAATCCCCTTTACCCAAACGTTTTGGTTTGTTTTGGTTTGTTTCTTGTTTTAGGTTCATTTTGATTCTAGATTTGTTAAGAGCTTTTGGCATGTCATAAGCTCTAGGTTAGTTCTCTATCAAGCTGTGTTAGCTTGAGGTTAATGTGGTACTTCAGTCACATTACATTTGTACTCAAACGTTTTGGTTTTAATTTATTTACCAGGGTGCATGATTACTCTCCTTTACCCAAAAAAAAAAAAAAAAAAAAAAACTTGTGTTTCTAGCCATTTGAAATTATAATTTTCACACAAATCAACCAAAGTATAAAAACCCTAGATCATTTAAAGATACCTAACGTGCTATTGTTTGTACCTTGTTTTTGTTTTATAACATCAACTTGAATGTAATCAAGTGAATGGGTAAAAAAGTGTAAATATATCTACCTCAAGATTCAACGTGTCCCCTCTTCACATTACCCGCATATAACCCCTGAAAAAGAATCAATACAATATGAAAGACGCAATAACCAATCCAACATACATAATTACTTAATTAGATAAACCCACAATCAAACAAATCGATGAATTTACAAAACAATTCAACATTAAAATTTGGGGAAAAAATAATCCGTAACATATAATTTTAATTTGTTTCCTCAAGATCAACATTAAACAAACAATCAACAAAATCACAACAACAAAATTGGACAACAATAACCCCTAAATCAAGTTCAAAAATTGATTAAAAAAATAAACCTTTGTTTTTAAATACTTCAATTGGAAATCCCATGGTTCTATACTTCGGAGATGTTGATTGATTAGAGTGTTATGAGAAGGAAAAAGCTTTTAATGGTTGAATCAACACCATACCGCTTATTGTTTAAAATTTACACTTTCACCTTAGAGTTATGAAAACGTTTGCCCCGAAGCCCATGTGTATTTTCGGGTTTTCTAAATCAAAACGATTTTTTATAAAATTTTGACCAAATTAGGAAATAATTAGATTTAATTATTATTTTTAATTGAAAAAAGAAATCAGATTAAAAAAGTTATTACTCAAAAAGGAATGATTTGATTTTTTTGAAATGCAAAAGTCCCCACTAGGGGTTTTATTTTATTAGGTAAAAAAGATAAGAAGGTCTTGGGCCCCAAGTTATTCTTTGGCCTATAAATACACGTATATGCTCATAATCTAAAACCTACCATTCTCCAAAGTCGACTTCCTATCCCTCTCCTTTTCCTCTCTTGTGATCGGTCATTCTCAAGGTCGAAGCTTCGTTTGTTCGTTGCTTAGATCACAAGGTTTAGCTCACATATATCTCATTCGACAAACATCACCATGACAACCACTAACACCAGTTGCCAGGTTTCAATCTCAAACAAAAGAATTCATAGACTAAAAATGATGGTAGGACTAGCAAGGTGTAAAAACCGTCTTAACGATGCTATCATCTATGCAACACTTAAAGAGTGTAACATGGATGAAACCGAAGCATGCCGGAAGTTGAATATGATCCATGATGTTAGAGAGTTTGCTAGTTCATATAGTCTTGATGAGGTGTGCACCATGCTTAAAGAATGCAACATGGATAAAACCGAAACATGTCGGAGATTGAAGATGATCCAGGATATTAGAGTTGTTGCTAGTGAATTCAGTGTTGATTACGTGTACACCATGCTTAAAGAATGTAACATTGATAAAACCGAAACATGTCGGAGATTGAAGATGATCCAGGATATTAGAGTTGTTGCTAGTGAATTCAGTGTTGATTACGTGTACACCATGCTTAAAGAATGTAACATGGATGAAACTGAAACATGTCGGAGATTGAAGATGATCCAGGATATTAAAGTTGTTGTTAGTACATATAGTGTTGATGAAGTGTATACCTTGCTTAAAGAATGTAATATGGATCAAAGCGAAGCTACTCAAAGACTCTCGTATTTTGGTATGATATTTTTCTTTCCTTTTTTTTTCATGTGCGTTTTATATTTTTGAACAAGTGTATGGTTATTTATTTAGAATATGTGAGGTATTTGCCTTTTATCACTGTATATATAATGGTGTGAAAAACCCTAAATATAATATGTGTATGATTTAGGGTATACTTTTGTCTAAATAGTGTTTTAAAGTGAGATTTAGGGTATACTTATAATACTACCTTTTGTTTTATTACGAAAGTACGATTGTTTTATGAACTGGCTTTGAGTGATTGTGTAGTAGGATTAGGGTTTTTACTTAATTTACATTATGTTTTGGGACTACTGTTTATGTTATTTTGTTGTCACTAACTGTTTTTGTTTTGTATTTACAGATACTTTTGAGGAGGTTAAAAAGAAAAAGGATACACGAAACAATGTAAGTAATGTTCAGTGGCGGGGAGCTAGCCGCCGAGGGAACTTCCACTCATCGAAAGTTTTTAATGGTAAGTTCTAGCCTGGAATATCTGCTACTAGATTTAGCATTTACATCTGTTATGCCCATAGACACTTCAATTAGTTTTTCAACTGTTCCTTTTGTCGTTTCAGATGCTAGTGGTGGGAGAAATTTGAACTCAGGGAGGGGATATGGTGTTAGTAATCATGTAAAGAAGGTGTTTAGGCAGAAATTACCAGTTGATTCTAGAAAAGAAAACAATGTTGGACACATGGCAGCGTAAGTTTCATTAGACCTTTTTATAAAATGCAATCATTTACACATAATCTTATAAGTAAGCTAACGCAATTGCATTTGAATTATTTTGTACGGTTTACAGTGCTGCTGCCAAAGTCAATGGCTCACCGGTTACATCTAATGGGAGTCACAATAAGCTTGCGCCCAAAGTATCATCAGCGAAATTACCAATTGATTCTAGAAAAGAAAGCAATGTAGGACACATGGCCGCGTAAGTTTCTTTAGACCTTTTTATAAAATGCAATCATTTACACATAATCTTATAAGTAAGCTAACGCAATTGCATTTGAATTAATTTGAATTATTTTGTACGCTTTACAGTTCTGCTGCCAAAGTCAATGGCTCACCGGTTATATCTAATGGGAGTCACAATAAGCTTGCGCCCAAACCATCATCAGGTAATCTCAATGACCAGCACTTTTTAATTAGTTAACAGTGAACTTACGTTACATAGACACCAACCAATTATTGATAATATTTCTCAGCTTCTCTTACTAATTATATTTGGTACTGTCAGATGTTACGTCCACTACTAAAGATCCCAAAGCTGTTTCATACCAGAATACCAAGTACACTTGTTATGTTGGAACCATAGCATGTTAAATTGAAATCGGATATGTTTCAACCTCTCGGAAGGACACTCTCGGTGACGACATCAATTGCTGCTATCCCACTCTTGGATCTTACATAGAAATAAGAAATTAAAAACCTTGTGGTTAGATTGGATTTGTGATCATGTCAAAGCTTGTAAAAACTCCTTGTAATTTTGTTCTCTAGCTCATTGCTAGTTTCTATTATAATACTTCCGCCTTTCAAAAAAAGAAAAGCCTGAAAAAGGTAATTCCATTGGCTTCAACAGCTTCATATGCATTTTCTATATATTCAAATACTTCCGGTTGTGAATCTATAGAAAAAATTGCTTCTTTACATGAAAAGGTTGTATGCTTGCTGTAATTAGTGATAATTAACTATATTGGACATAACAGTTTTGTCTTTGCAACCGTTCCACATTATGGGCAATTTACATTCTCTTTTATAGTTTCCCAGATAGCCATAGCAAGTAAAGAAGGTAAACATGATTGAAAAAAAAGATCGTATAGTTAAAAAAGGATCATAACCCAAATCAACCCATTTATAAAAAAGGATCCTATAATGCCACCTTTACTATTAATAAAAAAAAGGAATATGATAATTTCAAAAGAAGTAGAGTGACATACACTAGGTAAGGAAGAGTCATGTTCTTCAAAAGGCTTGGGCACCGTAAAGCAAACGCTTTCCATTCCTCTTTACAGATTTTACCATCTCCATCAGCGTCTGCATCAGCAAATGTCTGCACCAAGAATCATCCCACTATTAATTACTACTGTTAAAGATTGGAAAAACCAAACCAGTTTGCAGGGATCTTACTTTGTCAATAATAACGTCAAGAAGGTCATCTGATAAGTTCATCTCGGATTCTGTTAATATGGCTGTCAGTATCTGTTTGACCTATTTAAAATGAGGTGCAAAATGAGTCAATACATGATACGTGTTGCATAATCAAATCTATAATGTACGGTCAAACGGGTTAAGGGTAATTATTTGTACGGGTTGAATTTTTGTCCAAAGGTATGTATCACTATAAATATAATTAGTTAGTGGGTTGCATGCCTTAATTTATGCTTTGGGCTACTTTCAACCCATTTGACTAACTTTTTATGCTTTTGAAATATAACATGAAACAAATTGACCCATTCATAAGTAAATGGGTCAAAAGGGAGGGCTTTACCTAGTTTGAGTCTGTGTGGCGGTGGGTTCAAACCCCGTGAATTAGTCAACCAAAAGGTCGGAAATCATGGTTAACAAACAAAAGGGTCAAGAGTGCTACATGTACTCAATCTGTTAACTTCACTATAAAATGTGTTTCGCCTAGACATGGAAGAGAAGAGCTTTTCATATGAAAGTTAATTGAAACAGTTACTAATATTACAGCATACTCACTTCTTCTCGCTCAATATACCCCGTTTGTCTTAAATCATAGAGCCTAAAGGCAACTGCAGGAGGAAAGAAAGATAGAAGTCATCAGGGTACATTTTTTCATGAGATAGAATTTAACTGTGTACAGAAAGATAGCTTTTACATCTTACAGTTTATTTTATCATGGATGGAAGATACTGAGAGCATGGGTGTAATTACATTTTTTTTTTTTTTTTTTTTTTTTTTCTTTTTTGTTATCATCTGTTTTGGCTGCATGCGTATGGTATAGATCATATACACAGATCAAAGATGATGACAAATTTGGGATTTCATGCTCGGGTATACACATAATCATACGATTCATAGCATTAAGTGACTGTTCAAAAGGACAGCTTAACATCCACATACATATTCAAAACAAGTATTTAAACTGTTCAAAAGGAACGTAACAACCAGTTACAGGTTCAAAACAAGTACTAAAACCAAACTTACAATCACTCTTGACGAGTCTTACTTTCAAAGTTACTTATGATATCCTCATTGCTAACTGTGATGAACACATCTCGCTCAATATAAGTAACCATACGATCATTCAACAACTGATCACCGGTATTACTCTTTAGTTCCTTCTCAACGAAAGCCATTCTCCAGAAACCTCTTTGAACACTAGCTGTCACAACCGGAAGGATCAACACCAGCTTAATAAGCAAATAGACGAGATTAAACACTTCATGCTTTTTCACCTGCACAAGCTTCTTCGAGAGCTCTTTAATGTCCTTCAACCCCTTAAATCTTTTATCTTTTTTCACATCCTGAATGTACTTGTCGAGTTGATCACTGAGATGAAGCAAATCACCGGTTGAGAACTCGTTAGGATAAATTTCTGCAAGTTTGAGCAACTTTTTCTTATCAAAGGACGAAAAAGACTTAGCAGGACTCAAACATGCCACACACACAAGTAACTCCATACTTTCTTCATCAAATCGTTCGTTAAGCTCTTGGAGTTGTTTATCAATGATGGAATAGAATACGTCAACTTGAAAATGATGAAGGGTTGTTGTAGTTGGTTCTGGTTCACGATTTCTTCTTGTTAGTTTTGGAGGATGCATATCTTCCATCTTTGGAACGTTTATGTTGCTTTTTTCACAAAAGGAAACAACCGAAGCTAATAAAGATTCCCACCCATCGTTTCTTATTATTTGCAATTGTTCCTTGACTGACTTCACAAGTGACATGGCATTAACAATGTCTTGATCTTTCTTCAGTAACGCGATGTTTAGTTCACTTGAAACTCCCAAAAGTGTCTTCATTAAATGTAACATGAAAACAAACCTGAAAGAGAAAATTTCTCTATCAACCGTGCTGAGATATGAATGATGAATCGCCTGTCTTAAAATGACATTTGCCATCATATCAAGCATATCAAGTATTTCATCATAAGAGTCAATCACTTTCAAAACAGACTTGTAGTGGGGCCCACATCTAGCTTTCTCATCTGAACCTTCACAAATTTCAACCTCAATGTCTTCAAAGACTTGTGCAAGTTTTTGGAAACGACTTTCAGTTGATACGTCACTTTCCTTCCAACAAACACCGACAAGAGTAATTAACTTTTCAAGAATATAGTAAAACATACCACAATCATCGTTTTGTTGAGAAACTGCAACAAGAATTTGTTCAAGTTGTTGAGCAAAACAATGAACGTAATACGCTGATTGAGTTTCATTCTTGATCAATGTTTTGAGACCACTGACATCATAGTACATCTTCCTAACGCCATTATAACTCTGCCCACGAACATTACTAAAACTCAGTGAATTCTTCAACAGCAAAGAACTTAGCGCATCCTTAAGAGATACATCCTTCTTATGATCCATAACACGTGAAATACCAAGAAACTTCTCAACAACATCTCCCTTTTTATCAACATACCGCAAACACACCACAATATGCTCGTCACCTACATCATCCTCATACTCATCCATCAATATAGCAAAGTATCCATTAGGCCCACCGCATATATCGTTCACAATGGCTTTAGTTGTTTCTACCGAGCACGAGTTGATCAAATCATTTTGAATCGAAGGAGCCTTATTCAACACATCTTTATCAAAATTATCATCACCTTTTGTAACCATTTCTATCATCCCAACAAATTCATCATTGTTAGCAATTCTCAACGGATGATCTTCATTGATCTTGATTCCGAAAGATAAGTAAAACCTTAAACAAAGAACAGGAGCGAGCAACGGAGGCCGGTTCATTTGCTTATTATAGTAATCTATGATGTACATTAACAAATTGAGCTGTTGCGAGAAAATGTCCATACCGGAACCATTCTCGGATTCTTGAGTTTCAGGGCAGGTGTCATTTTGTTGCGAGGAAGAACCTTCTTCCAACTTTGCTTTCAGTTGAGCTGGAAAAAAGCTATCCATTGTGTCTGCAGTCTAGTAAAATTAATAAAAATACAAACAAAAGTACTCATTTAGATGTATGTTAAACTCTAGTTCAGAAGTAAAAAGATTATCGCACCAAATTAGAGATAGACATTATATGTAAACGGATAAATGGACAAGGTTTTCCGTTGTTACCCAGATGTACGCATGCTAACCTTCCTTTGACCATTTTCGACCCTTTCCCTCACACCTCTAAATGTGTACCTAGTGAGGCTTTGAACCCTGGACCTCTTGTGAGGTCATCGGGTGCCTAACCACTAGGCCAATGTCCTGATGGTATCGACATTATATGAAATAAACTATATTTTGGTTTTTTTCTTTGTACTCCGTATTAAATACTAACGAACTTCTTATTTTTTCCAATTTAGTCGAGTTGTTAAAAGATCGTTTTGTGTGATAAAAATCTAAAACCAGATTTCAAATAAAATTAATTTGTAACAAACCTGTTACAAAACTAAGCCTGTCTTTTGACTTAAGTTATTTTAAAAAGAACTAGCCAATGTCTTGATGGTATCGACATTATATGAAATAAACTATATTTTGGTTTTTTTCTTTGTACTCCGTATTAAATACTAACGAACTTCTTATTTTTTCCATTTTAGTCGAGTTGTTAAAAGATCGTTTTGTGTAATAAAAATCTAAAACCAGATTTCAAATAAAATTAATTTGTAACAAACCTATTACAAAACTAAGCCTGTCTTTTGACTTAAGTTATTTTAAAAAGAACTAAAAAAAAGAGGAATTCACTATATGTTTTGAGTGTTTTAAAACAAGGATTACAAGTCCGAGTAATCAGCTACTACTCGGTCGCTACAAAGTCAATGATTTTTCATAGCAAAGTCAAAACTTGATCAAACTCGGATTGAAGTATTTGAACGATAGCATTGATGTTTATAAAAGTATATTTATCGTCGTATGGACAATTCTATGGTCCTATGAAGATGACATACATATAATTTCAAAATGTATATATAAAAAAGTTCAAGCCTCGCCCAAGCCGATTACTAGCTACAAGGTAGCCGACCGCTCAAGTATTAACAGCCGAGTAACTAATAAACTTTTTGTTACACAACAAAAAATATGGTTATAAACAATCACGTGACCATAAAGTGGCACTTAGAATAAATTAAACAATACTACCAATACAATTTACATGTGCAAATAAATAAATTCGAAGTTTTTTTTTTTTTTTTTTTTTTTTAAACAAAATTAACACTATATCATAAAAATCCATAAATGTCCCGAGACCCTCAAGACCTACTACGCTACTAGTTGTTACACTTCATTAAAAAAGAGCCCCAACCAGGCAACAAGCCAACAACTACAATAGTCTACTTTTTTACTTGCACGTGTGACAATTCATAACTAATTCACTATATAACATTATTTGTAACAACTTTAACAAAAAGTAGAAAAAAGAAAAGTAAAAAGAAAAAGTTTTGAGTATTTACCGTTTGATTCTGTGTAGAAAGTAGAAGAAGACGGCAAACAGTTAAAAGTAAAAACCTACTTCTTTAAACTGTGTTTTGATTATGGGCTCAAAAAAAAAAAAGTAGATTCTTAAAATTGTGGGCTTAAAATAATAAAATTGGGCTAAAATAAGCCCATCATGATGAATACTTTTTTTTTAGTCCAACTAGAATACTAGTGTGACTCTAATTCGTATCTTTTATGTTTATGATTTTGGTTAGTCGACTAAACAACGAGGTTTAAACTTATCGACACTTATACTCAAACATTATACGTTTTAAAGGCTGACTTGAGACCTCTTGTATTCTGGTAATGACAACCTTTTGCTACTGTGTCACGTTTTATTCACGTAAGTTATACCAATACGGAGTACTTTTTAAATCACTAAATTTAATAAAAAAGACGTTTAGATTAATTTTTATTATTAAAAACCTTAAATATCTCATTTTAATAAGTTTTTAACACAGTTATTGATATATTAGTACCCATTATATTTCTGACAGTGCTTCCACGGGGTTCTAAAACTAGTACTCCGTATAAGTTTAAACAATTAACCTGTCAAAAATAATTATATACAAAAATTTTGCAATTTTTTTTTAAAACAAAACTATGTTACCATTCATTCAATTAGTACCAATAAAATGAATATTATTTATAAAAGTATACTACACAAATCCTTAAAAACATGTTTTCCCAGGTTTTATCATGGGACATGCCACATGTTCGACAAAATGTCTCAAAGAACACAATTTTGCAACACTTTTGGTTTTTTTGATGTTCTTGATCTTGTTAACTACTGTAAACAAACACCCAATGTCACAAATGTGACTAAAGTTCATGCTTTAGCTTTAAAAGTTGGTGTTCTTGCTCATCTTCCTACTTGCACGTCACTTGTTATAGCTTACACGCGAGCAGGGCGTTATCTTTCGTCCGTCGCAGTTTTTCGTGAGGTTTTTAACAAAGATGTGGTGGTTTGGAATGCAATGATGACTTGTGCAGTCGAAAATGGAAAACTTTTTGATGCAACACGAGTTTTTATGCAAATGCTGCAAGGACGAGTTGAGTTTGATTCTGTAACTCTTGTGATTGTTGTTTCAAACAGGTTAGCATGTTTACAGTGTGTACATAGTTTAGGATTAAAGTTTGGTTTGCTTTCGGATACTGATTTGTGTAATGCACTTATTAACGCGTATGCTAAATGTGGTGAGTTGTGTTTGTCGGAGAACATGTTTGCTGAAACAGAAGTGAAAGACATTATTTCATGGAACTCGATGATTAGTGGTTGTTTAAGCAATGATTGTCCTGATAAGTCTTTATGGTATTTCAAGAAAATGGTTTTGTGTGGAGTACAACTTGATAATGTGGGATTGTCGTGTGCTATTGCAGCGTCGACTTGTTTGCAAGATTTAGATATTGGTAAGGTTTTACATGGGTTCGGGTTAAAAAATGGATACAATGAAAGTTCTCATGTTTCTGTACTAAACGCTCTTGTTTCGTTATACTCTAAATGTGGGGATATTAATGATGCTGAAATTGTGTTTAAATCGATGTATAGCAAAGATTTGGTTTCTTGGAATACAATGATTAATGGGTTTGCTTCATACGGAATGATTTTTGAAGCGTTTAGTCTCTTAAGACAAATGCAAGTTAGAGGATCAGTACAACCAGATACAGTGACAGTACTTGTCGTACTTTCATTTTGTGCAGAATCCCTGTTTTTACGAGAGGGAAAAAGCATTCACGGGTTCGTTATAAGAAGATTGTTTGGATTAGACGTGACAGTGATTAATAGTCTTATGAACATGTACTCTAAATGCAATCAAATTGATAAGGCCAGGAGCCTGTTTGTTTCTTTACAGGATAAAGATTTGGTTTCCTGGAATACAATGATATCGGGATATGCCCAAAATGGGAAACCAACGTTTGCCCAAAATATGTTCAAGAAACTGATGTACGAGTGTTTGGGATGCAGTTTATCAACGGTTCTCGCAGTTCTTTCTTCTTGTGATTCACATGAATCTCTAAAATTTGGTGAATCGTTACATAGTTGGGCAATGAAATTAGGCTTCTCAACTAGTTTCCTTACGGTTAATTCATTAATTTTTATGTACACGAACTGTGGACACTTGAGAGCCTCTTTTGCATTGTTACGAAGTGTTTCAAGAGATGCCGACACTGCTTGTTGGAATGCTATGATTGCCGGATGCACACAGAACACATACTTTTTGGAAGCTTTAGAAACTTTTAAGTTCATGAGACGAGAAGCATATGCAAAACATGATGTCGTTACCCTCGTAAACGTCGTATCAGCTTGCGGAAATCTTGAATTAGTGTCTAATGGGAAACTGGTTCATGGGTTTGCTGTAAAAACTCAGGTTGATGATGATGTTCGTGTAAAGAACGCCTTAATTACAATGTATGGAAGATTTGGGGATGTTTACCATGCAATGTTGGTGTTTGACTCGTGTCACAGCCGTAACCTTTGTTCATGGAATTGCATCATTTCCGCTCTTGCTCAAAACAAAGAAGCTCAAACTGCGTTACATTTGTTTCAAAATCTTGAATTTGAACCTGATGAAATCACAAATTCGACAACTTTATCAGCGTGCAGTCAGATTGGATCAATTAGAAATGGTAAACAGATTCATGGATATGTTCTAAGATCAAATTTTCATACGAATTGTTACATAGTAGCTGCCTTAATCGACATGTATAGCAACTGTGGAAGGTTAGATATGTCAAATCACATTTTCAATTCCTTACAAGAAAAGAATATCGCAAGTTGGAACTCAATGATTTCTGCATACGGGTTTCATAGCAAAGGTGAAAACGCCATCGAGATATTTAACGAAATGATAATGGTTGGAGAAAAACCAACAAAGACCACTTTTATAAACCTGTTATCAGCGTGTGCCCATTCAGGTCTAGTCAATGAAGGTTTAAGATTTTACAAATGTATGTTTGATGAATATGGTGTGGAAACGGTTATGGAACATCACGTTTGTGTAGTTGATATGTTGGGTCGATGTGGGAGGCTAAATGAGGCGTATGAGTTTATAAAGAGTATGCCAGTGAAACCAGATCATGGCGTTTGGGGGGCAATGTTAAGTTCATGTAATTATCATGGTGATGTTGAAATGGGGAAGAAAGTGGGTGAGATTTTGTTTAGCTTGGAACCAAAGAATGCCGGGTACTATGTTTCTTTAGCGAATACATATGTTGGTGCAGGGAGTTGGAGTGATGCAGTGAAGTTGAGAGAGTTTGTGGATAATGTGAGGTTAAAGAAGCCGGCAGGCTGTAGTCTTGTCGATGTTGGTTAACTGTATTGTAAATTGCTCGTATAAATTACGAAAAGGAAAAATATTGGAAGACCTAAAAGATATGACTAATTTTGTGCCTAACTTATATGTTATTACTTGATTGGATTTTGAAAAAGTAGGTCTTGTTGATACAATCAATGAATTATCACAAAATTAGGCATAACTTTTAGGTCTCTCAATTATTTCTCTTACGAAAAAGGTTTGATTAAATCTAAAGATTTTGTTAATTACTTGTTACTGTAATATTTATTGTGGTTATACGTAAGTTTTTCATAAATCTAATTGTAACAAAGTTAGGTGAATTTGGATTACAACATATTCTAATAAAGTTATGCAAAAAAAACCGAAAAATTATTGGTTGCAAATAGATTATACGAGGTGGATCACCCGCGCGTTGCTGCGGGATGTTTTGTCAAAGAATGTAAAAAAAAAAAAAAAAATTAACGATGAACAGTATAATGTACAGTAACTTAACGGCCGTTAGTTACTGTACATTCTACTGTATACTCACTCACAAAATACTGTAGCACAACAGTATTTGTCTAAAAAGCCCGCTTATTAGTATATTGTTATAATTACGTATATGAACAAACTTTGTACAACCGACTTACATAGAAGAAAAAAGTTTACAGTACGAGCCAACAATCCAATGTCAGAATCAACATCTTTGTTGTACTCTGCCTTTTGTCCAAGTGGTTTACACATAATCGCACATTTCATCATTTTTTAACTTGCTTGCACCATCCGTCCACGTGGTTGCAAAATCTTGCAATGTTAGTTCTTTTAATCAACGACCGTTACTTTTTGTGGTTAAGTCCCTCACGTGCATAAAACGTGAGGGCATATTAGTATTTTCGCTTTTCGGGACGAAAGATACAATAAAGGTCATGTTTATTCGACTTCTGTACCTCATTTTTTTTAATTGAACTTGGCTCACTCATCCCACTACCGGGTAAGAAACTGGTACTTCTCGACGCATTAATACTGGGAGAGTGGGAGGCCACAATTTCTCGTGAATAAACTAAAACGAGAGAGATAATTGGATTAGAGAGTGTTTCAGGTATGGTTGTTTGGCTAAAAATCTGAATGAGAATCGATAACTAGGCTTGTGTGCGCATCTGAATGTTGCATGGCAGACTCATTTCAAGTACCAAAGACATTCAAAGGAGCTATGATACAGTGATTCTAACATCAATAATATCAGCACAAAACAATTTTATGTTGCTACTACAAAATCAGAGAAACAATTAATGATCAACAATTACTTATAAGAAGATAACACAAGCAACAATCATATAAGAACAAATATGCATTCAAAGAGAAAAATTGGCTACATATTAACCACACACGTTCAAACACATGCGTGAATCAGCACATCTGAACCCTATTCAATTAGAAAAGAACTCGAAAATTCCTAGAAAAAGCTACCATTATTATCAAATTCTGCAGTTTTTCAACTATAGATTAATAGATATATGGTGTAAATAGATGATGCTTAGATTTGAGGAACTAACTACCATTGACAATGTTTCCGGAAGAAATATTATTCAAGAAGGTTTTACAGATTAGAAAGGTAACCACCAGTAACTTGCAGTAGGACTAAAACATTTAGATAAATGACCACCCACTATTCAGTATTCACACACTTCAAGCCTATGTGTATCCCAGTATATAACCAATGTACTAAATAAAAGAGCAAGAGATATCCATTGATAAAGATAGTTACAACTATAGCTCCTCCACCACCTTAAATAACACATTACAATGGCTTTGGTGCATCGTTGTATGGTGGAAAAACGAGCCTTTTTGTTCTTGCTCTTCGGTCATACAAAGGATTTAATGTCATAAATTTACATACAGCTTGATTATATCTATGTTTTGGCATGAACATGATGTATATACACAAATTTAAGCACACTGGAGTTGAGATAGTTGACCTTTCTGCCATTCCAGCTAACAGAAATAGGTATTGATACTTCGAATTTTAAGCTACGGAAGGGTGGTTCACAAGTCACAACATAACAATGAGCCTGACCATCTCACGGGCTATTTGAATTCTATAACTTCACTCCCACACAACAACCTTAATTTATTCAGCCACAATTCCTGAGGCTGTACACCAGCCACCCTCATCTGATAAAGGAACTTAATAGCTTCAACAAGGCACCCATTTTGTATCAAACTAGTCAGCATAGCATTCCAACATGCACGATTCCTCCTACTTTCATTCATATCAAAAACCCTTTTCGCATCATTCATCAACCCGAACTTCCCATACATATTAACCAACCCACACTGCACATAACTCTTAGACGCCAATCCTAACTTAATCGCATTAGCATGAACCTGCTCCCCACAATTCCCATCATCACTTATCTTAGAACAAGCACTAAGCACACTAGACAACGTAAAACTATTCTTCCTAACACCCTCTTTCCCCATCTCATTAAAAACCTCAAAAACCTCACGAAACCGTTCCTCCTTACAATTATTAATAATCCTAGCAGTCCACACCACAACATTTCTCCTCGAACCAATCTGATCAAAAACCATATCCCCGTCATCAAAACACCCAACCTTCCCATAAAAACTAATCAACGAACTCCCCACAAACAAATCACCTTCATACCCCGACTTCACCAACCACCCATGAACCTGCTCACCAAGTTCCACATTCATCGTCTCTCCACACGCCTTAAGCACACACACCATAATCCAACTAACCGGAAAACTCCCACAACTATACATTATATACCGAAACTTATCACTTACAAACAGCCTAATCACTTGTTCATACTCACCATTATCAGCATAGCCCGCAATCATAATTGCCCACGAATTAAAATCCCTCTTAGACATTTCATCAAACACTTTACGCGCATTGTCCAAACTCCCACAAGACACATACATTATCAAAACACGGTTAACCAAACTCAAAGGCAACCCTTTTTACAGGTTTTTGTCATATGGGTATGTACTAAAACTGATTCATTAGAATCTTGGCACTGGGTGCATTCTTTAATTAGTGAAATGTAGACGGCATCGGGTACGGGAAAACCGAGCGTGTCGAGTAGGCGTAAGATGTCGGATGGTGTTGTGGTTGTAATGGGTTTTCGTTTGTGGGTTTTGATGGGTTTTAAGGGTTTATGGTGGGGTTTGTGAAGAGGTAAGTTAATGGTGGTGATTTTGGCGGGAAGGTGGTTGGTGGGTTTATGGGGTTTAGGGTTTAAGGAAGTTGAAATGGGTGAATTTGTTGTTTTTGTTTGGAGAATCATTGTGTTGTTTGTGTGGACTTGATACATTTCGGGTGGCAGTTAGGAGGATGATAGAAGAAACCAGACAACATATTTTAGGTCCAATCATTTTCCTTAAATTCGTCTTCGGTCCGGTTCATTTCGGTTTTAGGCAACGAACTGAACCGGTCCAGATCGACACGGACCGAATATTTTGGTCTGGTCCCCAGTCTTGTGTTTTGGGCCAAAACAGTTTTTGGTCCGGTCCGGCTGGTATTGGTTGGTGCAATCCGGTCTTAGTAGGTCTGGTCCGGTTTTCGGACGGTCGTCGGCCCTAGTGGCAACGTCTTTGACTACTACATTGGTTGGGTAAACGTTAAAGCTCATGTTGCGCAAATTTTTTGTCTTGTTGGGATAACAACAGTGTAAGAAAAAGATAATAGTTATGCTTACATTTTGCAGAATAAAACACAAACTAATTAACTATAAGAGCACCGGGTACTGTGGTGCCGTGAGAGTTTTTTGCTGTCACGTCAGCAAAAAGCTCCATGACACCAGAAACCCCATGTCACCACATTTTAAGGGTATTCGTTGGCCCGTCGGGCAATTTTTTTTTCTTTTTTTATTTATTTTTTTTACATAAAATAAAACAAACACAATATAAACTAAAATAAATTTCATTAATTTAAAAAAAAAACACACATTACACGGAATTCAAATACATTAAACAACGTACGATTAACCTACGATAAAAATATTAAACTACGAATCAAGAAAACGAATCATCTGACACATAGCCCTCGTGACTCGAATAGGAGGCACTCGAATCGTCCTCACTCGATGGCACACGGGGCAATCCCATTTGTATTCGCCTCCTATATAAATGCCTACTAGCCGTTGCATTTGAAAAATTATACCTTTTCCAACTTTCAAATTCAAAAAAAAAATAATAAAAAAAAAAAAGAAAGAAAAACACGATGGTGCTGAGCCATGGCCACGGCGAGAGCACCCACGGGGCCACTACCGGTACGGTACCGTGGGGTTTTCTCGGCTGGTGGTGACGGCGCCAGCCACAACACCACCGTACCCGGTGCTCTAACTGTTAGCTCATTAAAGCTATTTGGGTATTCATTTTGGCCAAAAGTTTAATGAAAATCATTCCTCTCAAGGATGATTCTTGCAAAAGTTAGGCCTCGAAGTTGCCAGCGTAAAGTTTGCACCTTTGCCTAGTTTGTTGTTCTTCTTCTGAAAATATTAGTTGCTATTTTGCTTCAGTTCGATGTCACTTATGTCATAATCATATAGCATGTCTCTAACACGTCAACTTCTATAGATAAAAAAAGTTGAATTATTTATTGAAATTGAAACACTGCTTGTTGGTTGCTGACTTACTGTGGTAAGGGCTTTGGAAAAATTGAGGTATTATGAATATGAGGCAATATGTAGTCGAGTAAAAAAATCAACGGTACCCAATCCCGTCTTCCACAAAGTGAGATGTAGACAGCCTTACCCCTACCCGAATGTATAGAGGCTGCTTCTGGAGGACCCTCCGGCCATTTTTGAACCAAATGTTACATTACTCGCATCTCTGCAGAAATACATTACAAAGTTTACATATATATAAAGGATCATCAACATTTAATCAACGATACTCGATTGACATGAACAATATTCAACCATATGTGATCGATTAATATTATCATAGATGGAATAAGTCGTTCACATATGACTAATATCAACTAAAGAATATGTCATTTAACATTAGCATTATATGTAACCTCTCAGACCAACAACAAAGTCAACGAGCCACAACTAGAAATATGAATGTCAATTTTTGGGTATTTTACCTATTATTAGCCAAACGCGAAAGATTGTAGAATTAGAAAAGAAGCATCCAAATCAACAACAATCATTCTAAGGTTAGCATCAGCTTGTAATCCAACTTATCATTCCAAAATCCACTATTCCTGTGGCCCACATTCATTCCAAATTCTCTACACCTAACTTTTGTATACGTTATCTAGAATTTTTATCAGTAGTCGGGTCGAATTCTATGAGGTTTAGGCCTAGCTATAAGAGTGTCGGTTACCCAACCTGCGAGCTCCCCGTCACATTTAGCATGATTAAATTCCCTTTCTACATATTCCAATGATATTTGCAGCATTCCCCCAGGCCCACAATCGTCAGATATGCCTATGGAATTTAGCCCAACGTTTTTCTCCAACCAGGTAACTCACATGGAACATTGACTTGAGCATGTCTTGTTGTGTACATACTTCTTTCAATATCAACAGTTCAATTTATTTATTTTTTAAATTATTATTCAAAGATGAAGGCTCACAGTAGTAAAAAGAAACTGTACATACTTTCACCAAAAACACGTTTAAGTCCATAAAGACTTTTGGTGGTAGATCCAAGTTTTACATAATTGACCACAAAAGTTTAAGGACTAAAACCACATTAAGTATGGAGATCCAACTGTGACAATCAACGTCGTATAATTAAGCAAAGAGGCTAATGAAATAAGATAACCAAAAATAATAGCAATGAGGGGCAGAGGCACTTTTTGTCTAGTGGCTTCAAAACAAAAATTAATAGCGTTTGTATACAATGGGTTCAAAACGAAAATTGATGCTAAATCGTAGTAAATTTGAACTAAGAAAAATATAAATATATTGATATTTATTGGGCTCAGTTGAGCCCTCTCGGGCCTGATTTAGCAGTGCAACTCAAAGAAGGTTTTGTGGGACGAGTAGCAGCCAAACTTCCAAACACGAACTCACTTTTACAATTCTCAGGAACATGGAGATGCTCAGGGAAAATAACAGATTGACCAGAAGATACAGGCAACTTCTTTTGCATCACATCAAGCTTTGGAGATGACAGTTTTAACTCATTAGAAGCAGACTGAGTGTTGATGGCAGATGCAGTCGTATTCTTAGAGACGGTCACTATATACAAGTTACATGAACAAAAAAATCGTCAGATGCTAATACACTGCAGCAATGAACTAATTATAACTAATTACAGCAATCATAAAAACTTCCTTTGTAAACAAAAAGGAATGCTGATTAAGCGTTGACACTACCTGATGATAGTTTGGATACCATCTTATGACTGTGACTCCCATTTGATATAGCTAGCTTGCCATTGGCAGCAGAACTGTAACGCGTACAAAATAATTCAAATGCAATTGCATTAGCCTCGATAAAAGATTATCTGAAGCAAAATAATGATTACATTCTATAAAAAAATTATATGTCTAATGAAACTTACGTTGCCATGTGGGTGCCATTGCTTTCTTTTCTAGAATCAACTGGCATTGTCGGCCTCGGCCTCCACACCTTCTTTACATTATTATTAGTAACACCATATTCCTTTCCTGAGGTCAAATTCCTCCTACCAGCATCTGCAACAACAAAAGAAACAGTTAAGTTCATATACCAGTTGCTGACAGATATTGTAACTATTACACATCAGCATAATATTGTAACTATTACGGTCTAATCATTGCCCATTTATATAGAATTGTAATTTGTAAGCCGCATACCATTATAAACTTTGGGTGAGTAGAAGTTCCCCTGGCTAGCTCCCCGCCGTTGATTATTCCGTTTGCCAACCTGAATAAAAATGCAGAAACAACTAATGAATTGCCATGACATTAAGATACATAGTTTCCAAGCCCAATATAGTAGAAAGTAGATTATTCCAAATACCAAACTTCACTCAAGACACAACTCTGTACATCAAATGCAATATTAATAGCTGAATAAGAAGTACAAAATTGAACATTACTTACACTTTTTTGCTGCGTATCTTTTTTCTGTTCAACCTGTTGAACCTTATCACCATTACTTACACTTTTTTGCGTATCGTTTTTCTTTTCAGCCTCTTGAACAGTATCACCATCAGTTACACTTTTTGGCGTATCTTTTTTATTTTCAACCTCTTGAAAAGTATCTGCAAATTAAAGACAAAAGAAAAAGATCATTTACACATCTACTTAAACAATAGTCCCACAACATTGAAAACACAGCTACTTGAACAAGTCACAAGTGTTAACTAAGTAAAACCTTAAACCCTAGCCCTACTATACAGCCATTCAAAGCCAGTTCATAAAACACTCAGTACCATCTTATAAATAAATAGATATTAATTTCAAAAGTATACCCTAATTCTCACTTTAATTTAGAACAGTATTTAGATAAACCACCTTAAGCTAATCACAAACATACAATCCAGAACTAAAACAAACACACCCGCGAAAGAAAATCAAAACCTTTGTCTAATTAGGGTTTTGTATACAAGTATATATACCAGTTATAAAAACAGAAATACTTCACATATTCTAACAAAATAATCACATACACTTAATCAAAAACTAAAAAACACATATATAGCAACAAGAGAAAAATATCATACCAGTATACAAGAGTCTTTGCTTAGCTTCAGTAGGATCCATATTACATTCTTTAAGCATGGTGTACACGTCATCAACACTATTTTTAAAATCAACAACAACTCTAATATCTTGGATTATCGCCAACCTCCGAGATGTTTCGGTTCGATCCATGTTACAGTCTTCAAGTATTGTGTAGATGATATCATCATTAAAGAGGTTTCTATACTTTCCTAATCCTGCAGTCTTTCTGATGTTGTTAAGGGAATTTTTGGATGGCCGGTCTGAAACCTTGCAACTGGTGTTTGTGGTTGTCATGGCATTGTTTGTCGAATGAACAGTATCACCATCACTTACACTTTTTGGAGTGTCCTTTTTCTTTTCAACCTCTTGGACAGTTTCACCATCACTTACACTTTTTGGAGTATCTTTTCTCTTTTCAACCTCTTGGACAGCATCAGCGTTACTTACACTTTTTGGCTCAACCTCTTGAACAGTATCACCGTTTTTCTTTTCAACCTCTTGAACAGTATCACCGTTACTTACACTTTTATCTTTTTTCTGTTCAACCTCTTGGACAGCATCAGAGTTACTTACACTTTTTGGCTCAACCTCTTGAACAGTATCACCGTTTTTCTGTTCAACCTCTTGAATAGTATCACCGTTACCTACACTTTTATCTTTTTTCTGTTCAACCTCTTGAAAAGTATCACCGTTACTTACAACTTTTGGTGTATCTTTTTTCTTTTCAACCTCTTGGACAGTATCACCGTTACTTACACTTTTATCTTTTTTCTGTTCAACCTCTTGAACCTCTTGGACAGTATCAACGTCACTTACACTTTTCGGCGTATCTTTTTTCTTTTCAACCTCTTGGACAGTAGTATCACTGTCGCTTACACTTTTTGGCGTATCTTTTTTCTTTTTAACCTCTTGAAAAGTATCTGCAAATAAAATACAAAACAAAAAGATCATTTACAACAGAATTAACATAAACAATAGTCCCACAACATTCAAAACACTACTTAAACAAGTCACAAATGTAAACTAAGTGAAACCTTAAACCCTAACCCTACTATACAGCCATTCAAAGCCAGTTCATAAAACACTCAGTGTATTTATAGATGAGTATATATAAACCTAATAAATACCTGTAGTAATAGGGAAAATTAATAATCAATCTTTCATATGCTGTTTAGATTAATTAAACACGGATATACATATCTATAAGACATCTATATAGAGGGTACATATTTTCTTATTTTTAGGAGCCCATGTCATTTGTCTAACTTCTTAGACAAATGCAAAAACTTCTTCTGCTCTTGACATGCACGAGTAATTTGATCAAGCCATCCTAACCCCATAGTTTTGCTTCTAAATTACAAAGGATACCATGTTTTGTTTTCAGATAACATTTAATGAGGTTGAAGTAGCATTGACTCGTCATCTATGTGAAAAAAGTGGGGCATGTTAGGGTTTTCTTTAAAGCAAAAACTGGCACTTCACTCGCTGAAAGTAAAGCATCATAGAATTTTGGTGCACTGGGTACTAAATAATTAAGATTGTATCTTAATCAACACATTCAGTCAGCTACAAAGTAGAAAGCGAAGTGCACAATGTATTTTAAATATTTCGTAAAAAGAAGTCGTATGTTTGGTTATATCATCTTAATAAATAAAATAGATTAAGATAATTTAGAACAGTATTTAGAAAAACAACTGTAAGCTAATTACACACATACAATCCATAACTAAAACAAACACACGCGAAAGAAAATAAAAACCTTTGATTAATTAGGGTTTTGTATACTAGTATATAACAGTGATAAAAACACAAATACTTCACATATTCTAACAAAATAATCACATATACTTCATCAAAAACTAAAAAACACATATATAGCAACAACAGAAAAATATCATACCAAAATACGAGAGTCTTTGAGTAGCTTCGCTTTGATCCATATTACATTCTTTAAGCATGGTATACACTTCATCAACACTATTTTTAATATCAACAGCAACTTTAACATCATGGATCATCGTCAACCTCCTACGTGTTTCGGTTTGATCCATGTTACAGTCTTTAAGTATTGTGTAGATGACATCATCGTTAAAGAGGTTTCTACAACTTCCTAATCCTGCACTTTTTCTGATTTTGTTAAAGAAATTTTTGGATGGCGGGACTGAAACCTCGCAACTGGTGTTTGTGGTTGTCATGGTGATGTTTGTCGAATGAGATATATTTGAGCTAAACCTTGTGATCTAAGCAACGAACAAACGAAGCTTCGACCTTGAGAATGACCGATCACAAGAGAGGAAAAGGAGAGGGATAGGAAGTCGACTTTGGAGAATGGTATGTTTTAGATTATGAGCATATACGTGTATTTATAGGCCAAAGAATAACTTGGGGCGCAAGACCTTCCTATAATCTAACTAGAACTTTAGGTTTAATTAAAATAATTAAGTCGAACATTCTAGACTTTAGTCCACATTCGACATTCCATAATCAGTTAGACTCGGAGCTCTCCTTGAGAGTGGGCCGCCGTTCAAAAACCTCAAAGTTTTATAAGTATCTGGCCCATTAACAATTAATCCTATTTGCACGCATAGTTTTTTTTTTTTTTTTTTTTTAAGAAAAAACCAATTATGTGATAAAATATATTGTTCAAAAAAAAAAGTTGATAAAATATCTAAATGGGTCATATTTTAATTTGAACGTTTAAATATTTAATTTGGATCATATCTGATAAAACGGTGACTCTTTTTATATTACATTAGTTTTCAAACGTCTTATGTATTTTCACTCAAGGCCCCCCAAAACTCAGGGACATCCTTGTTAAGTCAGATATTATTAACTAAACTCGAATTGTTTATGTAAGTAAAAAAGTGCATTTAATATAAATTGATTATGCATACACTACGAAAATACAAGCCCTTTGGGACGCCACTTTCGAACCAAAAAAACAACGAAGTCATCCCAAAGAAATTTATGGTACGACAAATCGTCCCATTCTGGTCGTCATATTTTCTTTGTCCCAAAAAAATATGGGACGACATCTCTTTGTAAATTTGGTACAACATTTAGCTGGGCCCACAAGCAAGTCAACAAAATAAAACAAAACGGGACGACATCTTATATGAAAAGAATGGACGAGTTTGACTTCCCAACGGTATTATTATTATTTTTACTTTTTGAACTACTTTTTATAAAAGAAGAAAATGTTTCTAAAAAACAAAAGAGGACAACTTTTGCAAAATCCAAAGGGACGATATTGTCGTCCTAAATTATTTTTTCTTATTTAATGTTAATTCATTTGGGACGAGGCTACGTGGCACCAAAGCAAAACGGGATGACACTTGTCTTTAATTTAGGGACGACATTGTCGTCCCATTTGTTCCTGGGTGCAAAAAAAAAAAAAAAAAAAAAAAAAATACAGCGCAGGTGCATATTTTTCAGATTTTTTTCGGGAAAAAATCTACCAAAACCTGCATATTTATAACCTGTAATCAACCCCAATTCGACAATATGATACAATACCAAATTACTAAACGATACAATACCATTCTATTCCACGAATCCATGATACCATTCGACAAATACGATACAAATTAAATTACAAGTCACAAAGTTACTAATTAACATGTTCAAAGTTACTAACAAGTCATAAAGTTAACAAAAATAGTAAAATCTTTTGTCCCTATGCCTACTCCTCGTCTGACTCCGACTCCGACTCTGACTCTGCCCCCGCCTCCTCCACCTCACTACTACTATCATCAATATTTTTGGGAATGCGGCTCAAATGAGGATTATTTTGTAAAACGTATTTGTTAAGGATGTCGGGTGGCGGCATTTCATAATTTGAACTAGAACCCGGGCATGTAGTAGAGCCAGGAAAGGAGGGACGATAACAATTGTTAAAAACATTTTTGGGGTCGGGAAAGGGAGCTTGGATAGCAGCAAGGCCGGGAAATGAAACTGGATTAGGTGGGGGAAATGGAACGGGAAATGGATTACCTTGGTTGTTGTAAAAGGTAAAAAAAATGCCCAAGGAAAGATTCAAAGGTGTCCATTCTAGAATTAGTCGCATTAGCAGTTTCCCTAGCCAATCTAGCCTCTTGCTCGGCCACGATAGCCCGTTGTTGAGCCTCCTCAGTTTGCTTCTTATATAACTATTTCTCTTGATGTTTTCGCCTCAACAACTTCGTCATTTGCTCCCGAGTAATATAATCTTCTTCATATGGCAGACGTTTGGACTTACTAGTGCCCGTCATCTTCCTTCCCCTACCTGACATGTTTTGGCGGTTGTCACTCGGAACTACTTTATCCAAGATTTCTTGCTCGGTCATCAACGGGGCTGTACCGGCTTTAACTTGATCATAAAGGGACTTCATCTCCATCTGTGCAAGTTCAAAAAAAAAGTATGTTACAAACAAGTAAGTTAAAAAAAAAAAAAAAAAAAAAAAAAAAAAAAAAAAAAGTAACTTGATCTTGATGACGCATGTTAAGAGATAAATTACTTACATAAGCCGTCTTGTTATCTTTTGTTTTAAATTTTCCCTATTTTATTGAATGCCCCTTCCTCTATGTTTCGACCAATGGTTCATTTTCCCCCTATTCCTAATCCTCAATACATACAATATAAAATAAATTAATAATGAGGTATATATAAACAATAAATAGACCTTTGAAAATCCCAAAAATTATAATAAGTCTTACATAATTGTTCCTTCCTTGTACGAAGGATTATTTGCCCTGGTGAGTTAGTATCTTATTTTTGGCTCGATTTTCGGCATTTTTCTAGGGCCTTTCCATCCGATCCGGTTCGGAGAACCAATCAACCAACATCTCCCATTCTTCTCGGGTTCTGTTACCCCACACTTTCGGCGGCGGCGAATATTTCCTTGCCGCCGCGGGAGTCTTATGGCAATCAAAGTAAGCAGACTTGATCCTGTGTTTATTTTTGCAATATAGTGACCGCATCGACAGTTTGAGCTCAGTATCAACCCTTTCCCCCACAACATTCCCATCACTCAATTTGCACTCGTCATTTAACCAAGGCGTGAGGTCAAAATATGTCTACAAATAAATATACGCATTTAAATAAACACGCAATTTAAATATAACACCCATATCTAAACGGTCGATAACAATAAAAATAGAAATAAAATAAATAATTAGTACCTGGAGTGCGGGATATATATGCGCCTTATAAGCCTCTGGGATTTCTTCCCAATCGCAGTCGAGGGGAAGTGGCCTAACTTGTTCCCCGATAAGAGAACTCAGCTACGGTGCATATTTGCCTATACGCGAGAATGTACCTTGATCATTGTAATCAAAGCCAATAGTCAAAGGTTTACCATTATTCTCTCTGAGCGCCCTCTTTAAGACCCGATTTGATGTCTCACTGATGACCATATTACCTACAAATATAAGTTATTGAGTCGTAAAAATACAAGTAAAAAAAATTGAATTTTATCAATAAAAAATAAACCACATTTTCTTACCTATGTAATTGCCGTGCAAAGTAAAATAGGGTCGTCTAGGTGGATCACCACCAGCATCGCCGCCGTGTGGTCTAGGAGCTACACACGCCATCTGTAAAATTACAAGTACAAGAACACACAATTTCGTGGACCAATTAATATTAATACACACATTCATATAAATATACACATTTAAATACAACATAACAATTTCAATAAAAATAAAAGTTACACGTTTAAATATATAGTAACAATTTCATTCAAATTACAATTTAAGAACAATTGTCATCATAAGAATCATCGTTAGATAAAACTTCTTCAACAACAGTAGTGGGGTTCACTTCATCATCATCAGACACGTCAACATCATCATCATCAAGGACATGTGCAACGACATCATCTTCATTATTAATAAAATCAGCATCTTCTTCAGCATCATCTGGTGGGGAGTCTACTTTTGTTGATTCAACATTTACACTCAAATCTGCATACTCCAAATTAGTCAAACCAAAGACAATGCAACATCTGATGAACTACTGCCATGTATAACATCTTAATCAAAATCTACCACATCCCAATGCCAGATCTTCCAATGATGAACATCTTCGACGACCTTCCAATGAGGTGGTCATCTAGCAGGTTCTTCAAGGTAGAAGACTTGTGTTGCTTGTGTCGCAAGAATGTATTGTTGATCTCTAAAACCATCCTTATCGGTCAAAATATGATGTATGCCTCGTTTAATGTAAGAACGTCTAGAGCGTGTCATAAGGTTATTAGGGTTACGGGTGTCGAACCATTTACATCGGAACAACACAACCTTGCGGTTGCCCATATAATTGAGCTCCAAAATTTCTTCCACTTGACCATAATACATATGTCCATCAGGCCCGAGTGTTGAAACTCCACTGCCTTGAGTGGTATGAAGTATATCGCGCTCATGCACCATAAACTTCACACCGTTAACTATGCAAGCAGGGTATGTACTTGCACTGGATGAAGGTCCACATGCCAGAAAGGGTAACTCGGGTCATGGAAATACAGAGTGCTCAAACCGAATCACCAGATAATGATACTCAATAAAATGCTAGAATTGTATCAGCATCCCAACAACCACACAATTGATTCAGCTGCCTTATTTCACGACCTTTATAATGAGATGCTAGGTGATATGGGAAATCTTCGTATGTAGTGTTGTTGTTGTTGTTGTTTGTTATGTTATTGTTGTTGTTGTTGTTGTTGTTGTTGTTGTTGTTGTTGTTTGTGTTATTGTTGTTATTTAATAAACTGTTGTTGTTGTTGTGAAAACTGATGTCGAACGTGCTTTATATTTTTAATTCATACGTTTTATATTATAATTTCCTGACGTCATTTCGTCAGCAAACTCTTGGCGGGGCAATCCGACGACATGACGTCGGGATTTAAAAATCTAGGAAATTGAACACAAGATTGGCTCAGTCAAGCGAGTTTTCGAGAAATGTTATTAACATTGATCATACGGCTTAGAGGAATTCCTCTCTCCGCTTATGCCGACGCTATTCGTGTCGTCGGGATTTTTTTGTCGCCAGTTCTCTTTTTTCTAGCTGTGTCAGGACATGACAAATGAATTAAAAGTATTCAAATTAAATATTTTTTTATTTTATAAATGTATTTAATTATAAATTAAAGTATTTAATTACAAATTTAAATAATTTAATCTTAATTATATATTAAATAAAAGTAAATTAAATAATTTTTTAAAATTATTTAAAAAGTTTTAAAACTGTTTTGTAAATAAAAATTGATTTATAAAGTTTCTAAATATTATTAAAAAAAAAAAAAAAAAAAAAAAAAAAAAAAAAAAAAAACATATGTTTACAATTTGTCGTCTTAAAGTGTTTGGCAGGTAAAAAAAACACTGGCGGGATGAATTTATTTCACTGAAATATTATTTAAAAAGATTTTAAATATTAAAAATCAAAATTTTACAAAATGGGATGATAGTGTCGTCCCAAAATGAGTGGGTCCAAAACCTCTTTGTTGACCGCTATGTTTGTTGAAAAAACGTGAGACCCTTCGTTAATTTGGGACCATATTTGTCGACCCAAATTTTTTGTCTGTCCCCAACCCTTTGTTTTTGTGTAGTGATATAACTTATTTTTAACTACATATAAATTTTACCTTAATGAACTTAATCTTTTTTTCTTTATGCATCTAAATTAATGACTTATAAGCACCCAATAGACAAACTCAAGTAAGCAATAAAATAGCTATATACTTTGACTTAGTGTTTCAAGTACTCGAATCAAAAAGTGTTTTACTTTTTGTTACAAAATTTCAAAAATCGTCATCATATGCACACACAAACTTTTTTTACCCAAAAACAAGTAGGTGTAGTGAAGAGGCAAAGCCTCTTTATTCGGGTTCCACCCCTGCCACATCGCCCAATACCTCAACTTCAACTATCCACAAAAAACCTTCCCTCACCAAACAACAAACCTCAACTTCCTTATTAGGGTACCACCTCTTACACATTTATTTTTTTATTCATTTCACAAATACTTAAAAATAACAAAACATACTAATTTTATCTCATTAAATATCTTGCCCCGGTCCGCCGCGTTGCGGCTGTGCGTTTGTTTTTTTGCAAACATATATAAAAACGTATATATAATGAATGAATACGTTTACGTTTTTAATTATCTACGTGATTTCAAACATGTCAAAAATGACGAACCCGTTGGGCCTATAAACAAGTCATACTTTTAAAACGTTTTTAAGCAGACCCAAATACATCATTGGCCTATTAGAATTCTAGCAATCTACCACAGCTGACCATCTTCACCTTCCACCCATTTGAAAACCTTTCCGAGCTTGTCAATTGCAAGTTCAGCCGCCATCATCAGAAGCTTTTTCTTTTTTCTCATATTTCAGTACCTTTGGGTTGATAACCATAACCTGCTTCCTCCCACGGTCTCCATTCCTGTTCAAAGCAAGCATTGATCTCTCCCTTCTATCCACCTCGTCCTTCAATCTCATAGCATCTTGCTTTGCCTTGTCAAAAAAAGAAAAGAAAACAAAAGTACATGCATGTCAGTCTTTGCATCTCGTCGTCACGACGGGGAGTTTGGCAACGGGGAGGAACGGCGAACCCCTCTTGGTGTAGTGAAGAGGAACGGCTCGCCGTTGATGGCTCCACGTCAGACGGCGAAGCCTTCCTCTTCGACTACATCCAGTGCTCTTACCCATTTGCTAACCACGTCATTCTTTTTCTTATGTGTTTTCAACGTCAAAATGTGAGTTATCATTGGTAGTATGCTTTTAGTACATACGAGTCTTTTAATTTCACTGATACTTTGTCTAACTCTCGTTTTATTATAATACTGTTTTTGAACATGAAATTGACACTATAAAAGACTAAGTTTGCAAAGTATGTTAATATTCATATTATGCAGTGGTTAATTTGTTGATTTGTCCTTGAAATGTACATGTTTTAAATAGGGCTGTAAACGAACTGAACGTTCAGTGAACATTTCATGAACCGTTCGACAAAAAGTTCGTTTATATTCGTTCGTTTATTAAATGAACGAACATGAACAATATTTTGCGTTCATTTAGTTAAATGAACGAACATGAACAAAAGTCTCGTTCGTTCATTTATGTTCGTGAATGTCCGATTAGGCGTTTGTTTAAAGTTCATTTATGTTTATTTATCTATTTATGTTTATATATCATATCTTTTAATTTTATAATTTTAAAAATTGGTTTGTTTAAACAAAGCAACACTTATAAAACAATATATTGTGAAAAATTTAATAAAGTTTATGTTTGTTTGTCTTTTTTCATTTATATTCGATCATTTATGTTCGTTTAGCGTTCGTTTAGTGTCTTAATGAACGAATATAAACGAACATGAACAATTCATTTTCTTAATAAACGAACATGAACAAGAAAATTCGTCCGTTTAAGCGTCCGTGTTCGTTTATTTGCCCGGTTAAAATTAAATGAACGAACATGAACAGAGCTCCGTTCGTGTTCGTCTGGTTCGTTTACAGCCCTAGTTTTGAACCTTTATTAGCAAAAAATCAGTTTCAGAAAAATAACTTAGTGTCAGCCGCCATAAGTTTTCTCTTTAAGATTGTCATATTATTAGTAATTTCTATTAACATTGATCTGGTCATAGAACTCAAAGCCCGTGTCTGAGCCAGCTGCCCCCATTTTTCAGCTTGAATGGGTCAAAGCCAAAAATATGATTAATAGAAGGAAAGGAGATCAGAAAAAAGAAATTATTCCCTTTTTTCTTGTCCAATACCACCGGTACCTGAAATGCATCTCCTTCGCCCGCGCGAGAGACTTCTATGCCAGCCGGGAATAACGGCTCTGTTCTGAAATCAAGCGGCAGACCGACTCATTTGGTTTGTATTCCTTAATGACTGGTTTTAGGATATTAGGGTCATAAAGAGGGCCTTATAATTCATAAAGAAGGTCTTAGATTCGAACTAAATATCGGATGAAAGTGGTATTTTTCAACAGGAGCTGGTCTAGAGTAAATCTTTTATACCGATAATTTGTCATATACCTAAGAAAAACTGATATTAGTCACAACTTAAAACAACATAAGGATTTCCAAGCCTCACTTTTCAATTCCAAATCCAATATCCCCCTAATACTTCCTCTAATAAAGAGCATAGCTAAATATGGCTCATCTTTTTTAATGAAAAGACATAGATTTTGTTGACGAAGAAACACATTATCCAAATGTAACAATTTAGAAATTGAAGATAGATGAAAAACCGTTTGAATTTTGCTTTTGTATGTCCTATTCAACTACTAGATGATAATTGTGAACATGCTAAAAGAATTTAATCAGTCACATTTGTAGAAATCGAATGACAAAGATTACATTTTACCAAAAGGATCAAGCATACGCAGTCATGTAATTTACTTAGATGTAGATTTATTTACATCGTTGTGTCTATTGGTTTAATAAGCAGTATCAATAAGTTGACTTGAAAAGATGATCCTTTTCTTTAGTTTAGAATTGTCCTTTGTAGGATAGTAACTAAGTCACAAAACATGATGATACTTGTGATTTGGGTGGCGTATGGTTTAAAAGAAAGAGTAGAAGAAAGGAAAAGAAAGTTTGGAACCTTAAAAGAAAAAGATGAAATATTATATTAGAGAATGGGAAGGTCCAACCCTCTCCCTTGAGGGAAGAGAGGTATTTATATAAATAAATAAGAACGTCCACACCCGGGCTGTGGATCAGGCATACAGTGGGTAAAGACCCGTCCTTCTTCCACGATGTTACTTAAACTAATTCTAACTAATAACTAAACTAACTACGAGCTAACTTAATGCTATTACAATATTTAGGTGACCGAGTCTTTTATAGGAATATTTGTATTCCTAACAATCTCCCCCTAAGCGAGGTCACCTTGGAAATTAAGCTCTTTGATCTTCAAGCATTCTTTAGTCTTTGTAGCTCGTAGGTTCTGATTCTTCACTTTTCAGCACACTTTGTACTTCAAGCAATGAACTTGTGATTTGGAGTTCCTTTGGAATGTGTGATCCTTGAGCTTCTTTGAGATCATCAGCCACAGTAAATCTCCAAGTTCATCCTTAGTCGTATTGCCTTCAGGTGATGTTGTGACTTTGGGACCATTATGCTCACACCTTTCTGGATCAGGAGACTTTACATCAGAGTTGCGGATCAGGAGACTTTTCATCAGAGTTGCGGAAACGTTGTTAGTAGTCTCTCAACATTTGTTGTAGTAAGTCTCTCATCATTCATGATCATCATTGATAGCGCGTAGGATATGTGAGCATGAGGTATGGATTGACCCGATTTAGCTGGAAATAGGAACCATCAACGCCATCTTTATATGCATCCCTGAAATAAAACAATTAGCAATAAAGATAGAGAACGAATATGGCTTTGTCATTCGTTCGTCGAGGACAGATTACCTTCTGGTTTTGTGAAAACTGACCTGTGATCAGGTAGAGTCTCTTTTAAAGAAGACTCTCATTGACAGGAATTTCCAGCTTGTAGTAATGAATTTTTCAAAGAATCCACTTCGGAATCTTCATACTTAGCATGTTCTCATACCGGAACGTCTCAAAGCAAACAGCACGAAAGAGTGAATCGGTTAATAAATATTCACGGATTGATGAGAAATTGATTTATAGAAATCACTCGCGTGTCATATGATAATCATTTTGAGACACGACGAGAGTTTTAAGGTTTGAATCATATTTCCATAAAAAAAATACTTTTGTTTGAAAGGTTATACACAATCAATGTGCTCGAAAATTAGTTGATGAGCACATTGAAAGGTTTTTGCAAAAGTATTCGTCAATCCATATCCTGGAACAAGTTTGATTCAATGTTGAATCGCACCGTTGTTGCTTTCTAGTTGTTACTTGATCATTGATCCAAGATGGATCTCACATGTCACCTACCAAGAGCTTGAGAGATGTTCGCTCTAAAAGGATTTCCATCTTCATTGTCAATATTTTCATATCACTCGGATGTTCTGGCAATACCACAAGGATAATGCGTAGGACTCTAAATATTTTATCTTATTTTCCACATTGTGTGAAACAGTAAGCATATTTGGAAGTGTGTCCTATTGAGATTTATGGATGATCTCATGGCTCTAGACTCAATAGTGCGTTTTGATCCGCTCCTGGAGACTGGGGAGGCGTATCCTGTTTTAGGTATCAACATAGCTCGCATGAGCGATCGATACATTGCACAGGGTTCCTCGTGAGAATGAAACAAGATCTTTTAAGAGAACTTGAGTGGTTGGGAAGTTTAATGCAGTGCGTCACTGGGTCCATGACGTCTTGTCTTCAATACCGGTGTTACCTTAGTAACCGCCAGTAGATTATGAATTGAACCCGGTTTCTGCCCTAAGGTTGAATATATGGAGGGCTATTTCTTTTCACCCTTTCTCATTTCATTCTTCAACCCCTTCAGTGATTACCGAGACTTCACCACTAGAACCTTGTTGGGTTTGTTCCAGTCCTAGCTCTATCTCAGTCCGCACTCTTCCCTTTCTCACTTTACTCCTTTTTTCAATCATTCCTAAGGACTTCTAATCTATCTATGGATTATCCCTGGGAAGATCCTTGCGGTTCTGGTGGATCATGGGAACTCATACCTAACCTTAACCATCCTTATAACTCCATGCATAAAGATAAATGGTCAGTCTTTGGTATTACTTCCACAAACGCCTTTTGCTCCCCCTCAACATGTGCATCGATATTCGAAAGGGTTTAGCACATATGTGGGAGCCTATTATTGAGTCCAAAAGATCACATTTGATTACCAGATTTCATATTTAAATCACATTCTCTCCCCCGATCAAAAATTTCAAATCTTTCGAGATTTTGGATCCCAATTGATTTAAATACGTTAGAAAACGTTTGGAAGAGAAATGCGGTCAGTTTTAATGTTTTCTGATAAAAGGAACCTTTTTCTTGCTCCCCCTCAATCTGTGAGGGAGGTTGTTATGTGTCAGATTTGATGAGTTTACAAAAGATTTGAAGTTTTAATGAAAACTCTTTGAAAATTTCTCATTCTGACACATAACCATCACTAAGTTTATTATTGCAAGGTTTTTGTACAATGTGTGGAGAGTTTTGATGATACATAAAATTTTGAGAAATCACTCTCCCCCTCAATCAATGACGGATGTTAAAACTGAAACATTTTCATAAAATATTAAAGTCATTGATTTAGTGAAAAATTTTATCAAAATTTAGATTCAATTTGATTTTCAATCAAAATCTCATGGTACCACCAAGTTTTGCACAAATACTTTCCGGAAAAATCATAGAAGGGAAAGTATTTGGCGATAAAAAGAAGATTTCTCTTCTTTATCAAGAAATAATGCACTGTACATTAGATCGAGGAAACATGGATATAAAGTAATCCCTGCCCAGGTGAACTTCACCCGGTAAAAGGAACAACCGTATTTTTGGCGACGTGTTTTCCCCATTTTGAAAAACGGGTTGCTATCTGAAGTAATATCAAGCCATATTTTTGAAGTCCGGGTTACAGCCTGAAATGACTACAAGCCATAGTTTTGAAGAATGTTTTTGAGATACGACATGTTTTACAAAAACTTTATTTAAAACCGAAAAACTCTTGCTCAAGCATATGTATGATTCCGTGTCATTATTGAATAACATTTCTAAAGACGTACATAATATTGATTACACAAGAGACATGTCGTGAGAAGAATATTTTTTGGATATTAATGATTTTTCAGATTTTTATGGTTTTTATAGGTTCTATATTTTTCTATTTTCTTTTTGTTTTAAGTTATGAACAAAGGATATGTGAAGCCCATCCTTCAATCATCATTCTCTTCCTGGAGTGACTTAAGAGTTTTTGGAGTGAGGCTCTTCATTCCAAGTCGTGGAAGAATGAACTGAAATCTTTCTCGAGAAAGAGCCTTAGTGAATATATCAGCCAGCTGAAACTCTGTCCTCACAAAGTAGAGTTCCACTATCCCTTTCTCCACTTGTTCTCTGATGAAGTGATGACGAATGTCAATATGCTTGGCTCTAGAGTGCTGGACATTGTTTCAACACAGGGCAATGGCACTTTTGTTATCACAATACATTGGGATTTTGTTGAAGTTATACCCATAATCTGATAGCTGTGATCTCATCCAAAAAATTTGAGCACAGCACGAGGACATGGCTATATATTCAGCTTCTGTGGATGATATCGAAGTGCACATCTGCTTTTTGGATGACCAGCTGACAAGTTTCTCACCCAAGAATTGAGCACCTCCGGAAGTACTTCTGCGAGTATCTTGACACCCCGCATGATCAGCATTTGAGTAGGCCGTAAGACTCGGTAAGAGCCATTGCATTGTCTTTAGGGTACCAAAGACCCATGTGAATTGTCCCTTGGAGATATCTGAAGATTCTCTTGACTGCTTCCAAGTGCTTTTTGGTGGGCTTGGATTGATATCTGGCACATATGCATACGGCGAAAAGAAGGTCTGGCCTACTTGCTGTGAGGTACATGAGAGATCCAATCATGCTTCTGTATTTGGTATGATCAACGGTTACTCCAGCTGAGTCGTCATCAAGTTTAGATCTTTCAACCATGGGTGTATCAACCGTGTCACTTGAATCAAAGCCAAACTTCTTGAGGATGTCACAAGCATACTTGGCCTGATTAATAAAGATGCCGCTCGGGTGTTGTGAGATCTGTAACCCCAAGAAGAAAGACATTTGTCCCATCATAGACATTTGAAACTTGGAACTCATTTCCTTAGCAAAGCGATCACATTCATTGGAGTCAGACGATGCAAAGATGATATCATCAACATAGATTTGAATGTGAAGTAAGTTGTTTCCAGTCTTCCTAGTGAACAAGGTAGGATCAACTACACCCTTGGTAAATCGATTTTCAAGGAGAAACATAGATAGTGTGTCGTACCAAGCTCTAGGAGCCTGTTTGAGACCATAAAGTGCCTTCTTTAAGCGATATACATGATTTGGTCTTTCTGGGTCCACGAAACCTTCAGGTTGAGTAACATAAACCACCTCTTTTAAGTCCCCATTCAGGAAGGCAGTCTTAACATCCATTTGATAAACAATCATGTTACTGCTGGCAGCATTGGCAAGAAAGATTCTAATGGCCTCGATACAAGCGACAGGTGCAAACGATTCTTCAAAGTCAATACCCTCTTGTTGACTTTATCCTTTCGCAACTAATCGAGCCTTGTTTTTCAACACATCTCCATGCTCATCAAGCTTAACCTTGAAAATCCATTTGAGAGCAATGATCATTGCGCATTCAGGTGGTAGTACTAATTCCCATACATCAAGACGATCAAACTCATGGATTTCTTCTTGCATTGCGGTGAACCAAGATACTTTTGTTAGAGCATCCTTGAAGTCTTTGGGTTCGATTTTGGATAAGACGGAGTTGAAGAAGCACCACAAGGCATCAGTGGCAAGTTGTTTTCTGTTGGACACAGGTCGTGAGGGATTTCCTATGATGTTGTCAATGGGGTGATCATTTGTCCATTTTTTGAGATGTTCATGAGGTTGAGGATAGTGAACTGATATAGCATTGTTTGACTCTTCTGAGGAAGATGCTTCGTTGGAGGATTCAGGTGCAAAAACATTATCAAATGGTTCTTCCTCAGGTGGTGCAAAAGGATTGACTTCCCATGAAATATCAGATGTCACTCCCTGGTGTTCAGAAGACGATTGTATATTTGATTCATTTTGAGTGTTGCTACATTCTGGTGCATCCAGATCAAGAGAGATGGAGGTAGATGGACCATTTGTATCATGAGGCGCATTCACAGCCATAATATTGGGTTTAGCAGCCGGTTGTACCGGTTCATGGGGTGGCTGTGACTCGAAGTACTCATCAAACATATGATCAAATAACGTTTTCAATTCTTCACTAGTGGGAGGAACATAAGGAGTGGCATGGTTGGAGTTCTGTACAAGTCCTGAACATATTGGTCCAGAAGATAAGAGATTATGCGAGGGTCCAGAACTGGTGTGTCCTGAAGCCGTATGCTCTGTCAGCTCATCAAACGTGACATGGATTGTTTCCATGATTTTTCGGGTTCTTTTGTTGTAGATTCGGTACCCTTTTCGATCTGGCGCATATCCGACGAATACCCCAATATCAGCCTTAGCTTTAAGTTTCCCTAAGTCTTCACTATCGTTAGTTGGGTAGCACAGGGCACCAAACACTTGAAGAAAAGAGAGATCAGGCTTTTTGAGATGCACCAGCTCATAAGGTGTCTTCTTGTGAAGAGGATGTATCAATGATCGATTTTGAGTGTAACATGCAGTAGCAATAGCTTCAGCCCATAGAAACATTGGTGTCTTTCAGAATATCAGCATAGTACGAGCAGCTTCAACTAGTGTGCGATTCCGTCTTTCAACGACTCCATTTTGTTGAGGAGTTCGAGGAATACTCTTCTAATGACAGATGCTGATACTTTCATAGAATTGTGTGAGTTGTTGGTTAACAAACTCAGTTCCATTGTCAGTGCGAATGATTCTAACAGTTTTGTTGAGCCTTACTTGCAACTGCTTGATGATTTTGATAATGATATCGGGAGTTTCATCCTTGGATCTTAAAAACTTCACCCATGTGAATCGTGAATAGTCATCCACAATAACAAGAATATATCTTTTCCCATTGAAGCTTTGCACTCTCATGGGTCCGCACAGATCCATGTGAAGGGTATGGAGTACTTCAGTGTTGGAGTTGGTGGGTTTTGGTTTATGAGTTTGCTTCTTGCTTTTACCCAATTGACATAATGAGCAGGGATGATCTTTTTCATACTTCAATCTAGGCATGCCTCGAACAAGATCTTTGCGAGGAAGTTCATTAATGGTGCCGAAGTTCAAGTGGTTCAAACGACGATGCCATAACCATGATTTGCTCTTTGAGGCCTTAGAGAGCAAGCAAATGGGAGAGGACCGCATCATGTCTTCAATAGAGATTGTATACAAATTTGTACCACGACTTCCCTTAATAAGATCAACTCCATCCAATTCTCTAACGAAACATGTGTGTTTTCTGAAGGCCACTTCGAGATCAGAATCACAAAATTGTCCAACAGAGAATAAGTTGTGCCCAAGTCCTTCCACATAGTAAAAATCACGCTATCACCAAACACATAATCATCATACCCCATAATAGCTCCAAAGTGGTCGTTTCCGAATCTAACTGTCCCGATAAACTTTTTTACAAAATTTCTGATCCAAGAGCGATCTCCAATCTTATGTTTTGAGCAGCCTGAGTCCAAATACCACAGGACGATTTGTACGACCTGCATTTGAAACCAGACAGATATGGATAACTGAAAAACATGGATCCCCAAGTATAATAGGGATCCAATAGGTTATCACATGCATACTTAAGAGATGCAGGATTAGTAGTTTCATTGGTTCTCATAGATGAACCGATACCAGTGGAAGCAGCTGACTTAATGTCAAGGAATTGGGTCACTAAAGGGAATTTTCTACCAGTTGCCTTCCATTTCTTAACCTCTAAAGACTTAGGGTCGGGGCATGTATGTCAATGGGCACTGGTTTCCTAGAGTGAATTTTCTTCTAGTAGGTTTCCACTGATATCCTACATTGTTAAAAACTTTTCCTGTTGCTTTCCAAGTATTGTTTTCCAGTTTGTGTGTCGTAGCAATTTTAACTGAGGATTTATAAGAAGATTTCAAAAAGGACACAACACATTCATCATGATTACCAGAAGTTAAACAACCATTACAAGTCTTACAAGTAGCATTAGAATTCGAATTAATTATAGTACGCTTAACGCAAATACTAGAATCAACACGATTCTTTTCATTCAAATCAATCTTATTGTTCCTAAGGTGGTCTTCTACTTTCTTCCCTTGATCACTCTTAGCAGGCGAAGTCCTATCATTCCTTATATTGCCTTTAGGCTTTGACCCGCTAGCTTTAGTGATATTGATTACTCCTGTAGAATTGACGATGGGAACATTAGATTGTTGCACAGTTGTTTGGTTTCTAGGTGGTGATGTGCTATGATCAGAACTAGCCAAAGGTACATCAAATGTAACATGCTTCTTCAAATTCCTAGATGTGGATGTGCCATTTCTATCATGCATGTTGGGAATCTTGGGACATGTACCTATGGCATATTCTAACAACTATTGTGACCGTTTGGTGAGAAAGCAAACATCCGATAGGGAGTTATCAGATGGTCTCACCATTCTATCTTCTTCTATGGTTTCACGGGTCATGTCAAGGCAGTTCTTAAGATGTATAAGTTAATCACTATGGACTAGCTCATTGTTCTTAAGGGGAAGAGGAATAAAAACAGCCTCACATGCATATTTTTTACATTTACAAACCACAGAATTGATATTGTCACTTTCAATAACCGGCATTTTCCCATTCACCTTTGTCTTTAGATTCTCAATTTCATTAAGCAAAGAAGTTATCTTTTCATTGGTTTTATCACGAGTGATCTTAATAGAGTCATATAACTCTTTCTAATGTTGTTTAACTTTAGAATTTTCAGCTTCAAAAACAAACATTTTCATGTCTAAGTAAGCTGATTGTGTTTTGAAGTTGAAAATTATGAGAATCTGAAGACATTGGTTTGTGGGTGTCGATCACAGCATTCATGAGAGACTTTAATTGGGAAATTTTAGCCCTCAATAGCCGGATCATGTTCGTGTGAGCTTGAATTTTTCATCCCTTTTTGCTAATTCAAAATATGCACCAAATTCCGGAGCATCAGAAGATGTCTTGGCCTTTGATATTTTCATTTTTTTCTTCTAAATGTTGATATTTTAATTGTAAGTTAAGATTATCAACTTCTAGTTTAGAAAGATGCTTGACCATGTTGTCATGATCATCATTTTAAATTTTTTCATGCAATTTCAAATTCTCCCTCTCAAGCTCAACAACACGATTGTGAAGGTTATTCAAAGCAATAGACATTTCATGAAACTGACAAGCATTAAGTGAATAATCTGTAGCAGTATAGAACACATCTTGTGTAATACATTTAGCAATCAAGTTGTCATTCATGATGAGAATATTTTTCCTGGCAATTTCACTATGCTGAAGATCTATTGCATTTTGTTTACACTTATTTTCCACATTTTTAAACACTTCTTTCATTTCCTTTAGCTCAACATCAAGGGATTGTCGTAAACCCTCAAAGTGTTCTTTGATTAGTTTAAAAAATGGGATGACTTCAGTTAAGTAACACTCTTTGGTTAGCATAAATCCCCGTTCACCCTCAGTGATTCCCGTTGGTGTGATTCTCTTTTTGCATGTTTTATCAAAATCAGTGAACATTTGATAAAAGACATATATGCTAATAAGAGTTTTGCATTGCGTGGGAAGTGACAACTGAACTAAGTGCATTGGTGTATTAGGGGGATACACCGTTGGGGCAACTAACTTTTGAGGTGTCTTAGCCTTAATTTCCTCAGCTTTCATTTTCTCAACGTCTAAAGGCCAAAATACCTGTTCTGGTGTTAACTTAGTTTGAGGTGCAAAAACAATCACTCGGTTTTGTTCATAATAATCATGGGGCTTAACAATGACTCGGTGTTTAATACACTTTGGATCCTTCATTTTTTTTTTATCAAATCTCTCTCTATCGGTAGAATCAAGTTCATCCAATTCTTTATCATACCAACTATTTGGGGGATCATGATTGGGTGTAAGCATAACCTTAGCATCATAGAGGGCAGGTTGAGAGGCTCTAACGCTCTTAAGGAAGTTTGTTTTAGGCAACCCTAAATCCTTATCACTATGCTTATCCTGTAGTTTAATGTGCTTTTCCATCATTTGAGCTGTTTGACAGGTTTGGCCTTGAACGTACAACTTGTTTTCAAGTTTGTTTTGCAACTGCTTAAGGTTGGAAAATTCGTTTAACAGTTTATTTTCCTTTTCTTGAAATTCATTTTTTAGGAGATTTAAACTATTCTGAATTTCCTGTTTTTCTTAAAAGCACGATCAAGTTGATTTTGAAAAGATTTAATCTCTTGTTTAAAGGTCATTTCCTTTAAGTTTTGTCCAGTAATGTAAGCATGCATTTGCCATTCCATTTTTTGTTCACGTTCTGTTAGCTCAAATTTTGCACGTTGTTCATAACACCTAACTTGATCCTTAAGAATATTAATCGTAGTGGTCAGAGTATCATCAGGTGCAACAGCAGTGTACTCATCAAATTCACACTCATTGTCATCAACAGAGGATATATTACTTGATACAACAGACTCAACGTTGTGCTCTACATATTGTTCATATGGGACAATATTGCTATTTCCCATGTTAGCAATATCTAATTCAGCAAGATTTGTTTGTTGTACTTCGTTATATATCGTTTGTTCATGCATCACATTATTATCACATGCAACAGAAGACATTCCACAAGATACGTCAGAATTACTATTGTGATCCGAATGTTGCTTAGTTGGGAAAACGTTAATGGTTTCCAATTCAGCCTCATTTGATTCACCAACATTATTTTGTCGTATATCGTTGAAAGTCTTTTGTTCATCATTGACTGCACATTTATCATATAATTTCAGTACCTCAGATATGATGGATGATTTGGAGGGACCAGATTGTCGTGTGGGTGAGACAACAGATGATAGATTAGCCATGAAGATTGTCTGAGCAGCGGGTTCGTCATCAACATCTGAGTCGAAAGCATCACAATCCTCTGCCTGGAAGATGTTTGGATCATTAAGAGCTAAGTTCTGAACTGGTTGTTCATCCACATCATCATCAAATGTCTTTCCATCATCCCCAGCAATAAACGCCAATTCTTCCTCATTTAGCACAACTCCATTCTCTTGAGCTTGCATGAGCAACATTTTGTCCTTGAAGTAGTCTGAGTTTTGAGGACATTTTGGCTGAGTGCAGTTTCTGGCGATGTGACCAAAACCCCCACAGTTGTAACATTTTGGTTGCCTTCCTTGTCCCTGATTCACATTTCCAACTCTGTTCTGAACGTTACCCCGTACAACATTCCTTTGATTCACATTCTGTCTACCCTGAACGTTCTGCACCATTACTTTACCATCTTCCACAATAGCCTGATTACGTGGATTGGAGGAAGTTCTGAGTTGATTGTTGGTAGGTGGGAGTGCAGCCCTAAAATGTTGAACCAGCAGAGAAACTTGATTGGAAATATTGTCAATCATCTTGTCAGTATGAGAGTACCCTGATTCGAGATGGGTATTCATGGCAGCCGATGACTGTAGAGATGAGTGATCCACTGATGACACAGGTTGAGTGGTTGGCAACATACTAGTCATAAAAGCAAGTGAGTCATTGGTGACAGTTGGATTGAGCTTCTCTCTTAATTGACGATCATATGCTGCATGCTTCTCATGTTGTTGTAGATACGCAAACAATTGTTCATAGTTCGTATTTCTCAATCCTTTGTTAAGCTTGACTGCTGTAACAAAGCGATCCTACTCGGGTGACATGTTGTTCGCAAACTTAGAGTTGAGTTGAATGTTGGGCATTGTCATTCTGATCATTCTCATGTCATTAACCAACTTGTGAAATCTGACATAGTAGTCGGTAATATTATCACCAGGATTCATTTTGAAATGCTCAAACTCATCATACAATTGAGATTCACGGTCTTCTTTGGTCAGCTTCAATCCAGACAGAAGCATTTTGACATTGTCCCAAACAACTTTGGCTTCAGTGTTGAAGTTGATTAGCTTGTATACATCTTTGAGTAGCCCTTGTATCACAATGTTGGAGGCTCGAATGTCAGCATCATAGCGCTTCTTTTCAACATCATTGAGATCATTGTAAGTGCGTGGTCTATCAATTCCATGGGTGATAGAACCATCCTCAGCCGTGGAGATAGCATCTCTGGTTGTACCCATCTGCATAGGACCTTCATCGATAGATCGCAGAATGTTCTCACCATTTTCTTTACCCAAGCAATACAATCTGATTCTTTATGCCCATGATTCATAATATATCCTGCTAGCATCGGAGGTCGGGTGTCGGACCCAGCAGCTTGAATGTCATCTGAAACTGTCGACATCACAAAGTCTTCAAACGGGATTTTACAGCTTTTGTGACTTAAACCAAGAAATGATTCTTTCTAGGGATTTTACTAAAGTCAACAAAAGAAACTAGAAGATATACTCAGCAAGTTAAACTAACAGAGAGATACCAGATAAGTCACAGTTTGAATCAAGTGTTAAGTTGTGACAAGTCAAGTTACAATATATCCAATTGAGATTAGTCAAGTCATAAGGATTAACTCACAACGTCAGATCACAACTAGATTAATTGAAACGACTAAAGTTACAACAATTCATGAATTGCAAAATGATTAACCTATCACACGAATCTCATCACTTAGTAAATTGCCAACAAAGTTGAGAAAGTCGCAACCTAATAGAACAAACCGCAAAGTAGGAGCAAACAGCAACTAGATGAGCAAATCGCAGGAAGAGCTAACCGCAGGAGGGATAACCGCAAAGAGTCACTAACCGCAGGATAAACAAACCACAAGGTGAGTTAACCTCTAGGTGAGTAAAACGCTAGGCACAAACCGCAACAAGGAGTAAACCGCAAGATGATCAAAGCGCAAGTGTGGTAACCGCAGAAAACGCAAACCACAAGAGCAAACCACAAATACTTAATCACAGACCACCAAACCGCAAGAGCAAGTCGCAGTCCACAATGGTCCAAAACTGTCACTTTCCTTGCGTTTTGTCTGTTTACCCAAAATAGTAATCGCAGTCAAACTAACCACAGAAATCTAGTAGCAAAACGCAGTCAGGAAATAGGCCAGTGGAGCAAACCGCAGACAAGAATAACGACCAAAACCCAATCCAAACCACAAAGATACGTGTGATATGGCTAAACCAACAGAGAAATGATGTAGTACTAGCACAAATGATCATAAAAGTACACCTCTAACATGTCAACAAACACTAGATAGATCAAATCAAGATGTTTTCAAGAAAAACACTACTAACTCACAAAACCACACCAAATAAGATTCACCAAGGCCCTAAGATGAAACCTTGGCTCTGATACCAATTGTATGATAATAACTAAGTCATAAACATGATGATACTTGTGATTTGGGTGGCGTATGGTTTAAAAGAAAGAGTAGAAGAAAGGAAAAGAAAGTTTGGAACCTTGAAAGAAAAAGATGAAATATTAGATTAGAGAATGAGAAGGTCCAACCCTCTCCCTTGGGGGGAGAGGGGTATTTATACAAACAAATAAGAACGCCCACGCCTGGGCTGTGGATCAGGCATACAGTGGGTAAAGACCCGTCCTTCTTCCACGATGTTAGTTAAACTAATAACTAAACTAACTACGAGCTAACTTAATGCTATTACAATATTTATGTGACCGAGTCTTTTATAGGAATATTTGTATTCCTAACATCCTTTGAATAAGAATATGTGATTTACATAAGGGATAATAATTCCAGCCGCAAATAACAGGGAGTTGCTGCTGCTAGGCACAAATCAGAGATCAGTTATGTACAATCATAAAAGTTGAGAGGCTGCAAAGTGAACAATCATAGACCATTTACTTAAACTAAGAGCATGCACAATCGTAACACAAGTTAAACTTTAACACACCGCCACGTCAGCGCTACATCAGCTTTAACCTTTTTACCATAACTCACAAAAAAACACCCACAATCATAACTCAACTTTAACTCACTTTAACTCAACTTTTCAAATATTTTCAAATTCAGCCCTAAACTAAAACTAATACTTCCTTTATTAAAAACCTTAACATTCATTCTTAAAATATACTACAATACGCACTAAAAAAAATACATTGCGAAATAAAAAAATACATTACGAAAAAAAGAAAGAAAAAAAAAAGACATTACGCAATATAAAATTAAAAAAAAAAAGAAAAAGAAAAAGAAAACTGCTTTTATTACCACAGGGACTAAACAGTAAACATCAAAGTACCACAAGGACCAAAATGCAAATTCAATTTATATATCATCTTCTCCACACAAGAACTGTAAAACACACACAAGAACACACACTACAAAATTACACACTCAATAAAACACACTTCAATCATGGGGGCGAAATAATTTTTTTTTTTAAAACAAACCACCCTTCACGCCACGTTAAACTACTCACGCCCCATGTTAACGTTGCTTTAACGTTAACGCCGGAGCACACAAGGGTTAACGCCGTGTTAACTCGCGTTAAAGGGCCCTTAACGCCTAGCTCACGTTACCATTGGGAGTGCTGTAATGCTGTGTGTTAACTTGTTGGTTTTACTTGTTTTGCTGGATCATCTTACTAGCAAGACCATCGTAAGCATAAAACAGTCACTCACAATTCCAAAAAAATAAGAAAGAAAGAGAGAGAGAGGAGAGAAAAAAAAAAAAAAAAAAAAAAACGAAGCTCTATGCCTTTAACAATAACGCGGCCACTTTTCTAGTTTGTAAAATCTTGAGAGCGTATCGGAGAAGTTTCTTTTGGCATCTCAAAACTTTGAGACGGGGCTAGTTACCAGATTCATAGATCATAACTCGTCTTTTGTAGATATACCTACACATATCTATGTTTCTAGCTAGGTATTCCTAATACTTAAGTCAGATACGAAATAATCAGACGTAACATTTTTGTCGCTGGATTCAGATGATCATTGACTCCGATTATTTCTTGCTCTGTGCTATTTTGAACTTTGGTTACACGTATTGGTTCCTAGTTTACAAAAACACGTATGTTATAGACAATATAGATCGAATATAGATCCATGCACATCTCTACTTTTCGTTTGATTAATCGCATGTACGTGTCTTGTTTGTTATGTGATATAATATGATCATGGGCTCAAGTTCAATGCATGTATTCACTAACTTTTCTCGAAGCATTTGATTTTTGTGAATTAAAAACTACAAACATGTGGAAAAGTACAACGAACATTAGAATCTAGAGTGAACCTATTCATGTATAAATGTATCTACGCTTTTAAAAGAAACTAAAAATACACAGAAACTAATTGACTTTTTTTATAAATTTATTCGGTTCTTAAAAACACAACAAAGGATATGACACAAATGTTTTTAAAACATTCAACAAAATATAAAAATATTTAACCACACGACATTATTAATAAGCCACTAAAATTAGCAATTAAAGTTTAGTGTCGGTCACTTTGTGTCGGTTTAGCCTTTGTAGCATTAAAAAAATTCTTATTGTTTTTCGGTTAAATTAAATGATTTCCTAACGTCAATTGTCTAAACAACTATTTAAAGATATTATAGGTCCATTGATTTATAAGCAATAATCTTAATTTGTTTTTAACTAACTGTTACGTTTCAAATCTTAAACGTGCTTGACATAAAAGTACAAGTGAAAAAAGGTAAATTATTGTAAACGGATATGTAGCTTGAGATCACAACTTATTAGTGCTTTTAAATAACTTACAAATGAAACCCTTATTTTACTGCATACGATGAGTGAGCATGTTTGAACTTTAGATGTAAAAAGGTAAAAAGGGGAAAAGTAAATAAAAAAAAAAAAGACTTACAAATGAGGGTAATTCCAAGGGTAGTGGCTAGTGGGGAAGGTAAATTGTGTATTTTGATAGTAGATTTGTAGTGTAGATTTGGAACCCTTTTTCTATTGCAATGGCATATAACTTGGTCTCTATGTGCCATACTTACCAATGATCACCCTAGAAATTAGTGTTTGTGATAATTTTATGTTTTTGATAACAAGCATTAGTTTTATCATTTATGGATACATTGGATATACTCATATAAAATTTCAAACTTCTTTTAAAATGGTACTTGGTAAAAACGCAGACTCGTGCAAATATCATCAATTCATCATCATTGTATTATATTGTTTTTCTTATATTATTTTTAACTATCTATGTGAGTATGTGACAAACTACTAGGGATGGCAAAAGCACACGAAACCGACGGGGAAAACCGAAACCCAAATTGGTTGGGTCGGGTTCGGGGGCGGGCCGGGTTGGCGGGTTTGGATGCAGGTTTGGGTGTTGATATAATTTTTTTTGCCGGGTACGGGTTTGGGTACGGGTTCTGGTAATACCCAATATTTAAAACTGATCTTATATTTCAATTTTAACTGGTTTTAAAAATGTTTGAGAATAATAAATCGAATTTTTCAAACCAAATTTCAATCTTCCGAGCCAAGCACGAGCCTCTCTTATAAAGATTCCTAAGCTATCGAGTGAAGTTGGAGCTCAGCAAAATACTACCAAGTCAAGTCGAGCTCCAATACTTTGATTCGACTCAACTCGACTATGTTACACCTATACCAAAAACTAGTTCTTATGCTATACAATTTTGGCTCAATTTAACCACATGAGGTGACCTAGTGGTTTGGGTTTGGGCTCCAAAAGTGGGTGAAACTCTCATGAGGTCTCAGGTTTAAATGTTGAGGTGAAAATTAATCTACATGTGATCACGGAGGTTCACTTGCGATGACTCTGGGCTATCCAAAAAAAAGTAATTGTCTTGTGATTAATTGGTTTGCAATGTCGATTCAGAACCCAGGTAAAAATAAATAAATAAAAATTGCCTCATTTACCATTTCCTCATGACTTATTTCACCATCTAGCACATTATTTACTCATATTTATTTCTTAATACAAAACTCCAAAAAGTAAAAGAGCAAGACTCTCAAAAGACCCGTTAATACGAAACTTACAAAGCATTTACCATTTCATCATTTCATGTCTCAAGTCAAGACAAAAAACCATACTCAACGGCTATAATTCCGCTCTTCACTCAACCCGACCCGACCCATTTCCACCCCCAAAATCATATAATCCAATCAAAACCATCACAAAAAAACCCAAAATTGAACCATAATTTCAAATCAAATCACTTTCAATTCATCACATTTCTCAAGTCACATAAAAACAATCTTAAAAACATCCCCAATTTCATAAATCATATCAATTTAATCATTTTCCCCAAATCACCCAAAAAAATTATAAAAAATACCCATTTTTAGGAACTTGCTCAATTCTTCAAATTAGCTTCTGATTTTTATGTTTTTATGCAATTGGGTTGTTTAATTTGAATACCCTTGAGTGGATTGTGTTTTGGTGTTGAATTACGAAAATGCCCTTTGATACAGAGATCTTTAGGTTTATAAGGGTCTTTATGTTAAAAGGGCATTAGGGTTGTGATAAAGATTGAATCTTTTTAGTTTTTTAGTATTGCTTTTTGTTTATATTGTTGTGGGGTTTGGTTAAAATGTGTGAAAAAGTGTTGTAAGTGATTAGATTAGTATAATGTCAGCTGTCAAAGTTGCGTTGAGTCCGGTTCACGAGTCGGCTTTCGGTCTTTATCGGAGCCGGAGTGAATCTATAGTTATTTACTTAGCTGTGGCTGGATCAGTGATTCCCATGTATGTTTTGGAGTCCGGTTCGGTTAAGTCGGTTAAGTTAAAGATTGAAAATTGTAAAGGGTTGTTATTAAAGAAACAAAAGTTAGTTTATGGTGATAAAAATGTGTCGAAAAGGAGTTACTTGTTGCAGCCTGTTATTGTGAATCCTAATGTGAAAATACCGCGTGTTATATGGGATATGTTGAGTTTAGTATCAGATGGGTTGAAAAACTGTAAAAAACCGATAAGGGCTAGTGAGGGGATGGGTGGTGCGTATTTTATGCAGCATCCTTCTGGAAATAAGTACGTTGGTGTGTTTAAACCGATGGATGAGGAACCGATGGCGGTTAATAATCCTCAAGGACTACCTTTATCGAAAAACGGTGAAGGGTTAAAGAAAGGGACTAAAGTTGGTGAAGGTGCCTTGAGGGAAGTTGCAGCTTATATTTTAGACCATCCGTTGAGTGGGCCCCGAGGGATTAAGAATGAATTGGAGTCGGGTTTTGCTGGTGTACCTCCTACGGTGATGGTTAAGTGTTTGAGTTCTGAGTTTAATCATCCGCGAGGCTATGATGGTGGTGTGGAGAATATAAAGGTTGGGTCTTTGCAGATGTTTGTTAAAAACTGTGGGAGTTGTGAGGATATGGGTAATGGGTCCAAGGGATTTTCCGGTTGAGGAGGTTCATAAGATTACAGTTTTTGATATCAGGACAGCGAATGCTGATAGGCATGCTGGGAATATTTTGATGAACCGAGAAGAGGGTCGTATTGCGCTCATTCCTATTGATCATGGTTACTGCTTGCCTGAGAATGTAAGAATTTTCACTGCTCTTTTATCTTTGTTTCTTATTTAATATTCGACTCTCTTGACCGATTGATTACTTATTAGATCTGTTACACGTGCCATTTGGCCATATCGTTTGTCCCTAGATACTCTAACATGCATTTCTTGACCGAGAAGAGGGTCGTATTGTGCTCATTCCTATTGATCATGGTTACTGCTTGCCTTGAGAACTTTTTTTTATTGGTTCAAAGGTTTGTCTCGAGGCTATCATCGCAGACAAAAGTAGACTCTTAAGTCTTAAGACACTCTAACCTGCGTTTCTCTCATCTGTTTTTCATTTAAACATTTATATATTTTACTTAGTTCTATCATTTAAAACCTTGATTATCATATTCAGCTTTCTTGACTAAGCAATGAAATTTTTTGAATAGTTGTGATGGCCTTCTTGTTACATAACTCATAAATTTGAATATTTGAGATAGCCTTCTTGCTACATTATTCACTACCCTGTGAGCCTAACATTGTTCCAGTTTGTACATAGTTGTAATCTTTAAAGAGCTTCATAACACTGAGTTCCTTTACTTATTTAGCCGGTTGGAAGTCGGGCACTTATGGGGACTTTTTCGTTCTACTCAACAAAAAGTTGAAGTTCTGAGACACTTTCACAACTTTCAATTTCTTGATATCTTTTCAGTTTAAAGATTGCACATTTGATTGGCTATACTGGCCACAAGCACGCGAACCTTATTCACAAGAAGTTCTCGACTACATCAACACATTAGACGCAGAACAAGACATAGCACTCTTGAGCTCATACGGTTGGGACCTCTCATTAGAATGTGCACGCACATTTCGTATCTCCACTATGCTTCTTAAAAAAGGTGCTGCAAAAGGACTCTCGCCTTTTGCCATTGGTCAAATCATGTGCAGAGAAACAGTAGACAAAGAATCCATGATTGAGAAGATCGTTCAGAAAGCCTGCGATTCCATCGTCAAAGGAATGAATGAGGCTGTGTTTCTTAAAACCGTTTCTAACATTATGGACACTGAGCTCGAGAATATTTGCTTCTAAACTCTATTGAGACGCTTGATAGTAGTTAAGAACCACACGAATAAAACTATGTTTAGCAATGTTTGTTTTTTTGATCTCATTGCTGAATTTGGCTTGTAATAGTTGCATGCTTTGTGTAGTTCTGTAACAAAGCTTTTGTTGCACACGTTGTGTAGTTCTGTAACACAGCTTTTGTTCCATATCATAAACTGTTGTGATAAGAACACTTGTAAATTTGTGTTTGTTGTGTGAATTCTTTATATATGGTTTGTTGTATGCGAAATAGTTTGCATCTGAGTGTAGAAATAAACGAGTAGAGACCGGTTTAGTTTGTGATAAGAAACACTTGTAAATTAGTCTGTTGTATAAGTTCTTTATATATGGTTTGTTGTATGCGAAATAGTTTGCATCTGAGTGTAGAAATAAACGAGTAGAGACCAGTTTGTTTGGACCTGACCGGTCAGGGACGAGATTAGTCTTTTGTTTCAGCCAAACCGATCCTGGGATTGGAAAAGTTACGAACTTAGACGAGTACTTGAGATTTTCTATGTATATATAGGGCTGGATTTAACAATGCGCAAGATGTGAACCGCGTAGGACCTTTATTTTATTTAGGAGCCTTTGATTTTTGAACTGTGCAAGGTGTGAAACGCATATGGCCTTCATTTTATTTAGGAGTCTTTGATTTTTGAAACTTTTTTATAGGTATATACTCATTTTCGAAGGATAACAGGTGAGTTAAAAAGGAGAATGTAACTTTGGTACGACAAGAATCAATTTTTTAAGGACCTTCGATTTTTGAAATTTGCTTATAGGTATAAATTCATTTTGGAAGGATAACAAATGATTTAGAAAGGAGAATGTAACTTCAGTTAGAGGTGCAAATACATAACCGGTTTTTTTTTTAACCGGTGGTTTAATCGTAACCGGTTTTTTACAAAACCGGTTTTTAAAAAAACCGAACCGGTTAGACCGGTTTTCAATTTTTTCTTCAGACCGGTTTTTTCCGGTTATATAACCGGTTTTAATCGGTTTTTTTAAAAAACCGGTTTTAACCGTTTTTTTTTTTTTTTTTTTTTTTTTTTTTTTTTTTTTTTATTATTATTATTATAAAGGAGCCGTTGGACAAATGAGGTTTTCTTCAGGCAACAAAACTAATATTTCATTTAATAACTAATAAAACACAATTTATATTAATACTTAAAATTTAAACATACATTAAACAAACTACAACAAACTACATCAAACATGAAACATAAAATACGATAATTAAACATAAACCTACGATAATTAAACGTAAAACTACGAATCAATAAAAGGAATCATCCGACACATAGCCCAATGAATTTGAAATTTAAAAATTTAAACTTATCCCGCTTTCATTTTGAATTCAAATTTTGAAAGTATCCCGCTCTGATTTGAATTCAAATTTTAAACTTATCCCGCTTTCAATAAACCCCTATTAATATCACACGATACCATTCAATTTTCCACACACTTCAATATCTACATCTTTTTACAATGAATACTCGGTGGTCTGTTGAAGAAGAATGTTTGGTAGCCGACATGTGGCTAAACGTTCACGAATTCCATAGCGAAACCGTTTTTTGGAATACTGTTACAGAAAGGTTCAACAACCTATCTGACGGTCCTTTTCGTAGCAAAAGCCAGATAACGGGTAAGTGGGCAAGAATGAACTGTGAATGTAAAAAATTCAATGATATTTACTTGACCGTGCAGGATAGTGACGAGGTCAATGGTCGTCTGAACACTACATTGAACATGTTCAGAGAACGCTATGGTGGCCAAGGCTTCAAATATCTTAACGTGTGGTTCATTTTGAAAGGGAGCCCCATATGGAACAGATATAGGGATTAATGCCTTATGTTCTTCTGTATCGTTTTTATTTGTATTTCCGTATTGTGTGTGTTTGTATTTTCTTTTCGTTTGTGTTTGTATTTCTGTATCGTTTTATTTGTATTCTCGTATCGTATGAATTTGAATAAAAGGCTTAACGGCTAGTTTCTCCAATAAAATTCTCTAACGGCTAGTTTCTCCAATAAAATTCTCTAACGATTGTAAGTGCTCTTACTACTTTTTCTCTTTTAAATTTAGTAAAATTTCGAAAAAAAAAACGAACCGGTAAATAACCGATAAAAAATCCGAATCCGAACATTTTTAACCGAAAAAAAAGAACCGGTAAAAAACCGAAAAAAACCGATTCCGAAAATTTATAACCGAAAAAAACCGATTCCGAACATTTATAACCGAAGAAAACCGATTCCGAAAAACCAAAACCGAACCGAAACTGGTTATTAGAAAAACCGGTTTTTCTAAAACCGAAAACCGAAAAAAACCGATTTTTTTGCACCTCTAACTTCAGTATGACAAGAAGACAAGAAGACAAGAATCAAAATTTGAAATTTTCATAAGAAAAAGATCTTAAGTTTGTGCTTTGATGGTGAAAATTGGGTACATGGTTTTGGTGGGTAAGACAAACCCAAGGACGTAAAAAAGCGTGAAGGGCTTATAAATTGTGTTATTTTCATGTTTCTCATAAAAATTTCACTCTAACCCTCTTGCATTTAATATATGATTTTAAACTTTTATTTTATGTGGTGCATTATTTGGTTTGAAAGTTTAAACAAAATGTATATCTCATGAAAAACTATATTTCTAGTTGCGAATATTGTTTAGAGAAAGTAAGGGTGCGTTTAGTTGGAGAGAAATTCTCCATTTTTTCAAGAAATTTTTCACAAGAAAATGAAAAAACTGAAAACGCGTTTAGTCGCACTTTTTTCCAACAATTTTCAAAAAACATGAAATTCTCATTTTTTAAATTTTATCTAAGAAATTGAAAAGCCCATTCTACCATTCCCACTTTTTTCTTTTTCATTTTTTTCCCAATTCAATAAAAAAAAACACATACACCATTCTACCCCTAATCTCTCGTGTCATCCTTCACCGCCGACAGTCGCCGCCACCGCCCGCCGTCACCGCCACCATCGCAATTTGAGGTAATCTTCTTATCATTTTTAAAAATGAAAAATATAACTCCAACTAAATGCGTTTTCAAAATTCTCAACTTTTCTCTAGAGAAGAAAAACTATCCACTTCTCAAGAAATTTAGAGATGAAAAAATTGAGAAATTTTTTACCAACTAAACGGCCCCTAAACTTTACAAGTTGTTTTAGAAAAGTAAATATTGTCAGATGATATAATTTTTAAGTAGGTCCTATATGACCACTTATTATAATAATAATAATAATAATAATAATAATAATAATAATAATAATAATAAACCTTAGAACTTTATAGATAATAATATACTTGTACATAAGATAATAGAAGATTTATTTAAACTTGAAGAAGATTGGATGTATCATTTGATCGATATAAAAATAAAAGCATGATCTAATTACAGTTTACTATTTTCATACATACTTCAATTCCAATGTTAGAGCATAGGGTGTAATGGCTCAAGCCATGACCCCGTTTGGGTGTCATGTTATGCCACCTCAAAAAAACATCCTTTTTCACTCACACACCCAAAACCCCCTCCCTCATGGCTCAAGCCAAAACAACTTTTTTCAAACCCACCATTTTATTTTATTTTTCATTTTTTCAAACCAACTAATTTTTCATTTTTTAAAATAAAAATACGAAAATAAAACGTTTCATAACTTTCTAATAACTTTTACGAACAATTAAATTAAAACATATTACAAACTATCAATTTTTAAAGGGACTAAAACTTAAAGTTTAACATTTTAAAATGTTTAAAATAAAATAAAAACAACACAAAAAAGTAACCACATGCACTATTTTTTTCTTTTTTTTTTTTAATACAACGACAAATTTTACAACCTACATCACATGTCTCACAAATTCTATCACTCATGTCTCCAACAAGACTTGAACCCACAACCTTTAGGTTGATAGGCCACTCACAAATTCTATCTCACTGTAACCATATGCACTAATTCGTCTTCCTCCTCATTTCCACCACAACACACTACACACAGTCAACACACACATTTTATAAATAAATAAAAAAATTGCATTTAAAACGAAAAGAAAAAAAATGCAACTTATAGTGCATGCCAAGTTCTTGGTTCGCACGAGTCACCTCCGGTACCATAGTTGCACCATGGTGCCTGGCCACGTCAAATGGCGCCTCTCCAACGCCATCACACCCAGCACTCTTAAAAGGCCCGTTTAAGAATTTTGATACATGGTCATCAAATTTCACCGGACGGCCCTATATATGTGTGTGTGTCAACAAATATAGTTTCTTTAATTACTACCTTTGTTAAGTGTAAAGTGTAAAAGACCTAAAAGCAATGTAGAGTATCAAGTTCCATTGCCTATATTGGTTCAAAGAAAGTGACCTAGAAAATCAACTCAGTTACAAGCAGTACACAATTAACAAATTTTCAATCAATTCATTAACCGTTTCTAAAAGCTCTATACCCCCAATTGTTACAAGACTAACCAAGATTTCAACTCTTCTTTAGTTCCCTTTACAATCACAAGCAGGTAAACAAAGAAAACATTTCAATCCTCTTTGGAGAAAGACACTTCTTGGTGGTTCCTAATCTATCATAGGATCCATGTTGAGGTGATACTTGACCATGCATTAAATAAAACTAGATGGATGGTTGAGATCTGTCCTTTAATAATCACAAAAATAAGAGTAATCCAAATTAACTATTTAAACGTTTAAAATATGACCCATTTTAAGATATTTTATTACCTAATTGTTTTTTTCTTAAAAAAAAAAGAAAAAAGAAAAAAAAAGTGTATGCATGAATATAATTGTTAACGGGCTAAATTTTAGAACTCATAAAATTTTGAGGTCTGGCCCACTCACAAGGAGAGCTCTGAATCTAACCCTGATTATGGAATGTCGAATGTGGACTAAATTCTAGAATGATCGACTTAATTATTTTAATTAAACCTAAATAATGTTATAGTTAGATTACTAGTTATAATACCTGTGCACGCACGGGGTTTTGACTTGTTTTTTTTTTTTTTTTTTTTTTTTTTTTTTTTTTTTTTATTATGTATTAATATCCTATTTTCTTAAGATTGTATACAATTTAGATACCTTATTTTTTATTAATTAAAACATAGTAATATATTGTCTTAAAATGTACTATGATTCACATTTTTAACATTTAAATAAATCATTAATTTTCTTTACATTTAAAATTTGTACAGTAATTTTGATTGGTGTAAAGAAAGAATAGCAAATAAACTAATCCATATTATCTATAAAACAAAATGGTCAAAATAAAAAGTGAAAAATCAAGAAAGTGAAATGTGAAAAAAAAATTAAAAAAGAAATGTAGAAACAATTAATTATGAACAATTTCAACTATTAATATATATGTTTCAAAAATAAACTATTAATACACATAAAAAAACCGGGTCGACCCAGGATGCTTCAAACCTAGCGGGTTGACCCGGTTTATTTTGACCCATTTGTAGACCTAACCCGTCGGGTTGACCCGTTTTCGACCAGAACGGTTCAACAGGTGAATCAACCGGGTCAAATTGTGTTTCAAAACATTATGTTTAATTCCCAAATCTTTAAACTTTCATTATTTTTCGTTTATAACCCATAAACTTTCTTTTTTATCACTAAACCTATCTGCCGCTATCAAATCTCGTTGCTATGCACGGGTACTCGTCTAATATCAGGAATGTTGGATCAATCATTGATATGAGAATGGTTGATTATTGTTAATTTTTTTACTCTCTTCGTCTTAATTTTTGTGTGCATATTATACTAATTTTGTTTGTCTCAAAGTATCGGGTTTTTAATTAGGAAAGTCAAAATGATTGTTTTGAATGTCCTCATACTCGTATGCGTTTATGCTTTTATATTTCAATGGTTGTATATTTTTATGCTTTTATGTCCTCAATAGAGTTCATGCTCATATGTTTAGGCCTACTATTTACTTAGGAATGACTTTAACGGTCTAAGATGATTAATTACTTATCCCACTTATATATTTCTTTTAATGTTTATTTCCAAATTTAGGTGCAGATCAGAAAGCCAAATCCTTTCATTACACACACTTTACAACACGTAGAAAAACATGATAATGTGATGATTGAACTTTTTCATACAATATAACTGGTAATGAAATTTAGGTTTTTAGTTGATTAGTTTTGATCTTGCTAACAAACTATAAATATACAAATTATGGTCGAGTAGTGTCTAAATTTGTTATGAGACATAATCTTGTATTATTCCAAAGTGGACGTGTTGGGCTGGTACTGGGTAGGCACACCCGTGGATAACAATGTCATCCCTGTGGGTGAGATAATCTGGTCCATACTTCTTGAGTTCTTGCTGAAGACACCAGCATGCAGAAGCATCAGATACAGCAACTTACTTAACACTGATATGGTGATGAACAATTCCAGTGTTTGCTGTGTTTTTACAATAATTCTTAGTAAATGAAGGTATTCACTTGTATATTAAACAATTTTAAATAGTTACCAGGCGTTTTCCTCTTCTCCCATTTTGATTTCCTTCCAAGCAAATCTAGGTTTAGAACACTGTGTCAGTCGTATAAGTGTATAACAAACAATAATGTATGATTTTGTTTGTTTTATAAAACCAAAAGATATTAGATTAAAGTACCCGAAGGCAACAACAGTGATGGCCCATGAGATAAATGTTGAAGATGATGCATTGGTTAAAGATATACCAATGCATGTCATTAATACGAAAACCATACATTATCTTTTTAAATCCACCACTCGCTTCTCTGGATGCCTTCATCCATCTTATAATGACATGAGAGGTCACGATATAGCAATGTAAATATACATACAATACGACCACATCCTTCATAAATTTTTGTTTCATGCCATAAAAAAAATTGATACCTAATATAAAATCGTTACAAAACACAAGACATTACAATAAGGTGAACTATGGCTTTGCTAACATGTATGACAATATGGCATTCAACATTGTGGATTTGCTTGTGATGGGTTGAATTAGTATGGGATTGTTCTTCAACATAACTGTAGTCTGTACTATGTTTTGTTTTCAAAGCTTTTATGTTATAACTATAACATGTCAAAGTGGTACAAAGTCACCTAGAAGTGTTAGTTACACAAAAGTCTGTAAAATGATTGTGCGAAAAATGGAACAGTTCATACATTCAGTTGCATAAAAGTGTAGTTAGAGGAATCGGGTTCGCTAGATGAAATGAATCAATTTTTTAACCTTTGCTCAAGAAGAGGAACGGTGGCAGATTTAAATAGAAAAAATAAGATGGTGGCTTAAAGAAGATTGTCTGGGCGCCCAATTTAAGAAAAAGGAAGGGTATAACCATAAAAAAGAAGTAAGTAAAAAAAGATGGGTATATTTATTATTTTAAATTTGGTTGATTATATATGCAATTTAGGAAGTTTTAATGGGGTTGTATGTTATTCTCCCTTATACCGTATGTAATTCTCCCTTATATGATATTACCCATTACTTATAGACTAAGCCGAGCATACAAACTTTACCTTACATTAACCACATATGGTGTTTGCAGCCTTATAACTCATATTCCATAGTGTTTCCCCATGGGAATCTGAGCCATGTTCGCAATATACTAAGGTTAGGTCCAGTGTCGGTACGTCTGAAGCACAACTCACTTAATCCATCAAGTATGTTTTGAACAGACTTAAGCCGGACACAACACACATCACAAACGCGTTGTGGGTTTATTTTAGTACACTTCCACAAAAGCGACAGTGATGTCCAGAGCATATTATAAAATGAAAGTGCACATTAAATAGCTTAAAATAAGATGCAGCACTATCAACCAACCAATTTGGTGGCTCGGCTTATAGAAGTTCCTATATAGTTAAGACACCAATCAAGAAGTTATGATCGTACATCTTTTAGTAATGACAATTATGAATTGAGGATCTTTAAGAGCCTTATAATCAAACTTATCTAAACCTTGAGAATTGTGTAACAAACCTGTTTTTCTAATTCATTGCTTTTCAAACCATCACACTTACAAAATTAATTGCCATACAAATCACATGAGACTCTATTAAGAAATTTTGAAAACGAATTTGTATCGAATATAATTTTATCGTAATCATCAACTCTACAACTTGGATAAGGGAATTAAATTAGAACTAAAGAACTATGAAACTAACCTCATGTGATAAGGGAACATGACCTTCCACAACTTGGATCCCTAAAGCATGCAATAAAGAAGCCGTATCAAAACATGTGTTTTTGAGCTCCTTAAGCCCGTCTCTTCACTGCAATATTCTCTTTTCAGATTCATATTTTCCTCGTCCTATGTTAAATAAAAACAATAAATATTGCATAAGAATTATAATCATATAGAAGTTAAAATCGTATATTTCAAAGGCAATAATTTTGAAAAGTTCATATGTCTTGAGAGGAACACTGGAAAAATTCTTCAAACCTTCTTATGAATTAAAGCATCAGGGACTTGCTATTAAGAATTGGTGTGGGAAGCAGTGGTACAGGGTCAGGCTCATCATTTGACACATCAAAATTCATCCATCGCCTTTCCATCTTCGGCAAACTCAGTGCCTTCTTCTGGTTTATGAGCCAAGCATAAGCCATCTGGGAGATTCCTGAACATGCAAATTAGAATAAGTTCGTCAAAAAATTAAAAAATTAAAAAAATAAAATAAAATATTTTCTTTCAAACGTCTCACTGGGATAGATGCCATATGTGGCTTCTCCTATGCACTTTTCCATGGTTGCAAGAAACGATTGTGGATGCTGCAGAAGTTTAAATTAGCAATTATATCCCTCTAGCAACTATTACTCAACGTAATATAGTAAACTGAATAACACTGGAACGTGTAATTTACCTATCTAAGAACTGAGCAGGCTCCGATCGTTTGCAAACTTCAAAGAAGTTGGAAAGACTCCCGGCCTCCAAAAAAGTCAAGGTAAGTGACAATTCTTACCCTGTTTCTTATGAATGGGTCGATTCAAATTATGTTTATTCCATCAACTGGTCAAACTGGTAAACACCTTAAATGCTCAAGTTAATCACTGCCCAAATCCTGTGCTCTACTATAACCCTGTATATATAAGAAAAGAAAAAAAAAAATTAATAAATAACAAAAGAAAAAGATTGTTATTCAGCCCAACCTGTATCAGCCATTACTACAATTCACAAAAACACCACCATCAAGTAACAACTTGTGAAATCCCCTTTACCCAAACGTTTTGGTTTGTTTCTTGTTTTAGGTTCATTTTGATTCTAGATTTGTTAAGAGCTTTTGGCATGTCATAAGCTCTAGGTTAGTTCTCTATCAAGCTGTGTTAGCTTGAGGTTAATGTGGTACTTCAGCCACATTACATTTGTACTCAAACGTTTTGGTTTTAACTTATTTACCAGGGTGCAGGATTACTCTCCTTTACAAAAAAAAAAAAAAAAAAAAAAAAAAGAAAAAAAAAAAAACTTGTGTTTCTAGCCATTTGAAATTATAATTTTCACACAAATCAACCAAAGTATAAAAACCCTAGATCATTTAATGATACCTAACGTGCTATTGTTTGTACCTTGTTTTTGTTTTATAACATCAACTTGAATGTAATCAAGTGAATGGGTAAAAAAGTGTAAATATATCTACCTCAAGATTCAACGTGTCCCCTCTTCACATTACCCGCATATAACCCCTGAAAAAGAATCAATACAATATGAAAGACGCAATAACCAATCCAACATACATAATTACTTAATTAGATAAACCCACAATCAAACAAATCGATGAATTTACAAAACAATTCAACATTAAAATTTGGGAAAAAATAATCCGTAACATATAATTTTAATTTGTTTCCTCAAGATCAACATTAAACAAACAATCAACAAAATCACAACAACAAAATTGGACAACAATAACCCCTAAATCAAGTTCAAAAATTGATTAAAAAAATAAACCTTTGTTTTTAAATACTTCAATTGGAAATCCCATGGTTCTATACTTCGGAGATGTTGATTGATTAGAGTGTTATGAGAAGGAAAAAGCTTTTAATGGTTGAATCAACACCATACCGCTTATTGTTTAAAATTTACACTTTCACCTTAGAGTTATGAAAACGTTTGCCCCGAAGCCCATGTGTATTTTCGGGTTTTCTAAATCAAAACGATTTTTTATAAAATTTTGACCAAATTAGGAAATAATTAGATTTAATTATTATTTTTAATTGAAAAAAGAAATCAGATTAAAAAAGTTATTACTCAAAAAGGAATGATTTGATTTTTTTGTAATGCAAAAGTCCCCACTAGGGGGGTTTTATTTTATTAGGTAAAAAAGATAAGAAGGTCTTGGGCCCCAAGTTACTCTTTGGCCTATAAATACACGTATATGCTCATAATCTAAAACCTACCATTCTCCAAAGTCGACTTCCTATCCCTCTCCTTTTCCTCTCTTGTGATCGGTCATTCTCAAGGTCGAAGCTTCGTTTGTTCGTTGCTTAGATCACAAGGTTTAGCTCACATATATCTCATTCGACAAACATCACCATGACAACCACTAACACCAGTTGCCAGGTTTCAATCTCAAACAAAAGAATTCATAGAATAAAAATGATGGTAGGACTAGCAAGGTGTAAAAACCGTCTTAACGATGCTATCATCTATGCAACACTTAAAGAGTGTAACATGGATGAAACCGAAGCATGCCGGAAGTTGAATATGATCCATGATGTTAGAGAGTTTGCTAGCTCATATAGTCTTGATGAGGTGTGCACCATGCTTAAAGAATGCAACATGGATAAAACCGAAACATGTCGGAGATTGAAGATGATCCAGGATATTAGAGTTGTTGCTAGTGAATTCAGTGTTGATTACGTGTACACCATGCTTAAAGAATGTAACATTGATAAAACCGAAACATGTCGGAGATTGAAGATGATCCAGGATATTAGAGTTGTTGCTAGTGAATTCAGTGTTGATTACGTGTACACCATGCTTAAAGAATGTAACATGGATGAAACTGAAACATGTCGGAGATTGAAGATGATCCAGGATATTAAAGTTGTTGTTAGTACATATAGTGTTGATGAAGTGTATACCTTGCTTAAAGAATGTAATATGGATCAAAGCGAAGCTACTCAAAGACTCTCGTATTTTGGTATGATATTTTTCTTTCCTTTTTTTTTTCATGTGCGTTTTATATTTTTGAACAAGTGTATGGTTATTTATTTAGAATATGTGAGGTATTTGCCTTTTATCACTGTATATATAATGGTGTGAAAAACCCTAAATATAATATGTGTATGATTTAGGGTATACTTTTGTCTAAATAGTGTTTTAAAGTGAGATTTAGGGTATACTTATAATACTACCTTTTGTTTTATTATGAAAGTACGATTGTTTTATGAACTGGCTTTGAGTGATTGTGTAGTAGGATTAGGGTTTTTACTTAATTTACATTATGTTTTGGGACTACTGTTTATGTTATTTTGTTGTCACTAACTGTTTTTGTTTTGTATTTACAGATACTTTTGAGGAGGTTAAAAAGAAAAAGGATACACGAAACAATGTAAGTAATGTTCAGTGGCGGGGAGCTAGCCGCCGAGGGAACTTCCACTCATCGAAAGTTTTTAATGGTAAGTTCTAGCCTGGAATATCTGCTACTAGATTTAGCATTTACATCTGTTATGCTCATAGACACTTCAATTAGTTTTTCAACTGTTCCTTTTGTCGTTTCAGATGCTAGTGGTGGGAGAAATTTGAACTCAGGGAGGGGATATGGTGTTAGTAATCATGTAAAGAAGGTGTTTAGGCAGAAATTACCAGTTGATTCTAGAAAAGAAAACAATGTTGGACACATGGCAGCGTAAGTTTCATTAGACCTTTTTATAAAATGCAATCATTTACACATAATCTTATAAGTAAGCTAACGCAATTGCATTTGAATTATTTTGTACGGTTTACAGTGCTGCTGCCAAAGTCAATGGCTCACCGGTTACATCTAATGGGAGTCACAATAAGCATGCGCCCAAAGTATCATCAGCGAAATTACCAATTGATTCTAGAAAAGAAAGCAATGTAGGACACATGGCCGCGTAAGTTTCTTTAGACCTTTTTATAAAATGCAATCATTTACACATAATCTTATAAGTAAGCTAACGCAATTGCATTTGAATTAATTTGAATTATTTTGTACGCTTTACAGTTCTGCTGCCAAAGTCAATGGCTCACCGGTTATATCTAATGGGAGTCACAATAAGCTTGCGCCCAAACCATCATCAGGTAATCTCAATGACCAGCACTTTTTAATTAGTTAACAGTGAACTTACGTTACATAGACACCAACCAATTATTGATAATATTTCTCAGCTTCTCTTACTAATTATATTTGGTACTGTCAGATGTTACGTCCACTACTAAAGATCCCAAAGCTGTTTCATACCAGAATACCAAGTACACTTGTTATGTTGGAACCATAGCATGTTAAATTGAAATCGGATATGTTTCAACCTCTCGGAAGGACACTCTCGGTGAAGACATCAATTGCTGCTATCCCACTCTTGGATCTTACATAGAAATAAGAAATTAAAAACCTTGTGGTTAGATTGGATTTGTGATCATGTCAAAGCTTGTAAAAACTCCTTGTAATTTTGTTCTCTAGCTCATTGCTAGTTTCTATTATAATACTTCCGCCTTTCAAAAAAAGAAAAGCCTGAAAAAGGTAATTCCATTGGCTTCAACAGCTTCATATGCATTTTCTATATATTCAAATACTTCCGGTTGTGAATCTATAGAAAAAATTGCTTCTTTACATGAAAAGGTTGTATGCTTGCTGTAATTAGTGATAATTAACTATATTGGACATAACAGTTTTGTCTTTGCAACCGTTCCACATTATGGGCAATTTACATTCTCTTTTATAGTTTCCCAGATAGCCATAGCAAGTAAAGAAGGTAAACATGATTGAAAAAAAAGATCGTATAGTTAAAAAAGGATCATAACCCAAATCAACCCATTTATAAAAAAGGATCCTATAATGCCACCTTTACTATTAATAAAAAAAAGGAATATGATAATTTCAAAAGAAGTAGAGTGACATACACTAGGTAAGAAAGAGTCATGTTCTTCAAAAGGCTTGGGCACCGTAAAGCAAACGCTTTCCATTCCTCTTTACAGATTTTACCATCTCCATCAGCGTCTGCATCAGCAAATGTCTGCACCAAGAATCATCCCACTATTAATTACTACTGTTAAAGATTGGAAAAACCAAACCAGTTTGCAGGGATCTTACTTTGTCAATAATAACGTCAAGAAGGTCATCTGATAAGTTCATCTCGGATTCTGTTAATATGGCTGTCAGTATCTGTTTGACCTATTTAAAATGAGGTGCAAAATGAGTCAATACATTATACGTGTTGCATAATCAAATCTATAATGTACGGTCAAACGGGTTAAGGGTAATTATTTGTACGGGTTGAATTTTTGTCCAAAGGTATGTATCACTATAAATATACTTAGTTAGTGGGTTGCATGCCTTAATTTATGCTTTGGGCTACTTTCAACCCATTTGACTAACTTTTTATGCTTTTGAAATATAACATGAAACAAATTGACCCATTCATAAGTAAATGGGTCAAAAGGGAGGGCTTTACCTAGTTTGAGTCTGTGTGGCGGTGGGTTCAAACCCCGTGAATTAGTCAACCAAAAGGTCGGAAATCATGGTTAACAAACAAAAGGGTCAAGAGTGCTACATGTACTCAATCTGTTAACTTCACTATAAAATGTGTTTCGCCAAGACATGGAATAGAAGAGCTTTTCATATGAAAGTTAATTGAAACAGTTACTAATATTACAGCATACTCACTTCTTCTCGCTCAATATACCCCGTTTGTCTTAAATCATAGAGCCTAAAGGCAACTGCAGGAGGAAAGAAAGATAGAAGTCATCAGGGTACATTTTTTCATGAGATAGAATTTAACTGTGTACAGAAAGATAGCTTTTACATCTTACAGTTTATTTTATCATGGATGGAAGATACTGAGAGCATGGGTGTAATTACATTTTTTTTTTTTTTTTTTTTGTTATCATCTGTTTTGGCTGCATGCGTATGGTATAGATCATATACACAGATCAAAGATGATGACAAATTTGGGATTTCATGCTCGGGTATACACATAATCATACGATTCATAGCATTAAGTGACTGTTCAAAAGGACAGCTTAACATCCACATACATATTCAAAACAAGTATTTAAACTGTTCAAAAGGAACGTAACAACCAGTTACAGGTTCAAAACAAGTACTAAAACCAAACTTACAATCACTCTTGACGAGTCTTACTTTCAAAGTTACTTATGATATCCTCATTGCTAACTGTGATGAACACATCTCGCTCAATATAAGTAACCATACGATCATTCAACAACTGATCACCGGTATTACTCTTTAGTTCCTTCTCAACGAAAGCCATTCTCCAGAAACCTCTTTGAACACTAGCTGTCACAACCGGAAGGATCAACACCAGCTTAATAAGCAAATAGACGAGATTAAACACTTCATGCTTTTTCACCTGCACAAGCTTCTTCGAGAGCTCTTTAATGTCCTTCAACCCCTTAAATCTTTTATCTTTTTTCACATCCTGAATGTACTTGTCGAGTTGATCACTGAGATGAAGCAAATCACCGGTTGAGAACTCGTTAGGATAAATTTCTGCAAGTTTGAGCAACTTTTTCTTATCAAAGGACGAAAAAGACTTAGCAGGACTCAAACATGCCACACACACAAGTAACTCCATACTTTCTTCATCAAATCGTTCGTTAAGCTCTTGGAGTTGTTTATCAATGATGGAATAGAATACGTCAACTTGAAAATGATGAAGGGTTGTTGTAGTTGGTTCTGGTTCACGATTTCTTCTTGTTAGTTTTGGAGGATGCATATCTTCCATCTTTGGAACGTTTATGTTGCTTTTTTCACAAAAGGAAACAACCGAAGCTAATAAAGATTCCCACCCATCGTTTCTTATTATTTGCAATTGTTCCTTGACTGACTTCACAAGTGACATGGCATTAACAATGTCTTGATCTTTCTTCAGTAACGCGATGTTTAGTTCACTTGAAACTCCCAAAAGTGTCTTCATTAAATGTAACATGAAAACAAACCTGAAAGAGAAAATTTCTCTATCAACCGTGCTGAGATATGAATGATGAATCGCCTGTCTTAAAATGACATTTGCCATCATATCAAGCATATCAAGTATTTCATCATAAGAGTCAATCACTTTCAAAACAGACTTGTAGTGGGGCCCACATCTAGCTTTCTCATCTGAACCTTCACAAATTTCAACCTCAATGTCTTCAAAGACTTGTGCAAGTTTTTGGAAACGACTTTCAGTTGATACGTCACTTTCCTTCCAACAAACACCGACAAGAGTAATTAACTTTTCAAGAATATAGTAAAACATACCACAATCATCGTTTTGTTGAGAAACTGCAACAAGAATTTGTTCAAGTTGTTGAGCAAAACAATGAACGTAATACGCTGATTGAGTTTCATTCTTGATCAATGTTTTGAGACCACTGACATCATAGTACATCTTCTTAACGCCATTATAACTCTGCCCACGAACATTACTAAAACTCAGTGAATTCTTCAACAGCAAAGAACTTAGCGCATCCTTAAGAGATACGTCCTTCTTATGATCCATAACACGTGAAATACCAAGAAACTTCTCAACAACATCTCCCTTTTTATCAACATACCGCAAACACACCACAATATGCTCGTCACCTACATCATCCTCATACTCATCCATCAATATAGCAAAGTATCCATTAGGCCCACCGCATATATCGTTCACAATGGCTTTAGTTGTTTCTACCGAGCACGAGTTGATCAAATCATTTTGAATCGAAGGAGCCTTATTCAACACATCTTTATCAAAATTCTCATCACCTTTTGTAACCATTTCTATCATCCCAACAAATTCATCATTGTTAGCAATTCTCAACGGATGATCTTCATTGATCTTGATTCCGAAAGATAAGTAAAACCTTAAACAAAGAACAGGAGCGAGCAACGGAGGCCGGTTCATTTGCTTATTATAGTAATCTATGATGTACATTAACAAATTGAGCTGTTGCGAGAAAATGTCCATACCGGAACCATTCTCGGATTCTTGAGTTTCAGGGCAGGTGTCATTTTGTTGCGAGGAAGAACCTTCTTCCAACTTTGCTTTCAGTTGAGCTGGAAAAAAGCTATCCATTGTGTCTGCAGTCTAGTAAAATTAATAAAAATACAAACAAAAGTACTCATTTAGATGTATGTTAAACTCTAGTTCAGAAGTAAAAAGATTATCGCACCAAATTAGAGATAGACATTATATGTAAACGGATAAATGGACAAGGTTTTCCGTTGTTACCCAGATGTACGCATGCTAACCTTCCTTTGACCATTTTCGACCCTTTCCCTCACACCTCTAAATGTGTACCTAGTGAGGCTTTGAACCCTGGACCTCTTGTGAGGTCATCGGGTGCCTAACCAGTAGGCCAATGTCCTGATGGTATCGACATTATATGAAATAAACTATATTTTGGTTTTTTTCTTTGTACTCCGTATTAAATACTAACGAACTTCTTATTTTTTTCCAATTTAGTCGAGTTGTTAAAAGATCGTTTTGTGTGATAAAAATCTAAAACCAGATTTCAAATAAAATTAATTTGTAACAAACCTGTTACAAAACTAAGCCTGTCTTTTGACTTAAGTTATTTTAAAAAGAACTAGCCAATGTCCTGATGGTATCGACATTATATGAAATAAACTATATTTTGGTTTTTTTCTTTGTACTCCGTATTAAATACTAACGAACTTCTTATTTTTTCCATTTTAGTCGAGTTGTTAAAAGATCGTTTTGTGTAATAAAAATCTAAAACCAGATTTCAAATAAAATTAATTTGTAACAAACCTATTACAAAACTAAGCCTGTCTTTTGACTTAAGTTATTTTAAAAAGAACTAAAAAAAAGAGGAATTCACTATATGTTTTGAGTGTTTTAAAACAAGGATTACAAGTCCGAGTAATCAGCTACTACTCGGTCGCTACAAAGTCAATGATTTTTCATAGCAAAGTCAAAACTTGATCAAACTCGGATTGAAGTATTTGAACGATAGCATTGATGTTTATAAAAGTATATTTATCGTCGTATGGACAATTCTATGGTCCTATGAAGATGACATACATATAATTTCAAAATGTATATATAAAAAAGTTCAAGCCTCGCCCAAGCCGATTACTAGCTACAAGGTAGCCGACCGCTCAAGTATTAACAGCCGAGTAACTAATAAACTTTTTGTTACACAACAAAAAATATGGTTATAAACAATCACGTGACCATAAAGTGGCACTTAGAATAAATTAAACAATACTACCAATACAATTTACATGTGCAAATAAATAAATTCGAAGGTTTTTTTTTTTTTTTAAAACAAAATTAACACTATATCATAAAAATCCATAAATGTCCTGAGACCCTCAAGACCTACTACGCTACTAGTTGTTACACTTCATTAAAAAAGAGCCCCAACCAGGCAACAAGCCAACAACTACAATAGTCTACTTTTTTACTTGCACGTGTGACAAGTCATAACTAATTCACTATATAACATTATTTGTAACAACTTTAACAAAAAGTAGAAAAAAGAAAAGTAAAAAGAAAAAGTTTTGAGTATTTACCGTTTGATTCTGTGTAGAAAGTAGAAGAAGACGGCAAACAGTTAAAAGTAAAAACCTACTTCTTTAAACTGTGTTTTGATTATGGGCTCAAAAAAAAAAAAAAAGAAAAAAAAAGTAGATTCTTAAAATTGTGGGCTTAAAATAATAAAGTTGGGCTAAAATAAGCCCATCATGATGAATACTTTTTTTTTAGTCCAACTAGAATACTAGTGTGACTCTAATTCGTATCTTTTATGTTTATGATTTTGGTTAGTCGACTAAACAACGAGGTTTAAACTTATCGACACATATACTCAAACATTATACGTTTTAAAGGCTGACTTGAGACCTCTCGTATTCTGGTAATGACAACCTTTTGCTACTGTGTCACGTTTTATTCACGTAAGTTATACCAATACGGAGTACTTTTTAAATCACTAAATTTAATAAAAAAGACGTTTAGATTAATTTTTATTATTAAAAACCTTAAATATCTCATTTTAGTAAGTTTTTAACACAGTTATTGATATATTAGTACCCATTATATTTCTGACAGTGCTTCCACGGGGTTCTAAAACTAGTACTCCGTATAAGTTTAAACAATTAACCTGTCAAAAATAATTATATACAAAAATTTTGCAATTTTTTTTTTTAAAACAAAACTATGTTACCATTCATTCAATTAGTACCAATAAAATGAATATTATTTATAAAAGTATACTACACAAATCCTTAAAAACATGTTTTCCCAGGTTTTATCAAGGGACATGCCACATGTTCGACAAAATGTCTCAAAGAACACAACTTTGCAACACTTTTGGTTTTTTTGATGTTCTTGATCTTGTTAACTACTGTAAACAAACACCCAATGTCACAAATGTGACTAAAGTTCATGCTTTAGCTTTAAAAGTTGGTGTTCTTGCTCATCTTCCTACTTGCACGTCACTTGTTATAGCTTACACGCGAGCAGGGCGTTATCTTTCGTCCGTCGCAGTTTTTCGTGAGGTTTTTAACAAAGATGTGGTGGTTTGGAATGCAATGATGACTTGTGCAGTCGAAAATGGAAAACTTTTTGATGCAACACGAGTATTTATGCAAATGCTGCAAGGACGAGTTCAGTTTGATTCTGTAACTCTTGTGATTGTTGTTTCAAACAGGTTAGCATGTTTACAGTGTGTACATAGTTTAGGATTAAAGTTTGGTTTGCTTTTGGATACTGATTTGTGTAATGCGCTTATTAACGCGTATGCTAAATGTGATGAGTTGTGTTTGTCGGAGAACATGTTTGCTGAAACAGAAGTGAAAGACATTGTTTCATGGAACTCGATGATTAGTGGTTGTTTAAGCAATGATTGTCCTGATAAGTCTTTATGGTATTTCAAGAAAATGGTTTTGTGTGGAGTACAACTTGATAATGTGGGATTGTCATGTGCTATTGCAGCGTCGACTTGTTTGCAAGATTTAGATATTGGTAAGGTTTTACATGGGTTCGGGTTAAAAAATGGATACAATGAAAGTTCTCATGTTTCTGTACTAAACGCTCTTGTTTCGTTATACTCTAAATGTGGGGATATTAATGATGCTGAAATTGTGTTTAAATCGATGTATAGCAAAGATTTGGTTTCTTGGAATACAATGATTAATGGGTTTGCTTCATACGGAATGATTTTTGAAGCGTTTAGTCTCTTAAGACAAATGCAAGTTAGAGGATCAGTACAACCAGATACAGTGACAGTACTTGTTGTACTTTCATTATGTGCAGAATCCTTGTTTTTACGAGAGGGAAAAAGCATTCACGGGTTCGTTATAAGAAGATTGTTTGGATTAGACGTGTCAGTGATTAATAGTCTTATGAACATGTACTCTAAATGCAATCAAATTGATAAGGCCAGGAGTCTGTTTGTTTCTTTACAGGATAAAGATTTGGTTTCCTGGAATACAATGATATCGGGATATGCCCAAAATGGGAAACCAACGTTTGCTCAAAATATGTTCAAGAAACTGATGTACGAGTGTTTGGGATGCAGTTTATCAACGGTTCTCGCAGTTCTTTCTTCTTGTGATTCACATGAATCTCTAAAATTTGGTGAATCTTTACATAGTTGGGCAATGAAATTAGGCTTCTCAACTAGTTTCCTTACGGTTAATTCATTAATTTTTATGTACACGAACTGTGGACACTTGAGAGCTTCTTTTGCATTGTTACAAAGTGTTTCAAGAGATGCCGACACTGCTTGTTGGAATGCTATGATTGCCGGATGCACACAAAACGGGTACTTTTTGGAAGCTTTAGAAACTTTTAAGTTCATGAGACGAGAAGCATATGCAAAACATGATGTCGTTACCCTCGTAAACGTCGTATCAGCTTGCGGAAATCTTGAATTAGTGCCTAATGGGAAACTGGTTCATGGGTTTGCTGTAAAAACTCTGGTTGATGATGATGTTCGTGTAAAGAATGCTGGGTACTATGTTTCTTTAGCGAATACATATGTTGGTGCAGGGAGTTGGAGTGATGCAGTGAAGTTGAGAGAGTTTGTGGATAATGTGAGGTTAAAGAAGCCGGCAGGCTGTAGTCTTGTTGATGTTGCTTAACTGTATTGTAAATTGCTCGTATAAATTACAAAAAGGAAAAAGATTGGGAGACCTAAAAGATACGACTAATTTTGTGCCTAACTTATGTGTTATTACTTGATTGGATTGTGAAAAAGTAGGTCTTGTTGATACAATCAATGAATTATCACAAAATTAGGCATAACTTTTAGGTCTCTCAATTATTTCTCTTACGAAAAAGGTTTGATTAAATCTAAAGATTTTGTTAATTACTTGTTACTGCGATATTTATTGTGGTTATACATAAGTTTTTCATAAATCTAATTGTAACAAAGTTAGGTGAATTTGGATTACAACATATTCTAATAAACTTATGCCAAAAAACCGAAAAATTATTGGTTGCAAATAGATTATATTACGTATATGAACAAACAAACTTTGTACAACTGACTTACATAGAAGAAAAAAGTTTACAGTACGAGCCAACAATCCAATGTCATAATCAACATCTTTGTTACCTTTTGTCCAAGCGGTTTACACATAATCGCACATTTCGTCATTTTTTAACTTGCTTGCACCATCCGTCCATGTGGTTGCAAAATCTTGCAACGTTAGTCCTTTTAATCAACGACCGTTACTTTTTGTGGTTAAGTCCCTCACGTGCATAAAACGTGAGGGCATATTAGTATTTTCGCTTCTCGGGACGAAAGATACAATAACGGTCATGTTTATTTGACTTCTGTACCTCATTTTTTTTAATTGAACTTGGCTCACTCATCCCACTATCGGGTAAGAAACTGGTACTTCTCGACACATTAATACTGGGAGAGTGGGAGGCAACAATTTCTTGTGAATAAACTAAAACGAGAGAGATAATTGGATTAGAGAGTGTTTCAGGTATGGTTGTTTGGCTAAAAATCTGAATGAGAATCGATAACTGGGCTTGTGTGCGCGTCTGAATGTTGCATGGCAGACTCATTTCAAGTACCAAAGACATTCAAAGGAGCTTTGATACAGTGATTCTAACATCAATAATATCAGCACAAAACAATTTTATGTTGCTACTACAAAATCAGAGAAACAATTAATGATCAACAATTACTTATAAGAAGATAACACAAGCAACAATCATATAAGAACAAATATGCATTCAAAGAGAAAAATTGGCTACATATTAACCACACACGTTCAAACACATGCGTGAATCAGCACATCTGAACCCTATTCAATTAGAAAAGAACTCGAAAATTCCTAGAAAATGCTACCATTATTATCAAATTCTGCAGTTTTTCAACTATAGATTAATAGATATATGGTGTAAATAGATGATGCTTAGATTTGAGGAACTAATAAGAGAGAATTTCGTTGCTATGATTCAAGGTTATTCAACATCCTCCTAAGGTGAAAGTAATACCAGTAGATAACAAGAATAATACAAAAGTATAAATTCAAGTTGAAGTATTCAGTACAATATATGAATAAAATTCAAATTTATGTAAACCCATGGGAACTTTAAAGCTGACACAAATATTTCCCACGTCTTCTTTCTGTTTGCTAAATCTACTGATGCTGACAGAATGTTCCAAAGCCTTTGCCTTTGAGAAACCACTGGTGGAAAAAGACTCGTACCATGATAAGATCCTTGCAATCTGCATAGATGGGCGTGATAGCTCTCTTCATCATCCAACAGCTGATATATATGGTTCATCAACAGCCACAAATCTGGCAGTGGCTACTAGCCTACTACCCCGTTATTTGCTTTGAATTCCATCTGGAATGTCATATGAGGAGGCCCGTCAACAAACAACACGGATTCAATGTCGGTGGAAAAGCCAGTCTTTTTGTTCTTGCTCTTCGGTCATACAAAGGATTTAATGTCATAAGTTTACATACAGCTTGATTATATCTATGTTTTGGCATGAACATGATGTATATACACAAATTTAAGCACACTGGAGTTGAGATAGTTGACCTTTCTGCCATTCGAGCTAACGGAAATAGGTATTGATACTTCGAATATTAAGCTACGAAAGGGTAGTTCACAAGTCACAACAAAACAATGAGCCTGACCATCTCACGGGCTATTTGAATTCTATAACTTCACTCCCACACAACAACCTTAATTTATTCAGCCACAATTCCTGAGGCTGTACACCAGCCACCCTCATCTGATAAAGCAACTTAATAGCTTCAACAAGGCACCCATTTTGTACCAAACTAGTCAGCATAGCATTCCAACATGCACGATTCCTCCTACTTTCATTCATATCAAAAACCCTTTTCGCATCATTCATCAACCCGAACTTCCCATACATATTAACCAACCCACACTGCACATAACTCTTAGACGCCAATCCTAACTTAATCGCATTAGCATGAACCTGCCCACCACAATTCCCATCATCACTTATCTTAGAACAAGCACTAAGCACACTAGACAACGTAAAACTATTCTTCCTAACACCCTCTTTCCCCATCTCATTAAAAACCTCAAAAACCTCACGAAACCATTCCTCCTTACAATTATTAATAATCCTAGCAGTCCACACCACAACATTTCTCCTCGAACCAATCTGATCAAAAACCATATCCCCGTCATCAAAACACCCAACCTTCCCATAAAAACTAATCAACGAACTCCCCACAAACAAATCACCTTCATACCCCGACTTCACCAACCACCCATGAACCTGCTCACCAAGTTCCCCATTCATCGTCTCTCCACACGCCTTAAGCACACACACCATAATCCAACTAACCGGAAAACTCCCACAACTATACATTATATACCGAAACTTATCACTTACAAACAACCTAATCACTTGTTCATACTCACCATTATCAGCATAGCCCGCAATCATAATTGCCCACGAATTAAAATCCCTTTTAGACATTTCATCAAACACTTTACGCGCATTGTCCAAACTCCCACAAGACACATACATTATCAAAACACGGTTAACCAAACTCAAAGGCAACCGTTTTTTACAGGTTTTTGTCATATGGGTATGTACTAGAACTGATTCATTAGAATCTTGGCACTGGGTGCATTCTTTAATTAGTGAAATGTAGACGGCATCGGGTACGGGAAAACGGAGCGTGTCGAGTAGGCGTAAGATGTCGGATGGTGTTGTGGTTGTAATGGGTTTTGGTTTGTGGGTTTTGATGGGTTTTAAGGGTTTATAGTGGGGTTTTTGAAGAGGTAAGTTAATGGTGGTGTTTTTGGCGGGAAGGTGGTTGGTGGGTTTATGGGGTTTAGGGTTTAAGGAAGTTGAATTTGTTGTTTTTGTTTGGAGAATCATTGTGTTGCTTGTGTGGACTTGATACATTTGGGGTGGCAATTAGGAGGATGATAGAAGAAACCAGACCAAATAGACCGGATGAAACATATTTCTGTCCAATCATTTTCCTTAAATTCGTCTTCAGTCCGGTTCATTTCGGTTTTAGACAACGCACTGAACCGGACCGGATCGACCCGGACCGAACATTTTGGTCTGGTCCCCAGTCTCGTGTTTTGGGCCAAAACGTTTTTTGGTCCGGTCCGGGCTGGTATTGGTTGGTGCGATGTCTGGTCCAGTTTTCGGACGGTCATCAGCCCTAGTGACAACGTCTTTGACTACTACATTGGTCGGGTAAAGGTTAAAGCTCATGTTGCGCAAATTTTTTGTCTTGTTGAGATAACAACAATGTTAGAAAAAGATAATAGTTATGCTTACATTTTGCAGAATAAAACACAAACTAATTAACTATAACTGTTAGCTCATAAAAGCTATTTGGGTATTCATTTTGGCCAAAAGTTTAATGAAAATCATTCCTCTCACGGATGATTCTTGCAAAAGTTAGGCCTCGAAGTTGCCAGCGTAAAGTTTGCACCTTTGCGGCTTTGCCTAGTTTGTTGTTCTTCTTCTGAAAATATTAGTTGCTATTTTGCTTCAGTTCGATGTCACTTATGTCATAATCATAAAGCATGTCTCTAACACGTCAACTTCTATAGATATGTAAAAAAAGTTGAATTATTTAGTGAAATTGCAACACTGCTTGTTGGTTGCTGACTTACTGTGGTAAGGGCTTTGGAAAAATTGAGGTATTACGAATATGAGGCAATATGTAGTCGAGTAAAAAAAATCAATGGTACCCAATCCCGTCTTCCACAAGGTATGGAGGAGGTGAGATGTAGACAGCCTTACCCCTACCCAAATGTATAGAGGCTGCTTCTGGAGGACCCTCCGGCCATTTTTGCACCAAATGTTACATTACTCGCATCAATGCAGAAATACATTACAAAGTTTACATACATATAAAGGATCATCAACATTTACTCAACGATACTCGATTGACATGAACAATATTCAACCATATGTGATCGATTAATATTATCATAGATGGAATAAGTCGTTCACATATGACTAATATCAACTAAAGAATATGTCATTTAACATTAGCATTATATGTAACCTCTCAGACCAACAACAAAGTCAACGAGCCACAACTAGAAATGTCGATACTCATATGAATGTCAATTTTTGGGCATTTTACCTATTATTAGCCAAACGCGAAAGATTGTAGAATTGAAAAAGAAGCATCCAAATCAACAACAATCATTCTAAGGTTAGCATCAGCTTGTAATCCAACTTATCATTCCAAAATCCACTATTCCTGTGGCCCACATTCATTCCAAATTCTCTACACCTAACTTTTGTATACGTTATCGAGAAATTTTTATCAGTAGTCGGGTCGAATTCTATGAGGTTTAGGCCTAGCTATAAGACTGTCGGTTACCCAACCTGCGAGCTCCCCATCACATTTAGCATGATTAAATTCCCTTTCTACATATTCCAATGATATTTGCAGCATTCCCCCACAATCGTCAGATATGCCTATGGAATTTAGCCCAACGTTTTTCTCCAACCAGTAGAGGTAACTGACATGGAACATCGACTTGAGCATGTCTTGTTGTGTACATACTTCTTTCAATATCACCAGTTCAATTTATTTATTTTTTAAATTATTATTCAAAGATGAAGGCTCACAGTAGTAAAAAGAAACTGTACATACTTTCACCAAAAACACGTTTAAGTCCATAAAGACTTTTGGTGGTAAAGTGTACAAAAGTTTAAGGACTTAAACCACATTTTTTGTATAAGTATGGAGATCCAACTGTAACAATCAACGTCGTATAATTAAGCAAAGAGGCTAATGAAATAAGATAACCAAAAATAATAGCAGTGAGGGGCAGAGGCACTTTTTGTCTAGTGGCTTCAAAACAAAAATTAATAGTGTTTGTATACAATGGGTTCAAAACGAAAATTGATGCTAAATCGTTCAATTTGCACTAAGAAAAATATAAATATATTGATGTTTATTGGGCTCAGTTGAGCCCTCTCGGTTCTATGTAGCTTGGCCCGATTTAGCTGTGCAACTCAAAGAAGGTTTTGTGGGACAAGTAGCAGCCACACTTCCAAACACGAACTGACTTTTACAATTCTCAGGAACATGCAGATGATCAAGGAAAATAACAGATTGACAAGAAGGTTTTGTGGGACGAGTAGCAGGCACACTTCCAAACACGAACTCGCTTTTACAATTCTCAGGAACATGGAGATGATCAGGGAAAATAATAGATTGACAAGAAGATACAGGCAACTTCTTTTGCATCACATCAAGCTCTGGAGATGACAGTTTTAACTCATTAGAAGCAGAATGAGTATTGATGGCGGATGCAGTCGTATTCTTAGACAGTCACTATATACAAGTTACATGAACAAAAAGATCGTCAGATGCTGATATACTTTGTTGTGCAGTTGAATGTTGCTGTCAAAGTTCTGTCTTTTTAGAAGTATCAGATATAGTAGTAGCTTATCAGAGATGCCTGTTTCAGTTGTATCCGATATGCGATAGGCTTTTAGAAATGTTGTTTAGTATTCTGGTTGGGCTTGTCCAATCCAGGTTGTTGTTTAATTGTTTGTAATATGTTTTGATATTAATATATTTCATCATTTGCACCAAAAAGAAAGAAAATCTTGCATCATAAGTTAAGCCTATAAATACAAGCTCATAAACTAGGGGAAAAATTGAAGGAAGATGCATCCACCTTTGTATGTGCATATGAAATGTGTGGTTGTGGTCACTTCTTATCATTCTCATTTCAATTATTCTTTTCATTTGATCCTAACTCCATAAATTAGAACCTCGCATTCTCTCTTGAGAATTCGATTTACTCTTCTTCTCCATCTACTTTCTTGTGATCGACTTTCAGGTTTACCTGAAGAAGCTTCGTTTGCTCGTTGCTTTAATCGATCACAAGGTTTAGCCCTCATATATCTCATTTGACAAACATGACAACTACAAACACCAGTTGCAAGGTTTCAATCCCAAGCAAAAGATTCGTTCATAAAATCAAAAAGACCATAGGATTAGCATTATGTAAAAACCAACATAACGATGATATCATCTACACAGCACCTAAAGAATATAACATGGATCAAAACGAGACATGTCGAAGGTTGAAGATGATTCATGATATATTTTTGTTAGAGGTGACGTTGATGCATCAGCTTATGAATGGGTTGATTGGCTTTCTTTTTTATCTTTAGCAGGCCAAAGTTGTAAAGTACGTATTGTCATAAATAATTGATCATCTTTGATAGCCACGCATGAAACTCAACCATATGATATTCGCACATTCTAACACTTGCATTTCCTACGGTTTTTGTGTTTCAAATTATCAGAGTCCACATGTGACTCTTGTTGTTCCCTTTTACTTGTAACTTAGTTTGAGACAGAGTTTAAGATTACAAACTAAAGTGAACTTTCAAAATATTTTATAAGTAAGAATGTAAGCAACACAAGATAATAATTTTCAATGTTTAAATTAGAAATGAATAAAAAATTACAAGGAATTAGTGCGGAATATATATATCAAAGCTAAACTAATCCTAACTGAAAACACAATGTGCAGTGTTTTCCTCCTTTACTTAAACATATAAAAAGAAGTAAATGTTTAAGTATGAACTTGGTCTCTAATAAAGAAGCAAATGCTCTTTTGTAAAAAAAACAAAATTTGATAAAAATAAAAAGAAAAAGAAATAAAAAATAAAAACCCAATCGACCCACTCATAAGTTGATGAATTTCAAAGATATATGGACATCACTGTGACAATCAACATCGTATAACTAAGCAAAGATGCTAATGAAATAAGATAACCAAGAATAATAGCAGTGATGGGCGGAGGCACTTTTTGTCTAGTGGCTTCAAAACAAAAATTAATAGCGTTTGTATACAATGGGTTCAAAACGAAAAATGATGCTAAATCGTAGTAAATTTGAACTAAGAAAAATATAAATATATTGATGTTTATTGGGCTCAGTTGAGCCCTCTCGGGCCTGATTTAGCAGTGCAACTCAAAGAAGGTTTTGTGGGACGAGTAGCAGCCAAACTTCCAAACACGAACTCACTTTTACAATTCTCAGGAACATGGAGATGCTCAGGGAAAATAACAGATTGACCAGAAGATACAGGCAACTTCTTTTGCATCACATCAAGCTTTGGAGATGACAGTTTTAACTCATTAGAAGCAGACTGAGTGTTGATGGCAGATGCAGTCGTATTCTTAGAGATGGTCACTATATACAAGTTACATGAACAAAAAAATCGTCAGATGCTAATACACTGCAGCAATGAGCTAATTATAACTAATTACAGCAATCTTACAAACTTCCTTTGTAAACAAAAAGGAATGCTGATTAAGCGTTGACATTACCTGATGATAGTTTGGATACCATCTTATGACTGTGACTCCCATTTGATATAGCTAGCTTGCCATTGGCATTGGCAGCAGAACTGTAACACGTACAAAATAATTCAAATGCAATTGCATTAGCCTCGATAAAAGATTATCTGAAGCAAAATAATGATTGCATTCTATAAAAAATTATATGTCTAATGAAACTTACGTTGCCATGTGGGTGCCATTGCTTTCTTTTCTAGAATCAACCGGCATTGTCGGCCTCGGCCTCCACACCTTCTTTACATTATTATTAGTAACACCATATTCCTTTCCTGAGGTCAAATTCCTCCTACCAGCATCTGCAACAACAAAAGAAACAGTTAAGTTCATATACCAGTTGCTGACAGATATTGTAACTATTACACATCAGCATAATATTGTAACTATTACGGTCTAATCATTGCCCATTTATATAGCTATATGCAGGTGAAAGGTAAAATTAGTATATAGACAAAAAAAAAAAAAAAAAAAAAAAAAAAAAAAAAAAAAAAAAAAAAAAAAACCATGTGAGTTTGCACCCGTAATTACACAAACTCGAAAAACTAAGAAAAGTGGTCTATGGGCATAAATATTAAATCCAAGCTAGAATTGTAATTTGTAAGCCGCATACCATTATAAACTTTGGGTGAGTAGAAGTTCCCCTGGCTAGCTCCCCGCCGTTGATTATTCCGTTTGCCAACCTGAATAAAAATGCAGAAACAACTAATGAATTGCCATGACATTAAGATACATAGTTTCCAAGCCCAATATAGTAGAAAGTAGATTATTCCAAATACCAAACTTCACTCAAGACACAACTCTGTACATCAAATGTAATATTAATAGCTGAATAAGAAGTACAAAATTGAACATTACTTACACTTTTTTGCTGTATATCTTTTTTCTGTTCAACCTCTTGAACATTATCACCATTACTTACACTTTTTTGCGTATCGTTTTTCTTTTCAGCCTCTTGAACAGTATCACCATCACTTACACTTTTTGGCGTATCTTTTTTATTTTCAACCTCTTGAAAAGTATCTGCAAATTAAAGACAAAAGAAAAAGATCATTTACACATCTACTTAAACAGTAGTCCCACAACATTGAAAACACAACTACTTGAACAAGTCACAAGTGTTAACTAAGTAAAACCTTAAACCCTAGCCCTACTATACAGCCATTCAAAGCCAATTCATAAAACACTCAGTACCATCTTATAAACAAATAGATATTAATTTCAAAAGTATACCCTAATTCTCACTTTAATTTAGAACAGTATTTAGATAAACAACCTTAAGCTAATCACAAACATACAATCCAGAACTAAAACAAACACACCCGCGAAAGAAAATCAAAACCTTTGTCTAATTAGGGTTTTGTATACAAGTATATATATATAACAGTTATAAAAACAGAAATACTTCACATATTCTAACAAAATAATCACATACACTTAATCAAAAACTAAAAAACACATATATAGCAACAAGAGAAAAATATCATACCAGTATACAAGAGTCTTTGCTTAGCTTCAGTAGGATCCATATTACATTCTTTAAGCATGGTGTACACGTCATCAACACTATTTTTAATATCAACAACAACTCTAATATCCTGGATCATCTTCAATCTCCGACATGTTTCGGTTTGATCCATGTTACAGTCTTTAAGCATGGTGTACACCTCATCAACACTATATTTACTATCAACCTCAACTCTAACATCATGGATCATCGTCAACCTCTGACATGTTTCGGTTTTATCCATGTTACAGTCTTTAAGTATTGTGTAGATGGCATCATCGTTAAAGAGGTTTCTACAACTTCCTAATCCTGCTTTCTTTCTGATGTTGTTAAGGGATCTGTTGCTAATTGGGATTGATCTGTTGCTAATTGGGATTGAAACCTCGCTACTGGTGTTTTTGTTTGGCTGGATTGAAACCTCACAACTGGTACTGTTTGTGGTTGTCATGGCGATGTTTGTCGAATGAACAGTATCACCATCATTTACACTTTTTGGAGTGTCTTTTTTCGTTTCAACCTCTTGGACAGTATCACCATCACTTACACTTTTTGGAGTTTCCTTTTTCTTTTCAACCTCTTGGACAGTATCACCATCACTTACACTTTTTGGAGTTTCCTTTTTCTTTTCAACCTCTTGGACAGTTTCACCATCACTTACACTTTTTGGAGTATCTTTTCTCTTTTCAACCTCTTGGACAGCATCAGAGTTACTTACACTTTTTGGCTCAACCTCTTGAACAGTATCACCATTTTTCTGTTCAACCTCTTGAACAGTATCACCGTTACTTACACTTTTATCTTTTTTCTGTTCAACCTCTTGGACAGTATCAACGTCACTTACACTTTTCGGTGTATCTTTTTTCTTTTCAACCTCTTGGACAGTATCAACGTCACTTACACTTTTCGGCGTATCTTTTTTCTTTTCAACCTCTTGGACAGTATCAACGTCACTTACACTTTTCGGCGTATCTTTTTTCTTTTCAACCTCTTGGACAGTAGTATCACTGTCGCTTACACTTTTTGGCATATCTTTTTTCTTTTTAACCTCTTGAAAAGTATCTGCAAATAAAATACAAAACAAAAAGATCATTTACAACAGAATTAACATAAACAATAGTCCCACAACATTCAAAACACTACTTAAACAAGTCACAAATGTAAACTAAGTGAAACCTTAAACCCTAACCCTACTATACAGAGTAATAGGGAAAATTAATAATCAATCTTTCATATGCTGTTTAGATTAATAAAACACGGATATACATATCTATAAGACATCTATATACAGGGTACATATTTTCTTATTTTTAGGAGCCCATGTCATTTGTCTAACTTCTTAGACAAATGCAAAAACTTCTTATGTTCTTGACATGCACGAGTAATTTGATCAAGCCATCCTAACCCCTTTATTTTGCTTCTAAATTACAAGGATACCATGTTTTGTTTTCAGATAACATTTAATGATGGGTTGAAGTAGCATTGACTCGTCATCTATGTGAAAAAAGTGGGGCATGTTAGGGTTTTCTTTAAAGCAAAAACTGGCACTTCACTCGCTGAAAGTAAAGCATCAAAGAATTTTGGTGCACTGGGTACTAAATAATTAAGATTGTATCTTAATCAACACATTCAGTCAGCTACAAAGCAGAAAGCGAAGTGCACAATGAAGTTTAAATATTTAGTAAAAAGAAGTCTATGTTTGGTTATACCATCTTAATAAATAAAATAGATTAAGATAATTTAATTAGAACAGTATTTTGATAAACAACCGTAAGCTAATTACACACATACAATCCATAACTAAAACAAACACACACGCGAAAGAAAATAAAAACCTTTAATTAATTAGGGTTTTGCATACAAGTATATAACAGTGATAAAAACACAAATACTTCACATATTCTAACAAAATAATCACATACACTCCATCAAAAACGAAAAACACGTATATAGCAACAGCAGAAAAATATCATACCAAAATACGAGAGTCTTTGAGTAGCTTCGCTTTGATCCATATTACATTCTTTAAGCATGGTATACACTTCATCAACACTATTTTTAATATCAACAGCAACTTTAACATCATGGATCATCGTCAACCTCCTGCGTGTTTCGGTTTGATCCATGTTACAGTCTTTAAGTGTTGTGTAGATGACATCATCGTTAAAGAGGTTTCTACAACTTCCTAATCCTGCACTTTTTCTGATTTTGTTAAAGAAATTTTTGGATGGCGGGACTGAAACCTCGCAACTGGTGTTTGTGGTTGTCATGGTGATGTTTGTCGAATGAGATATATGTGAGCTAAACCTTGTGATCTAAGCAACGAACAAACGAAGCTTCGACCTTGAGAATGACCGATCACAAGAGAGGAAAAGGAGAGGGATAGGAAGTCGACTTTGGAGAATGGTATGTTTTAGATTATGAGCATATACGTGTATTTATAGGCCAAAGAATAACTTGGGGCGCAAGTCCTTCCTATAATCTAACTAGAACTTTAGGTTTAATTAAAATAATTAAGTCGAACATTCTAGACTTTAGTCCACATTCGACATTCCATAATCAGTTAGACTCGGAGCTCTCCTTGAGAGTGGGCCGCCGTTCAAAAACCTCAAAGTTTTATATGTGCACGCATAGTTTTTTTTTTTTTTTTTTTTTTTTTTTTTTTTTTTTTAAGAAAAAACCAATTATGTGATAAAATATATTGTTAAAAAAAAAAAGGTGATAAAATATCTAAATGGGTCATATTTTAATTTGAACGTTTAAATATTTAATTTGGATCATATCTGATAAAACGGTGACTCTTTTTATATTACATTAGTTTTCAAAACGTCTTATGTATTTTCACTCAAGGCCCCCCAAAACTCAGGGACATCCTTGTTAAGTCAGATATTATTAACTAAACTCGAATTGTTTATGTAAGTAAAAAAGTGCATTTAATATAAATTGATTATGCATACACTACAAAAATACAAGCCTTTTGGGACGCCACTTTCGAACCAAAAAAACAACGAAGTCATCCCAAAGAAATTTATGGTACGACAAATCGTCCCATTCTGGTCGTCATATTTTCTTTGTCCCAAAAAAATATGGGACGACATCTCTTTGTAAATTTGGTACGACATTTAGTTGGGCCCACAAGCAAGTCAACAAAATAAAACAAAACGGGACGACATCTTATATGAAAAGAATGGACGAGTTTGACTTCCCAACGGTATTATTATTATTTTTACTTTCTGAACTACTTTTTATTAAAGAAGAAAATGTTTCTAAAAAACAAAAGAGGACAACTTTTGCAAAATCCAAAGGGACGATATTGTCGTCCTAAATTATTTTTTCTTATTTAATGTTAATTCATTTGGGACGAGGCTACGTGGCACCAAAGCAAAACGGGATGACACTTGTCTTTAATTTAGGGACGACATTGTCGTCCCATTTGTTCCTGGGTGCAAAAAAAAATACAGCACAGGTGCATATTTTTCAGATTTTTTTCCGGAAAAAATCTACCAAAACCTGCATATTTATAACCTGTAATCAACCCCAATTCGACAATATGATACAATACCAAATTACTAAACGATACAATACCATTCTATTCCACGAATCCATGATACCATTCGACAAATACGATACAAATTAAATTACAAGTCACAAAGTTACTAATTAACATGTTCAAAGTTACTAACAAGTCATAAAGTTAACAAAAATAGTAAAATCTTTTGTCCCTATGCCTACTCCTCGTCTGACTCCGACTCCGACTCTGACTCTGCCCCCGCCTCCTCCACCTCACTACTACTATCATCAATATTTTTGGGAATGCGGCTCAAATGAGGATTATTTTGTAAAACGTATTTGTTAAGGACGTCGGGTGGCGGCATTTCATAATTTGAACTAGAACCCGGGCATGTAGTAGAGCCAGGAAAGGAGGGACGATAACAATTGTTAAAAACATTTTTGGGGTCGGGAAAGGGAGCTTGGATAGCAGCAAGGCCGGGAAATGAAGCAGGATTAGGTGGGGGAAATGGAACCGGAAATGGATTACCTTGGTTGTTGTAAAAGGTAAAAAAAAATGCCCAAGGAAAGATTCAAAGGTGTCCATTCTAGAATTAGTCGCATTAGCAGTTTCCCTAGCCAATCTAGCCTCTTGCTCGGCCACGATAGCCCGTTGTTGAGCCTCCTCAGTTTGCTTCTTATATAACTATTTCTCTTGATGTTTTCGCCTCAACAACTTCGTCATTTGCTCCCGAGTAATATAATCTTCTTCATATGGCAGACGTTTGGACTTACTAGTGCCCGTCATCTTCCTTCCCCTACCTGACATGTTTTGGCGGTTGTCACTCGGAACTACTTTATCCAAGATTTCTTGCTCGGTCATCAACGGGGCTGTACCGACTTTAACTTGATCATAAAGGGACTTCATCTCCATCTGTGCAAGTTCAAAAAAAAAAAGTATGTTACAAACAAGTAAGTTAAAAAAAAAAAAAAAAAAAAAAAAAAACGTAACTTGATCTTAATGACGCATGTTAAGAGATAAATTACTTACATAAGCCGTCTTGTTATCTTTTGTTTTAAATTTTCCCTATTTTATTGAATGCCCCTTCCTCTATGTTTCGACCAATGGTTCATTTTCCCCCTATTCCTAATCCTCAATACATACAATATAAAATAAATTAATAATGAGCTATATATAAACAATAAATAGACCTTTGAAAATCCCAAAAATTATAATAAGTCTTACATAATTGTTCCTTCCTTGTACGAAGGATTGTCTGCCCTGGTAAGTTAGTATCTTATTTTTGGCTCGATTTTCGGCATTTTTCTTGGACCTTTCCATCCGATCCGGTTCGGAGAACCAATCAACCAACATCTCCCATTCTTCTCGGGTTCTGTTACCCCACACTTTCGGCGGCGGCGAATATTCCCTTGCCGCCGCGGGAGTCTTATGGCAATCAAAGTAAGCAGACTTGATCCTGTGTTTATTTTTGCAATATAGTGACTGCATCGACAGTTTGAGCTCAGTATCAACCCTTTCCCCCACAACATGCCCATCACTCAATTTGCACTCGTCATTTAACCAAGGCTTGAGGTCAAAATATGTCTACAAATAAATATACGCATTTAAATAAACACGCAATTTAAATATAACACCCATATCTAAACGGTCGATAACAATAAAAATAAAAATAAAATAAATAATTAATACCTGGAGTGCGAGATATATATGCGCCTTATAAGCCTCTGGGATTTCTTCCCAATCGCAGTCGAGGGGAAGTGGCCTAACTTGTTCCCCGATAAGAGAACTCAGCTACGGTGCATATTTGCCTATACGCGAGAATGTACCTTGATCATTGTAATCAAAGCCAATAGTCAAACGTTTACCATTATTCTCTCTGAGCGCCCTCTTTAAGACCCGATTTGATGTCTCACCGATGACCATATTACCTACAAATATAAGTTATTGAGTCGTAAAAATACAAGTAAAAAAAATTGAATTTTATCAATAAAAAATAAACCACATTTTCTTACCTATGTAATTGCCGTGCAAAGTAAAATAGGGTCGTCTAGGTGGATCACCACCAGCATCGCCGCCGTGTGGTCTAGGAGCTACACACGCCATCTGTAAAATTACAAGTACAAGAACACACAATTTCGTGGACCAATTAATATTAATACACACATTCATATAAATATACACATTTAAATACAACATAACAATTTCAATAAAAATAAAAGTTACACGTTTAAATATATAGTAACAATTTCATTCAAATTACAATTTAAGAACAATTGTCATCATCAGAATCATCGTTAGATAAAACTTCTTCAACAACAGTAGTGGGGTTCACTTCATCATCATCAGACACGTCAACATCATCATCATCAAGGACATGTGCAACGACATCATCTTCATTATTAATAAAATCAGCATCTTCTTCAGCATCATCTGGTAGGGAGTCTACTTTTGTTGATTCAACATTTACACTCAAATCTGCATACTCCAAATTAGTCAAATCAAAGACAATGCAACATCTGATGAACTGCTGCCATGTATAACATCTTGATCAGAATCTACCACATCCCAATGCCAGATTTTCCGATGATGAACATCTTCGACGACCTTCCAATGAGGTGGTCATCTAGCAGGTTCGTCAAGGTAGAAGACTTGTGTTGCTTGTGTCGCAAGAATGTATTGTTGATCTCTAAAACCATCCTTATCGGTCAAAATATGATGTATGCCTCATTTAATGTAAGAACGTCTAGAGCGTGTCATAAGGTTATTAGGGTTACGGGTGTCGAACCATTTACATCGGAACAACACAACCTTGCGGTTGCCCATATAATTGAGCTCCAAAATTTCTTCCACTTGACCATAATACATATGTCCATCAGGCCCGAGTGTTGAAACTCCACTGCCTTGAGTGGTATGAAGTATATCGCGCTCATGCACCATAAACTTCACACCGTTAACTATGCAAGCAGGGTATGTACTTGCACTGGATGAAGGTCCACATGCCAGAAAGGGTAACTCGGGTCATGGAAATACAGAGTGCTCAAACCGAATCACCAGATAATGATACTCAATAAAATGCTAGAATTGTATCAGCATCCCAACAACCCTACAATTGATTCAGCTGCCTTATTTCACGACCTTTATAATGAGATGCTAGGTGATATGGGAAATCTTCGTATGTAGTGTTGTTGTTGTTGTTGTTGTTGTTGTTGTTGTTGTTTGTTATGTTATTGTTGTTGTTGTTGTTGTTGTTGTTGTTGTTGTTGTTGTTTGTGTTATTGTTGTTATTTAATAAACTGTTGTTGTTGTTGTGAAAACTGATGTCGAACGTGCTTTATATTTTTAATTCATACGTTTTATATTATAATTTCCTGGCGTCATTTCGTCAGCAAACTCTTGGCGGGGCAATCCGACGACATGACGTCGGGATTTAAAAATCTAGGAAATTGAACACAAGATTGGCTCAGTCAAGCGAGTTTTCGAGAAATGTTATTAACATTGATCATACGGCTTAGAGGAGTTCCTCTCTCCGCTTATGCCGACGCTATTCGTGTCGTCGGGATTTTTTTGTCGCCAGTTCTCTTTTTTCTAGCTGTGTCAGGACATGACAAATGAATTAAAAGTATTCAAATTAAATATTTTTTTATTTTATAAATGTATTTAATTATAAATTAAAGTATTTAATTACAAATTTAAATAATTTAATCTTAATTATATATTAAATAAAAGTAAATTAAATAATTTTTTAAAATTATTTAAAAAGTTTTAAAACTGTTTTGTAAAATAAAAATTGATTTATAAAGTTTCTAAATATTAAAAAAAAAAAAAAAAAAAAAAAAAAAAAAAAAAAGAAAAAAGAAAAAAACATATGTTTACAATTTGTCGTCTTAAAGTGTTTGACAGGTAAAAAAAACACTGGCGGGATGAATTTATTTCATTGAAATATTATTTAAAAAGATTTTAAATATTAAAAATCAAAATTTTACAAAATGGGATGATAGTGTCGTTCCAAAATGAGTGGGTCCAAAACCTCTTTGTTGACCGCTATGTTTGTTGAAAAAACGTGAGACCCTTCGTTAATTTGGGACCATATTTGTCGACTCAAATTTTTTGTCTGTCCCCAACCCTTTGTTTTTGTGTAGTGATATAACTTATTTTTAACTACATATAAATTTTACCTTAATGAACTTAATCTTTTTTTCTTTATGCATCTAAATTAATGACTTATAAGCACCCAATAGACAAACTCAAGTAAGCAATAAAATAGCTATATACTTTGACTTAGTGTTTCAAGTACTCGAATCAAAAAGTGTTTTACTTTTTGTTACAAAATTTCAAAAATCGTCATCATATGCACACACAAACTTTTTTTACCCAAAAACAAGTTGGTTATTAGAGCACTAGGTGTAGTGAAGAGGCAAAGCCTCTTCATTCGGGTCCCACCCCTGCCATATTGCCCAACACCTCAACTTCAAATATTCACAACAAACCCCCCCTCACCAAACAACAAACCTCAACTTTCCTATTAGGGTACCACCTCTTACACATTTATTTTTTATTCATTTCATTAAATAAATTAAATTTATTTCACAAATACTTAAAAATAACAAAACATACTAATTTTATCTCATTAAATATCTTGCCCCGGTCCGCCGCATTGCGGCTGTGCGTTTGTTTTTTTGCAAACATATATAAAAACGTATATATAATGAATGAATACGTTTACGTTTTTAATTATCTACGTGATTTCAAACATGTCAAAAATGACGAACCCATTGGGCCTAAAAACAAGTCATACTTTTAAAACGTTTTTAAGCAGACCCAAATACATCATTGGCCTATTAGAATTCTAGCAATCTACCACAGCTGACCATCTTCACCTTCCACCCATTTGAAAACCTTTCCGAGCTTGTCAATTGCAAGTTCAGCCGCCATCATCAGAAGCTTTTTCTTTTTTTCTCATATTTCAGTACCCTTGGGTTGATAACCATAACCTGCTTCCTCCCACGGTCTCCATTCCTGTTCAAAGCAAGCATTGATCTCTCCCTTCTATCCACCTCGTCCTTCAATCTCATAGCATCTTGCTTTGCCTTGTTAAAAAAAGAAAAGAAAACAAAAGTACATGCATGTCAGTCTTTGCATCTCGTCGTCACGACGGGGAGTTTGGCAACGGGGAGGAACGGCGAACCCTTCTTGGTGTAGTGAAGAGGAACGGCTCGCCGTTAATGGCTCCACGTCGGACGGCGAAGCCTTCCTTTTCGACTACACCCAGTGCTCTTACCCATTTGCTAACCACGTCATTCTTTTTCTTATGTGTTTTCAACGTCAAAATGTGAGTTATCATTGGTAGTATGCTTTTAGTACATACGAGTCTTTTAATTTCACTGATACTTTGTCTAACTCTCGTTTTATTATAATACTGTTTTTGAACATGAAATTGACACTATAAACTTGTAATGATAGACTAAGTTTGCAAAATATGTTAATATTCATATTATGCAGTGGTTAATTTGTTGATTTGTCCTTGAAATGTACATGTTTTGAATAGGGCTGTAAACGAACTGAACGTTCAGTGAACATTTCATGAACCGTTCGACAAAAAGTTCGTTTATGTTCGTTCGTTTATTAAATGAACGAACATGAACAATATTTTGCGTTCATTTAGTTAAATGAACGAACATGAATAAAAGTCTCGTTCATTCATTTATGTTCATGAATGTCCGATTAGGCGTTTGTTAAAGTTCATTTATGTTTATTTATCTATTTATGTTTATATATCATATCTTTTAATTTTATAATTTTAAAAATTGGTTTGTTTAAACAAAGCAACACTTATAAAACAATATATTGTGAAAAATTTAATAAAGTTTATGTTTGTTTGTCTATTTTCATTTATATTCGATCATTTATGTTCGTTTAGCGTTCGTTTAGTGTCTTAATGAACGAATATAAACGAACATGAACAATTCATTTTCTTAATAAACGAACATGAACAAGAAAATTCGTCCGTTTAAGTGTCCGTGTTCGTTTATTTGTCCGGTTAAAATTAAATGAACGAATATGAACAGAGCTCCGTTCGTGTTCGTCTGGTTCGTTTACAGCCCTAGTTTTGAACCTTTATTAGCAAAAAATCAGTTTCAGAAAAATAACTTAGTGTCAGCCGCCATAAGTTTTCTCTTTAAGATTGTCATATTATTAGTAATTTCTATTAACATTGATCTGGTCATAGAACTCAAAGCCCGTGTCTGAGCCAGCTGCCCCCATTTTTCAGCTTGAATGGGTCAAAGCCAAAAATATGATTAATAGAAGGAAAGGAGATCAGAAAGAAGAAATTATTCCCTTTTTTCTTGTCCAATACCACCGGTACCTGAAATGCATCTCCTTCGCCCGCGCGAGAGACTTCTATGCCAGCCGGGAATAACGGCTCTGTTCTGAAATCAAGCGGCAGACCGACTCATTTGGTTTGTATTCCTTAATGACTGGTTTTAGGAGATTAGGGTCATAAAGAGGGCCTTATAATTCATAAAGAAGGTCTTAGATTCGAACTAAATATCGGATGAAAGTGGTATTTTTCAACAGGAGCTGCTCTAGAGTAAATCTTTTATACCGATAATTTGTCATATACCTAAGAAAAACTGATATTAGTCACAACTTAAAACAACATAAGGATTTCCAAGCCTCACTTTTTCAATTCCAAATCCAATATCCCCCTAATACTTCCTCTAATAAAGAGCATAGCTAAATATGGCTCATCTTTTTTAATGAAAAGACATAGATTTTGTTGACGAAGAAACACATTATCCAAATGTAACAATTTAGAAATTGAAGATAGATGAAAAACCGTTTGAATTTTGCTTTTGTATGTCCTATTCAACTACTAGATGATAATTGTGAACATGCTAAAAGAATTTAATCAGTCACATTTGTAGAAATCGAATGACAAAGATTACATTTTACCAAAAGGATCAAGCATACGCAGTCATGTAATTTACTTAGATGTAGATTTATTTACATCGTTGTGTCTATTGGTTTAATAAGCAGTATCAATAAGTTGACTTGAAAAGATGATACTTTTCTTTAGTTTAGAATTGTCCTTTGTAGGATAGTAACTAAGTCACAAAACATGATGATACTTGTGATTTTGGTGGCGTATGGTATAAAAGAAAGAGTAGAAGAAAGGAAAAGAAAGTTTGGAACCTTAAAAGAAAAAGATGAAATATTATATTAGAGAATGGGAAGGTCCAACCCTCTCCCTTGAGGGAAGAGGGGTATTTATATAAACAAATAAGAACGTCCACACCCGGGCTGTGGATCAGGCATACAGTGGGTAAAGACCCGTCCTTCTTCCACGATGTTACTTAAACTAATTCTAACTAATAACTAAACTAACTACGAGCTAACTTAACGCTATTACAATATTTAGGTGACCGAGTCTTTTATAGGAATATTTGTATTCCTAACAATCTCCCCCTAAGCGAGGTCACCTTGGAAATTAAGCTCTTTGATCTTCAAGCATTCTTTAGTCTTTGTAGCTCGTAGGTTCTCATTCTTCACTTTTCAGCACACTTTGTACTTCAAGCAATGAACTTGTGATTTGGAGTTCCTTTGGAATGTGTGATCCTTGAGCTTCTTTGAGATCATCAGCCACAGTAAATCTCCAAGCTCATCCTTAGTCGTATTGCCTTCAGGTGATGTTGTGACTTTGGGACCATTATGCTCACACCTTTCTGGATCAGGAGACTTTACATCAGAGTTGCGGATCAGGAGACTTTTCATCAGAGTTGCGGAAACGTTGTTGGTAGTCTCTCAACATTTGTTGTAGTAAGTCTCTCATCATTCATGATCATCATTGATAGCGCGTAGGATATGTGAGCATGAGGTATGGATTGACCCGATTTAGCTGGAAATAGGAAGCATCAACGCCATCTTTATATGCATCCTTGAAATAAAACAGTTAGCAATAAAGATAGAGAACGAATATGGCTTTGTCATTCGTTCGTCGAGGACAGACTACCTTCTGGTTTTGTGAAAACTGACCTGTGATCAGGTAGAGTCTCTTTTAAAGAAGACTCTCCTTGACAGGAATTTCCAGCTTGTAGTAATGAATTTTTCAAAGAATCCACTTCGGAATCTTCATACTTAGCATGTTCTCATACCGGAACGTCTCAAAGCAAACAGCACGAAAGAGTGAATCGGTGAATAAATATTCACGGATTGATGAGAAATTGATTTATAGAAATCACTCGCGTGTCATATGATAATCATTTTGAGACACGACGAGAGTTTTAAGGTTTGAATCATATTTCCATAAAAAAAAATACTTTTGTTTGAAAGGTTATACACAATCAATGTGCTCGAAAATTAGTTGATGAGCACATTGAAAGGTTTTCGCAAAAGTATTCGTCAATCCATATCCTGGAACAAGTTTGATTCAATGTTGAATCGCACCGTTGTTGCTTTCTAGTTGTTACTTGATCATTGATCCAAGATGGATCTCACATGTCACCTACCAAGAGCTTGAGAGATGTTCGCTCTAGAAGGATTTCCATCTTCATTGTCAATATTTTCATATCACTCGGATGTTCTGGCAATACCACAAGGATAATGCGTAGGACTCTAAATATTTTATCTTATTTTCCACATTGTGTGAAACAATAAGCATATTTGGAAGTGTGTCCTATTGAGATTTATGGATGATCTCATGGCTCTAGACTCAATAGTGCGTTTTGATCCGCTCCTGGAGACTGGGGAGGCGTCTCCTGTTTTAGGTATCAACATAGCTCGCATGAGCGATCGATACATTGCACAGGGTTCCTCGTGAGAATGAAACAAGATCTTTTAAGAGAACTTGAGTGGTTGGGAAGTTTAATGCAGTGCGTCACTGGGGCCATGACGTCTTGTCTTCAATACCGGTGTTACCTTAGTAACCGCCAGTAGATTATGAATTGAACCCGGTTTCTGCCCTAAGGTTGAATATATGGAGGGCTATTTCTTTTCACCCTTTCTCATTTCATTTCTTTTTCATTCTTCAACCCCTTCAGTTCTTACCAAGACTTCACCACTAGAACCTTGTTGGGTTTGTTCCAGTCCTAGCTCTATCTCAGTCCGCACTCTTCCCTTTCTCACTTTACTCCTTTTTTCAATCATTCCTAAGGACTTCTAATCTATCTATGGATTATCCCTGGGAAGATCCTTCCGGTTCTGGTGGATCATGGGAACTCATACCTAACCTTAACCATCCTTATAACTCCATGCATAAAGATAAATGGTCAGTCTTTGGTATTACTTCCACAAACGCCTTTTGCTCCCCCTCAACATGTGCATCGATATTCGAAAGGGTTTAGCACATATGTGGGAGCCTATTATTGAGTCCAAAAGATCACATTTGATTACCAGATTTCATATTTAAATCACATTCTCTCCCCCGATCAAAAATTTCAAATCTTTCGAGATTTTGGATCCCAATTGATTTAAATACGTTAGAAAACGTATGGAAGAGAAATGCGGTCAGTTTTAATGTTTTCTGATAAAAGGAACCTTTTTCTTGCTCCCCCTCAATCTGTGAGGGAGGTTGTTATGTGTCAGATTTGATGAGTTTACAAAAGATTTGAAGTTTTAATGAAAACTCTTTGAAAATTTCTCATTCTGACACATAACCATCACTAAGTTTATTATTGCAAGGTTTTTGTACAAAGTGTGGAGAGTTTTGATGATACATAAAATTTTGAGAAATCACTCTCCCCCTCAATCAATGACGGATGTTAAAACTGAAACATTTTCATAAAATATTAAAGTCATTGATTTAGTGAAAAAATTTATCAAAATTTAGATTCAATTTGATTTTCAATCAAAATCTCATGGTACCACCAAGTTTTGCACAAATACTTTCCGGAAAAATCATAGAAGGGAAAGTATTTGGCGATAAAAAGAAGATTTCTCTTCTTTATCAAGAAATAATGCACTGTACATTAGATCGAGGAAACATGGATATAAAGTAATCCATGCCCAGGTGAACTTCACCCGGTAAAAGGAACAACCGTATTTTTGGCGACGTGTTTTCCCCATTTTGAAAAATGGGTTGCTATCTGAAGTAATATCAAGCCATATTTTTTAAATCCAGGTTACAGCCTGAAATGACTACATGCCATAGTTTTGAAGAATGTTTTTGAGATACGACATGTTTTACAAAAACTTTATTTAAAACCGAAAAACTCTTGCTCAAGCATATGTATGATTCCGTGTCATTATTGAATAACATTTCTAGAGACGTACATAATATTGATTACACAAGAGACATGTCGTGAAAAGAATATTTTTTGGATTTTAATGATTTTTCAGATTTTTATGGTTTTTATAGGTTCTATATTTTTCTATTTTCTTTTTGTTTTAAGTTATGTACAAAGGATATGTGAAGCCCATCCTTCAATCATCATTCTCTTCCTGGAGTGACTTAAGAGTTTTTGGAGTGAGGCTCTTCATTCCAAGTCGTGGAAGAATGAACTGAAATCTTTCTCGAGAAAGAGCCTTAGTGAATATATCAGCCAGCTGAAACTCTGTCCTCACAAAGTAGAGTTCCACTATCCCTTTCTCCACTTGTTCTCTGATGAAGTGATGACGAATGTCAATATGCTTGGCTCTGGAGTGCTGGACATTGTTTCAGCACAGGGCAATGGCACTTTTATCACAATACATTGGGATTTTGTTGAAGTTATACCCATAATCTGATAGCTGTGATCTCATCCAAAAAATTTGAGCACAGCACGAGGACATGGCTATATATTCAGCTTTTGTGGATGATATCGAAGTGCACATATGCTTTTTGGATGACCAGCTGACAAGTTTCTCACCCAAGAATTGAGCACCTCCGGAAGTACTTCTGCGAGTATCTTGACACCCCGCATGATCAGCATTTGAGTAGGCCGTAAGAGCCATTGCATTGTCTTTAGGGTACCAAAGACCCATGTGAATTGTCCCTTGGAGATATCTAAAGATTCTCTTGACTGCTTCCAAGTGCTTTTTGGTGGGCTTGGATTGATATCTGGCACACATGCATACGGCGAAAAGAAGGTCTGGCCTACTTGCTGTGAGGTACATGAGAGATCCAATCATGCTTCTGTATTTGGTATGATCAACGGTTATTCCAGCTGAGTCATCATCAAGTTTAGATCTTTCAACCATGGGTGTATCAACCGTGTCACTTGAATCAAAGCCAAACTTCTTGAGGATGTCACAAGCATACTTGGCCTGATTAATAAAGATGCCGCTCGGGTGTTGTGAGATCTGTAACCCCAAGAAGAAAGACATTTGTCCGATCATAGACATTTGAAACTTGGAACTCATTTCCTTAGCAAAGCGATCACATTCATTGGAGTCAGACGATGTAAAGATGATATCATCAACATAGATTTGAATGTGAAGTAAGTTGTTTCCAGTCTTCCTAGTGAACAAGGTAGGATCAACTACACCCTTGGTAAATCGATTTTCAAGGAGAAACATGGATAGTGTGTCGTACCAAGCTCTAGGAGCCTGTTTGAAACCATAGAGTGCCTTCTTTAAGCGATATACATGATTTGGTCTTTCTGGGTCCACGAAACCTTCAGGTTGAGTAACATAAACCACCTATTTTAAGTCCCCATTCAGGAAGGCAGTCTTAACATCCATTTGATAAACAATCATGTTACTGCTGGCAGCATTGGCAAGAAAGATTCTAATGGCCTCGATACAAGCGACAGGTGCAAACGATTCTTCAAAGTCAATACCCTCTTGTTGACTGTATCTTTTCGCAACTAATCGAGCCTTGTTTTTCAACACATCTCCATGCTCATCAAGCTTAACCTTGAAAATCCATTTGAGAGCAATGATCATTGCGCATTCAGGCGGTAGTACTAATTCCCATACATCAAGACGATCAAACTCATGGATTTCTTCTTGCATTGCGGTGAACCAAGATACTTTTGTTAGAGCATCCTTGAAGTCTTTGGGTTCGATTTTGGATAAGACGGAGTTGAAGAAGCACCACAAGGCATCAGTGACAAGTTGTTTTCTGTTGGACACAGGTCGTGAGGGATTTCCTATGATGTTGTCAATGGGGTGATCATTTGTCCATTTTTTGAGATGTTCATGAGGTTGAGGATAGTGAACTGATATAGCATTGTTTGACTCTTCTGAGGAAGATGCTTCGTTGGAGGATTCAGGTGCAAAAACATTATCAAATGGTTCTTCCTCAGGTGGTGCAAAAGGATTGACTTCCCATGAAATATCAGATGTCACTCCCTGGTGTTCAGAAGACGATTGTATATTTGATTCATTTTGAGTGTTGCTACATTCTGGTGCATCCAGATCAAGAGAGATGGAGGTAGATGGACCATTTGTATCATGAGGTGCATTCACAGCCATAATATTGGGTTTAGCAGCCGGTTGTACCGGTTCATGGGGTGGCTGTGACTCAAAGTACTCATCAAACATATGATCAAATAACGTTTTCAATTCTTCACTAGTGGGAGGAACATAAGGAGTGGCATGGTTGGAGTTCTGTACAAGTCCTGAACATATTGGTCCAGAAGATAAGAGATTATGCGAGGGTCCAGAACTGGTGTGTCCTGAAGCCGTATGCTCTGTCAGCTCATCAAACGTGACATGGATTGTTTCCATGATTTGTCGGGTTCTTTTGTTGTAGATTCGGTACCCTTTTCGATCTGGCGCATATCCGACGAATACCCCAATATCAGCCTTAGCTTTAAGCTTCCCTAAGTCTTCACTATCGTTAGTTGGGTAGCACAGGGCACCAAACACTTGAAGAAAAGAGAGATCAGGCTTTTTGAGATGCACCAGCTCATAAGGTGTTTTCTTGTGAAGAGGATGTATCAATGATCGATTTTGAGTGTAACATGCAGTAGCAATAGCTTCAGGCCATAGAAACATTGGTGTCTTTCAGAATATCAGCATAGTGCGAGCAGCTTCAACTAGTGTGCGATTCCGTCTTTCAACGACTCCATTTTGTTGAGGAGTTCGAGGAATACTCTTCTGATGACAGATGCCGATACTTTCATAGAATTGTGTGAGTTGTTGGTTAACAAACTCAGTTCCATTGTCAGTGCGAATGATTCTAACAGTTTTGTTGAGCCTTACTTGCAACTGCTTGATGATTTTGATAATGATATCGGCAGTTTCATCCTTGGATCTTAAAAACTTCACCCATGTGAATCGTGAATAGTCATCCACAATAACAAGAATATATCTTTTCCCATTGAAGCTTTGCACTCTCATGGGTCCGCACAGATCCATGTGAAGGGTATGGAGTACTTCAGTGTTGGAGTTGGTGGGTTTTGGTTTATGAGTTTGCTTCTTGCTTTTACCCAATTGACATAATGAGCAGGGGTGATCTTTTTCATACTTCAATCTAGGCATGCCTCGAACAAGATCTTTCCGAGAAAGTTCATTAATGGTGCCGAAGTTCAAGTGGTTCAAACGACGGTGCCATAACCATGAGTTGCTCTTTGAGGCCTTAGAGAGCAAGCAAATGGGAGAGGACCGCATCATGTCTTCAATAGAGATAGTATACAAATTTGTACCACGACTTCCCTTAATAAGATCAACTCCATCCAATTCTCTAACGAAACATGTGTTTTTTCTGAAGGCCACTTCGAGATCAGAATCACAAAATTGTCCAACAGAGAATAAGTTGTGCCCAAGTCCTTCCACATAGTAAACTCTAAAAATCACGCTATCACCAAACACATAATCATCATACCCCATAATAGCTCCAAAGTGGTCGTTTCCGAATCTAACTGTCTCGATAAACTTTTTTACAAAATTTCTGATCCGAGAGCGATCTCCAGTCTTATGTTTTGAGCAGCCTGAGTCCAAATACCACAGGACAATTTGTACGACCTGCATTTGAAACCAGACAGATATGGATAACTGAAAAACATGGATCCCCAAGTATAATTGGGATCCAATAGGTTATCACACGCATACTTAAGAGATGCAGGATTAGTAGTTTCATTGGTTCTCATAGATGAACCGATACCAGTGGAAGCAACTGACTTAATGTCAAGGCATTGGGTCACTAAAGGGAATTTTCTACCAGTTGTCTTCCATTTCTTAACCTCTAAAGACTTAGGGTCGGGGCATGTATGTCAATGGGCACTGGTTTCCTAGAGTGAATTTTCTTCTAGTAGATTTCCACTGATATCCTACATTGTTAAAAACTTTTCCTGTTGCTTTCCAAGTATTGTTTTCCAGTTTGTGTGTCGTAGCAATTTTAACTGAGGATTTATAAGAAGATTTCAAAAAGGACACAACACATTCATCATGATTACCAGAAGTTAAACAACCATTACAAGTCTTACAAGTAGCATTAGAATTCGAATTAATTATAGTACGCTTAACGCAAATACTAGAATCAACACGATTCTTTTCATTCAAATCAATCTTATTGTTCCTAAGGTGGTCTTCTACTTTCTTCCCTTGATCACTCTTAGCAGGCGAAGTCCTATCATTCCTTGTATTGCCTTTAGGCTTTGACCCGCTAGCATTAGTGATATTGATTACTCCTGTAGAATTGACGATGGGAACATTAGATTGTTGCACAGTTGTTTGGTTTCTAGGTGGTGATGTGCTATGATCAGAACTAGCCAAAGGTAATCAAATGTAACATGCTTCTTCAAATTCCTAGATGTGGATGTGCCATTTCTATCATGCATGTTGGGAATCTTGGGACATGTACCTATGGCATATTCTAACAACTCTTGTGACCGTTTGGTGAGAAAGCAAACATCCGATAGGGAGTTATCAGATGGTCTCACCATTCTATCTTCTTCTATGGTTTCACTGGTCATGTCAAGGCAGTTCTTAAGATGTATAAGTTAATCATTATGGACTAGCTCATTGTTCTTGAGGGGAAGTGTCACAACTCGTAAATTCTGGTCTTTTCCCGAACTTTCACATTTACTATTCATTGGTTACTATTCATCGATCACTATTCATCATTTTACTATTCATCATTTTTTAGGTCAGTTTGATATTCTGAGAAGCGTTTTAAAATTTTACTATTCATAAAACACTATTCACCTCCGGAGAAAAATTGTCATTTATACGTGGGTTGCGTCATTTTTGTAAACGTACGATTATCAACCTAATAAACGTTATCTTATGAACTAATATTTTGAATAATTGATCCGTCAATCCCAACTATGGTCCTGACACATTTTTATACTCATAATAATAATATAAAAATTATATTATTAATTTACCCGGTGTTTTGGAAATTTATTTAATTTATATCGTACGCCTAATTTATTTACGACGGTTTTCGTAAAAACTAAACAATGATCACCCGAACACCCAATATTTATACCCAACCTATTTTTATAATTTTTATAACTTTATTATGACCCGGTTAACTCTGTTAAAATTTATTTTTAGTTAACCCGGTACCCGGTACATTTTAAAAACTACAAATCTACACAAAATAATACAAAGTCACAAAAGTCTTACACTCCAACCCCCCCCCCCCCCTCCATAATGCCGCCCCCCCCCCCCCCTAGCCCATGATGTATCTTACATCTTTGATATTTTGTTCACTAACTCCATTATTGAAAATCTACCCATTTAATGCACCAAGACTTTCATACAAGTAACCTTTTATCTCATTTTCATCTCATTTCACAAAGTCACCACAAAACTTCTCATCTCTTTTCTCTCCTCTTGTGTGGATCGGCCAAGAACAAGGAACAAAGAAGAAACCATGGATTTTTGAAGATCAAGTGTTATTTGGGTCTCATATGTTTTCCTTGTTAGGGTTTTGTGATAAAACCCTAGGTTCTTTACATAATCATCTTCAAAACTCATCCAATCATCAAGTAAGCTTCAAGATCACTTGTTGATCTTTCCATACTTTCATTTTTCTAGTTTCATGTTGTTTATTCAAGATCTACATGCATATGTTAGTATATACCACTCATTTATATATATATATATATATATATATATATATATATATATATATATATATATATATATATATATAACTTTTGATCTCTAGAAATAGATTATTGTTAGATCCTTGTTAGAGTAGCTTGGTGATGATGTTTAGGAACCCATGACACCCTAATAAGGTGTATGGTAGGATTTGGGTTGATTTGAAGTTGTTTGGTTGGTTTTTAGACAAGTTAGTAACTAGGAAAACCAAGTTTTGACACTTATAGAAAGTTGCTGTCCATTTTTGCAAAACGTGGAAAGATCAGGGGCTTCTGGGTAATTTTGGACCAAATATTTAGAAAATACTTTCCAATACGGAACTATGGCCGAAAACGGGGATAAAAACGAGTTTATAACGAAGGAGAAACGCTAAAAACGAGTTTAACGACGAAAACTATATTTTCCGGAAATGCTTGCTGATGAACAGTTGTCACGGGCTGTTTTGGGCATAAAACTTGATCTAGCCATCCCGACTTATCAAAAATATGTTAGTATGTTGTCCCACGATTCCGGGGATGTAAAGAACGTAGAAAATGAGCTTAAAACGACCAAGATATACACTTTTGAAACTAGGCGAACTATATATATATTTGACAACTTCTAATAGCACATATTCTCTTAAGTTATGGAAACACTATAAATCAACGCCAACACTTATTTTCCAACTACGAGTGGTATAGGCTTCATGTGCATGTACATTCATCGCATCCCCTCATAATTTAAGTAGCTCGTATCATTCGTTCATTATAGGTCGCGGTTAGAGATCGAACCTCATTTCTGTGTAACCACTTTTGTCTTCGTAACTATCGTACCAGGTGAGTATTCACGAACCCCTTTTTCTAACTATTTTAATCGCTTTGGGGTGGATGCATGAATTATTAATTGAACTCTTTGAACCTTGTTTTGAACCGTAAGATATATACTTTGAACCTTTTGACTTGAATTTTTGGACTTATTGTACTGTACGTTCTAAGACTTAAAGTCTCCCATGTTCGGAGCAACGCTAAAGTCTCTCATGTTCAGAGCATCCTTAATAAATCTCGCCATGGTGGAGTGACTAATAAATCTTTGCCAAGTCGGTGAAGTGACTAATAAATCTCGCCTAGGTGGTGGAGTGACTTCAAGTCTCCCTTGTTCGGAGCGGCCTTGACTTATTATTGACCACGGGTGTTTGACTACTAGACTTAAACTATTTTAGCAGTGGGTTGTAAACACACAGGTTACAAGTCTCTTATGGCGGGACTTGCAACTGAGTGGATTTACGATGCCTTTGCTGTGTGATCATTTTTCTATATACTTTATTTGTTAAACAAACTCTATGAACTCACCAACCTCGTGTTGACACTTTAGCATATATTTTCAGGTTTTAACCAATGGCACGCTACAGGAGGTTTTGGCAGGGCATGGTATGGTCATAGAAGACTCTGATTATTTATATGGGGACCGTTTTAAACTATTTTAAGGGCCTACTTCCGCACTACTTTTAACGATGTAAATTCAATATTTTTGATTAAACGATTTTATTCTAAATGATTAAAGTGAAAACCATTTTTGTACTAGTGTTGTAATACCGATTGAGTTACACCCCAGATACACGTATGCTTCCGCTGGACCCGATTTTGGGGGTGTGACAGATTGGTATCAGAGCTTTGGCTATAGCGAACTAAGTGTTTTTAAAACCTAGACTATAGCTACTTTTATGAAAAACTTAACCCTATGACCGTCACGTGCCTGCCTGCCAAGATGATGCCTCACTTGTGGTTTGTTGCTGACTTAGGTGATGAGATTTGTGTCTCGTTATCTGGTATATTATGTTCATTTATTCTAATTGATTTCTATCATTGTCTTTCATATAAGCATGTTCACGTATCATATATGTCACCCTGTTATGTTTCTCCTTGCATAGTTTCATCATTTGACCTCGAGTTTGGTCACCTGCCTTAGTCTTTCTGAACGTCTTATTATTTTGTGAAGGACATAGTATTAGTATAACTGAGCTGAGTATTTCAAAATTCATGGAACCTCGGTGGAATATAGACTAGTCACCTATATTCAACCCGGGATAGTGGGACATAGGCTGACTACCTATATCCGACTCAGAAATGAATTTTGCAACACTGAGAATGGTTATAATAAAATTTTGTCTGGATTGAATCCTTTACTCAATTTCCGAATGTTTCATTCATGTGTGTGTGTACCCTCGTTGTCAGAACGCTTATACTTTTCCTCACCTTGTGAACCGCCGCCTGGAAGCACGTCAACTGGTCATTTCGTCTCATGAATCTTCACCTTTATAACACTTCGGAGACCAACGTTAACTGAACTTCGGGACGAAGTTCCCTTAAGGGGTAGAGACTGTCACAACTCGTAAATTCTGGTCTTTTCCCGAACTTTCACATTTACTATTCATTGGTTACTATTCATCGATCACTATTCATCATTTTACTATTCATCATGTAACCACTTTTGTCTTCGTAACTATCGTACCAGGTGAGTATTCACGAACCCCTTTTTCTAACTATTTTAATCGCTTTGGGGTGGATGCATGAATTATTAATTGAACTCTTTGAACCTTGTTTTGAACCGTAAGATATATACTTTGAACCTTTTGACTTGAATTTTTGGACTTATTGTACTGTACGTTCTAAGACTTAAAGTCTCCCATGTTCGGAGCAACGCTAATGTCTCTCATGTTCAGAGCATCCTTAATAAATCTCGCCATGGTGGAGTGACTAATAAATCTTTGCCAAGTCGGTGAAGTGACTAATAAATCTCGCCTAGGTGGTGGAGTGACTTCAAGTCTCCCTTGTTCGGAGCGGCCTTGACTTATTATTGACCACGGGTGTTTGACTACTAGACTTAAACTATTTTAGCAGTGGGTTGTAAACACATAGGTTACAAGTCTCTTATGGCGGGACTTGCAACTGAGTGGATTTACGATGTCTTTGCTGTGTGATCATTTTTCTATATACTTTATTTGTTAAACAAACTCTATGAACTCACCAACCTCGTGTTGACACTTTAGCATGTATTTTCAGGTTTTAACCAATGGCACGCTACAGGAGGTTTTGGCAGGGCATGGCATGGTCATAGAAGACTCTGATTATTTATATGGGGACCGTTTTAAACTATTTTAAGGGCCTACTTCCGCACTACTTTTAACGATGTAAATTCAATATTTTTGATTAAACGATTTTATTCTAAATGATTAAAGTGAAAACCATTTTTGTACTAGTGTTGTAATACCGATTGAGTTACACCCCAGCTACACGTATGCTTCCGCTGGACCCGATTTTGGGGGTGTGACAGGAAGAGGAATAAAAACAGCCTCACATGCATATTTTTTACATTTACAAACCACAGAATTGATATTGTCACTTTCAATAACCGGCATTTTCCCTTTCACCTTTGTCTTTAGATTCTCAATTTCATTAAGCAAAGAAGTTATCTTTTCATTGGTTTTATCACGAGTGATCTTAATAGAGTCATATAACTCTTTCTAATGTTGTTTAACTTTAGAATTTTCAGCTTCAAAAACAAACATTTTCATGTCTAAGTAAGCTGATTGTGTTTTGAAGTTGAAAGTTATGAGAATCTGAAGACATTGGTTTATGGGTGTCGATCACAGCATTCATGAGAGACTTTAATTGGGAAATTTGAGCCCTCAATAGCCGGATCGTGTTCGTGTGAGCTTGAATTTTTCATCCCTTTTTGCTAATTCAAAATATGCACCAAATTCCGGAGCATCAGAAGATGTCTTGGCCTTTGATATTTTCATTTTTTCTTCTAAATGTTGATATTTTAATTGTAAGTTAAGATTATCAACTTCTAGTTTAGAAAGATGCTTGACCATGTTGTCATGATCATCATTTTGAATTTTTTCATGCAATTTCAAATTCTCCCCCTCAAGCTCAACAACACGATTGTGAAGGTTATTCAAAGCAATAGACATTTCATGAAACTGACAAGCATTAAGTGAATAATCTGTAGCAGTATAGAACACATCTTGTGTAATACATTTAGCAATCAAGTTGTCATTCATGATGAGAATATTTTTCCTGGCAATTTCACTATGATGAAGATCTATTGCATTTTGTTTACAATTATTTTCGACATTTTTAAACACTTCTTTCATTTCCTTTAGCTCAACAACAAGGGATTGTCGTAAACCCTCAAAGTGTTCTTTGATTAGTTTAAAAAATGGGATGACTTCAGTTAAGTAACACTCTTTGGTTAGCTTAAATCCCCGTTCACCCTCAGTGATTCCCGTTGGTGTGATTCTCTTTTTGCATGTTTTATCAAAATTAGTGAACATTTGACAAAAGACATATATGCTAATAAGAGTTTTGCATTGCTTGGGAAGTGACAACTGAACTAAGTGCATTGGTGTATTGGGGGGATACACCGTTGGGGCAACTAACTTTTGAGGTGTCTTAGCCTTAATTTCCTCAGCTTTCATTTTCTCAACGTCTAAAGGCCAAAATACCTGTTCTGGTGTTAACTTAGTTTGAGGTGCATAAACAGTCACTCGGTTTTGTTCATAATAATCATGGGGCTTAACAATGACTCGGTGTTTAATACACTTTGGATCCTTCATTTTTTTTTTTATCAAATCTCTCTCTATCGGTAGAATCAAGTTCATCCAATTCTTTATCATACCAACTATTTGGGGGATCATGATTGGGTGTAAGCATAACCTTAGCATCATAGAGGGCAGGTTGAGAGGCTCTAACGCTCTTAAGGAAGTTTGTTTTAGGCAACCCTAAATCCTTATCACTATGCTTATACTGCAGTTTAATGTGCTTTTCCATCATTTGAGCTGTTTGACAGGTTTGGCCTTGAACGTACAACTTGTTTTCAAGTTTGTTTTGCAACTGCTTAAGGTTGGAAGATTCGTTTAACAGTTTATTTTCCTTTTCTTGAAATTCATTTTTTAGGAGATTTAAACTATCCTGAATTTCCTGTTTTTCTTAAAAGCACGATCAAGTTGATTTTGAAAAGATTTAATCTCTTATTTAAAGGCCATTTCCTTTAAGTTTTGTCCAGTAATGTAAGCATGCATTTGCCATTCCATTTTTTGTTCACGTTTTGTTAGCTCAAATTTTGCACGTTGTTCATAACACCTAACTTGATCCTTAAGAATATTAATCGTAGTGGTCAGAGTGTCATCAGGTGCAACAGCAGTGTACTCATCAAATTCACACTCATTGTCATCAACAGAGGATATATTACTTGATACAACAGACTCGACGTTGTGCTCTACATATTGTTCATATGGGACAATATTGCTATTTCCCATGTTAGCAATATCTAATTCAGCAACATTTGTTTGTTGTACTTCGTTATATATCGTTTGTTCATGCATCACATTATTATCACATGCAACAGAAGACATTCCACAAGATACGTCAGAATTACTGTTGTGATCCGAATGTTGCTTAGTTGGGAAAACGTTAATGGTTTCCAATTCAGCCTCATTTGATTCACCAACATTATTTTGTCGTATATCGTTGAAAGTCTTTTGTTCATCATTGACTACACATTTATCATATAATTTCAGTACCTCAGATATGATGGATGATTTGGAGGGACCAGATTGTCGTGTGGGTGAGACAACAGATGATAGATTAGTCATGAAGATTGTCTGAGCAGTGGGTTCGTCATCAACATCTGAGTCGAAAGCATCACAATCCTCTGCCTGGAAGATGTTTGGATCATTAAGAGCTAAGTTCTGAACTGGTTGTTCATCCACATCATCATCAAATGTCTTTCCATCATCCCCAGCAATAAACGCCAATTCTTCCTCATTTAGCACAACTCCATTCTCTTGAGCTTGCATGAGCAATGATGAGTGTGTAAATACTCATCATTTTTGTCGTATCTGAACTGTCAAAATATACAAAAACACTCAAAAACGCATCAAAATACAGAAATTATTCCAAAAGTGTGTTTTATATGTTTTAGATGCAAAATGTTTAAAAACAAATGAAAAACGAACAAAGTTTGCATAATTGGCAGTTTCAGTCCCTCAAGTTTCAAATATTGACAAAACTAGTCCCTGACGTTTTAAAACGAAAGAAAAGTCAACCCAAAGTTTTTAAAAGTAAAAATTATCAAATTTAGACTTTGGGTAAATAGTTTTGAGAAATTTACATGTTTGGTCCCCGTAGTTTGGAGTTTTGCAAAATTGATCCTCGGGAAATGAATTTTTAAAATATTATGTAAGATCCTTGGATTTTGGAAAATGGCAAGTTTTGTCCTCATGTGTACTTTGGGAAAGTTTCAAAATCAGTCCAGATCTTTTCTAAAATTACACTATTGGTCCTTGTGTTTATTACAAATCAAACGGACCCTTTTGTTCTCATAAACCCACAACAAAACAAAACTAATCCAAACCCACTACTCCTTATTTCACCCCAGCCACTACACAATCCACTAAACAACCCCAAGCCCAACTTATCAACCGGCCCACCAATAAATAAATAACACCCCGTCTCTTTTTTTTTGTTATACCCTGGGTCAAACGAGAGTCAAACAAATACCACCCCCTCCTTCCACATCACCCCCCCCCCCTTTCCACCTCATACCTGCAAACCCAGCCAAGCCCCATCATAACCCTACTCCTTCACCCTCTGCTACACTCAACCCTCCCCCCTTGCACACCAAACAAACACAACCCTCCAAAAACCCACTTCTGGCTTCTATTATCAATGGAAACAGACAAAAGAAGTTTGGGCGCCAAAATCATTTGAAGGGCTGGATTGCTCCTCACTCATCCAAGGGTCAAGAATCAAGATAGAGAAAGGCCAAGGAACTCTAGAGGGGCTTTATAAAAGAAAAAAAAAAAAGAAAGAAGAGGTGGCTAGTTAGTGAATAAAAAAATAGTGTAGAGTAGATTTTAGTAAGTAATGTAATTTTCAAATTATGTAATGTCTTAAATTTATGTTGTTTAATGTTGTAATCTGTTTCAAATATAATATAAGAATTCCAACTTTCATTAAAAAGCTTGTCACTGATTCTTAGTATTCAAGAGGAATTTTAAGTTTTAATTATCAAAAATCTTGTTTAAGCTTTCTTGTTACTACAAACCTTTCATAAGTTCCATTTACTGCTCAAATAAGCTCATAGAAGCTTGTCATCAGCCTTCTGTAAGTTTCCTTCTCCTTGCACTCAAAAATCCTCAAAAGTCAAAGAAAGTCAAATTCCTTATTAGCTTATTGCTGTGGCTTCAACTGTGCTTATTCTTGTTTTGTATGCTTGTTATGTATTTATTTGTTTATTATGCATGTTTGACAGTCTTGGTGGTTTTAGTTTAAAACTTATTTAGTTTACTGTTAGATTAGGTTGTCATATGCTCATCACTGCTAGCATATTGAAAACTGCTTATTTGAATTTTAATCATTGCTTCTAAGTCATCATTAGTGTTTGTTTAAGTGGTTTGGGCATACTCTTGGCATTGGATAGCTTTATTCATTCTAAAATCTGTTAACTGTCAACAAAAAGGGGTGTTTGGATTTGGTAGTTCAGCTTTGTACTAGTGTGTTTCTGTGGTTAAGTTTTGATGTATCATATCTCACTAGGTGTGACTAGAACATTTAACTCATTATACTCAGCATTGGTTTGTAAAAAAGTCAATTTGACCTTCAACTTCTTGGATCTCAGTCACTGTGGGATTTTAGGTTCTGTAATCATCTCTTTTTGGGTACAAGATGCTCATTTAGCTTATTGTAATTTCATTTGAGCTTATTATCATCCTTTCAGCCAGTAGTTAGTGATTAAAATCCAAAATAGTCAACTGAGCATGAAAATGGGAAAAGTCAAATTGGTTGTTGTCAGTTTTTTTCTAAAAATGGTAAGAATTATTTAGATTTTTGTAGTTAGATTTAGCCCTTGAAATTCTCAGGGCTTGAAGCCTCCCACCTCAACTTTGCAATCCACTCTTAATTTTATTTTTAAGATTTTTCTGGTGGGTCCCATTGCTCTCCAAAATCACTTGCAGGGGGAGGTCAGTCCCCTGCATCAGCAGCATCTGTCCATCCCACCACCTTTGGTGGTGGTTTCCAACCACCACAGAGGACCCCATGGTTGACACCCTAGTTATTTGAACTCCCTAGGTGGGTGGCTATCCAATGCACCCAAGTTTGTGCCCCCAATCCTCCTAGTGGGGCCCCTAGACAGTCACTAACTTTGTCCCAATTCTGTGTTCACACAAAGAATCAAAGTGCTTAAATCAGCTTATTGGCTTATTCTGTGGACTAATTGTGCTTTTTCTTGCTTAAATAAGTTTATTTAACTTATTTACACCAGATTTACCCATTGTGGGTCCCACACAAGCTGGTTTAGCTTATTTCCCTTGATTAGTCAATAAAAGTCAACTGTTTTGCTTATTACCTTCCATAGTGCTTATTTTTAAGTTCTAAAAAATTTGTTTTTACAAAAAGTTCTTGTTTTTAGTTATAAATCAAGCTTTTAAAAAGAAAATCCAGAAAATCAAAAGTAATTTTTAAGTGATAGTTTCTATTTAATTTTATTTAAATTTTAATTTTCATTTTTAAATTTTTATTAAGTACTTGTCAATTTTATATATTTTTTTTAATTATATCTTATATTAAAGTATTTATATTAATTTTCTCAGATTTTTATTTCATCATTTAGTATTAATTAGAATTAATTTTAGTTTTATTAATTATTAATTAATAATTAGTTTAAAATAGCATAATTAGTTTTTATTAAGTAAAACCTAGTTTTTATATTTTTTTATAGCTTTTATATGTTATAAAATAATTTTAGAAATTTTATTAGAATTTTCACTGTTCATTTAGTATTTTTCTTAATTTTAAATAGTTTAATTAGGTAATTAGTAATTAAATAGTAATTAATTAAAAGAAAATCCACAAAAAGACAAAAACACTTATTTTTATTTTTAAAACTTATTTTTAGTCATTTTATAATTTTAGGAATTTTATTTTCACCTTTTTAGTATTTAATTAATATTATATTGTATTAAAGTGTTTTAAATATTAATAATAAGTATTAAATAGTTTTTAATTAATATTAAATAATTAAATAGTGTAAAAAGTAATTTTAATTTTATAAAAAGTTTCTTTTATTATTAGGATTGTAAAAATGTGATTTTCACTTTTGTAAGTATTTTATTTTACCAAAACTCGCGTTTTATTTTGTACGTTTACGTTTTATTTAAACGTAACGTACGCGTTTTTAGGTTTTAATCGTTTCTGGTTTTTCCTAGTTTACCGTCTCATTCATATAGCTTATTTAAGCTATTCCCTTGTAGATTCCTTAGTTTAATCACACTCAACCCTTTTTCTCATCCAGATTCACCCGATCACGAAACCGTTTCTTAACCATCACACCTCGTCGGGACATAACGACCCGGGGAAGCCACTATATTCCGCGGAGCATTGATCTAGGCTTTGTGACTTTGTTGACCATTCCTTGGTCAATATAAGTTAGGTGGTCAGGCATCAATCAAGCAACATTTTTTCCTTGAAGTAGTCTGAGTTTTGAGGACATTTTGGCTGAGTGCAGTTTCTGGCGATGTGACCAAAACCCCCACAGTTGTAACATTTTGGTTGCCTTCCTTGTCCCTGATTCACATTTCCAACTCTGTTCTGAACGTTACCCCGTACAGCATTCCTTTGATTCACATTCTGTCTACCCTGAACGTTCTGCACCATTACTTTACCATCTTCCACAATAGCCTGATTACGTGGATTGGAGGAAGTTCTGAGTTGATTGTTGGTAGGTGGGAGTGCAGCCCTAAAATGTTGAACCAGCAGAGAAACTTGATTTGAAATATTGTCAATCATCTTGTCAGTATGAGAGTACCCTGATTCGAGATGGGTATTCATGGCAGCCGATGACTGTAGAGATGAGTGATCCACTGATGACACAGGTTGAGTGGTTGGCAACATACTAGTCATAAAAGTAAGTGAGTCATTGGTGACAGTTGGATTGAGCTTCTCTCTTAATTGACGATCATATGCTGCATGCTTCTCATGTTGTTGTAGATATGCAAACAATTGTTCATAGTTCGTATTTCTCAATCCTTTGTTAAGCTTGACTGCTGTAACAAAGCGATCCTACTCAGGTGACATGTTGTTCGCAAACTTAGAGTTGAGTTGAATGTTGGGCATTGTCATTCTGATCATTCTCATGTCATTAACCAGCTTGTGAAATCTGACATAGTAGTCGGTAATGTTTTCACCAGGATTCATTTTGAAATGCTCAAACTCATCATACAATTGAGATTCATGGTCTTCTTTGGTCAGCTCCAATCCAGACAGAAGCATTTTGACATTGTCCCAAACAACTTTGGCTTCAGTGTTGAAGTTGATTAGCTTGTATACATCTTTGAGTAACCCTTGTATCACAATGTTGGAGGCTCGAATGTTAGCATCATAGCGCTTCTTTTCAACATCATTGAGATCATTGCAAGTGCGTGGTCTATCAATTCCATGGGTGATAGAACCATCCTCAGCCGTGGAGATAGCATCCCTGGTTGTACCCATCTGCATAGGACCTTCATCGATAGATCGCATAATGTTCTCACCATTTTCTTTACCCAAGCAATACAATATGATTCTTTATGCCCATGATTCATAATATGTCCTGCTAGCATCGGAGGTCGGGTGTCGGACCCAGCAGCTTGAATGTCATCTGACACTGTCGACATCACAAAGTCTTCAAACGGGATTTTACAGCTTTTGTGACTTAAACCAAGAAATGATTCTTTCTAGTGATTTTACTAAAGTCAACAAAAGAAACCAGAAGATATACTCAGTAAGTTAAACTAACAGAGAGATACCAGATAAGTCACAGTTTGAATCAAGTGTTAAGTTGTGACAAGTCAAGTTACAATATATCCAATTGAGATTAGTCAAGTCATAAGGATTAACTCACAACGTCAGATCACAACTAGATTAATTGAAACGACTAAAGTTACAACAATTCATGAATTGCAAAATGATTAACCTATCACACGAATCTCATCACTTAGTAAATTGCCAACAAAGTTGAGAAAGTCGCAACCTAATAGAACAAACCGCAAAGTAGGAGCAAACAACAACTAGATGAGCAAATCGCAGGAAGAGCTAACCGCAGGAGAGATAACCGCAAAGAGTCACTAACCGCAGGATAAACAAACCACAAGGTGAGTTAACCTCTAGGTGAGTAAAACGCTAGGCACAAACCGCAGCAAGATGATCAAAGCGCAAGTGTGGTAACCGCAGAAAACGCAAACCACAAGAGCAAACCACAAATACTTAATCACAGACCACCAAACCGCAAGAGCAAGTCGCAGTTCACAATGGTCCAAAACTGTCACTTTCCTTGCGTTTTGTCTGTTTACCCAAAATAGTAATCGCAGTCAAACTAACCACATAAATCCAGTAGCAAAACGCAGTCAGGAAATAGGCCAGTGGAGCAAACCGCAGACAAGAATAACGACCAAAACCCAATCCAAACCACAAAGATACGTGTGATATGACTAAACCAACAAAGAAATGATGTAGTACTAGCACAAATGATCATAAAAGTACACATCTAACATGTCAACAAACACTAGATAGATCAAATCAAGATGTTTTCAAGAAAAACACTACTAACTCACAAAACCACACCAAATAAGATTCACCAAGGCCCTAAGATGAAACCTTGGCTCTGATACCAATTGTAGGATAATAACTAAGTCATAAACCTGATGATACTTGTGATTTGGGTGGCGTATGGTTTAAAAGAAAGAGTAGAAGAAAGGAAAAGAAAGTTTGGAACCTTGAAAGAAAAAGATGAAATATTAGATTAGAGAATGAGAAGGTCCAACCCTCTCTCTTGGGGGGAGAGGGGTATTTATACAAACAAATAAGAACGCCCACGCCTGGGCTGTGGATCAGGCATACAGTGGGTAAAAACCCGTCCTTCTTCCACGATGTTACTTAAACTAATAACTAAACTAACTACGAGCTAACTTAATGCTATTACAATATTTATGTGACCGAGTCTTTTATAGGAATATTTGTATTCCTAACATCCTTTGAATAAGAATATGTGATTTACATAAGGGAAAATAATTCCAGCCGCAAATAGCAGGGAGTTGCTGCTGCTAGGCACAAATCAGAGATCAGTTATGTACAATCATAAAAGTTGAGAGGCTGCAAAGTGAACAATCATAGACCATTTACTTAAACTAAGAGCATGCACAATCGTAACACAAGTTAAACTTTAACACACCGCCACGTCAGCGCCACATCAGCTTTAACCTTTTTACCGTAACTCACAAAAAAACACCCACAATCATAACTCAACTTTAACTCACTTTAACTCAACTTTTCAAATATTTTCAAATTCAACCCTAAACTAAAACTAATACTTCCTTTATTAAAAACCTTAACCTTCATTCTTAAAATATACTACAATACGCACTAAAAAAAAATACATTGCGAAATAAAAAAATACATTACGAAAAAAAGAAAAAAAAAAAGACATTACGCAATATAAAATTAAAAAAAAAAAAAAAAAAAAAAAGAAAAAGAAAACTGCTTTTATAACCACAGGGACTAAACAGTAAACACCAAAGTACCACAAGGACCAAAATGCAAATTCAATTTATATATCATCTTCTCCACACAAGAACATACACTGCACACACAAACTGTAAAACATACACAAGAACACACACTACAAAATTACACACTCAATAACACACACTTCAATCATGGGAGCGAAATAATATTTTTTTTTTTTAAACAAACCACCCTTCACGCCACGTTAAACTACTCACGCCCCATGTTAACGCTGCTTTAACGCCGGAGCACACAAGGGTTAACGCCGTGTTAACTCGCGTTAAAGGGTCCTTAACGCCTAGCTCACGTTACCATTGGGAGTGCTGTAATGGTGTGTGTTAACTTGTTGGTTTTACTTGTTTTGCTGGATCATCTTACTAGCAAGACCATCGTAAGCATAAAACAGTCACTCATAATTCCAAAAAAATAAGAAAGAAAGAAAGAAAAAAAAAAAAAAAAAAAAACACGAAGCTCTATGCCTTTAACAATAACGCGGCCACTTTTCTAGTTTGTAAAATCTTGAGAGCGTATCGGAGAAGTTTCTTTTGGCATCTCAAAACTTTGAGACGGGGCTAGTTACCAGATTCATCGATCATAACTCGTCTTTTGTAGATATACCTACACATATCTATGTTTCTAGCTAGGTATTCCTAATACTTAAGTCAGATACGAAATAATCAGACGTAACATTTTTGTCGCTGGATTCAGATGATCATTGACTCCGATTATTTCTTGCTCTGTGCTATTTTGAACTTTGGTTACACGTATTGGTTCCTAGTTTACAAAAACACGTATGTTATAGACAATATAGATCGAATATAGATCCATGCACATCTCTACTTTTCGTTTGATTAATCGCATGTACGTGTCTTGTTTGTTATGTGATATAATATGATCATGGGCTCAAGTTCAATGCATGTATTCACTAACTTTTCTCGAAGCATTTGATTTTTGTGAATTAAAAACTACAAACATGTGGACAAGTACAACGAACATTAGAATCTAGAGTGAACCTATTCATGTATAAATGTATCTACGCTTTTAAAAGAAACTAAAAATACACAGAAACTAATTGACTTTTTTTATAAATTTATTCGGTTCTTAAAAACACAACAAAGGATATGACACAAATGTTTTTAAAACATTCAACAAAATATAAAAATATTTAGCCACACGTATGACATTATTAATAAGCCACTAAAATTAGCAATTAAAGTTTAGTGTCGGTCACTTTGTGTCGGTTTAGCCTTTTTGGTGTTCTCTTGTATCATTAAAAAAAATCTTATTGTTTTTGGCTAGGTTGTTGTTAGCAAAACTCTAAATTTAATGATTTCCTAACGTCAATTGTCTAAACAACTACTTTTAAGGTATTATAGGTCCATTTATTTGTAAGCAATAATATTAATTTGTTTTTAACTAACTGTTACGTTTCAAATCTTAAACGTGCTTGACATAAAAGTACAAGTGAAAAAAGGTAAGTTATTGTAAACGGATACGTAGCTTGAGATCACAACTTATTAGTGCTTTTAAATAACTTACAAAACAAATGAAACCCTTATTTTACTGCATACGATGAGTGAGCATGTTTGAACTTTAGATGGAAAAATGTAAAAAGTAAACAAAAAAGACTTACAACTATAGGGTAATTCCAAGGGTAGTGGGCTAGTGGGAAAGGTAAATTGTGTATTTTGATAGATTTGTAATGTAGATTTGGAACCCTTTTTCTATTGCAATGGCATATATAAGTTGGTCTCTATGTGCCATACTTACCAATGATCACCCTAGAGATTAGTGTTTGTGCTAATTTTATGTTTTTGATAACAATCATTAGTTTTATGGATGTATTGGACATACTTTTTTTTTTTTTTTTTTTTTTTTTTTTTTTTTTAATTCAAACTTCTTTAAATTATTTTGATAAAAACGCAGACTTGTGCAAATATATATTTGTTTTGAACTATTTATGTGACAAACTAACAACTCCACAATGGATAAATTACAAATATCTTGTAGAGTTGTTAGTCATAATTAGAGAAAATCTCATGTACATCACTAAGCAAAAAGCTGTTAATTTATGATTTGTTTTACAGTGACCAACAATTAAGATTTTTAATAACCTAATTTGTGATCAAAGGGCTTGTAACAATTAAAATAAATGTTATATTTAACTCAAATTTTGTTTGCATTAGTCGCGTAAGTCTAAATTTTTACTGGTCAATTAGTTAAATTAAGGGTTTTGCTAACAACAGCCCTAAGGGTTGTCGTTAAGATGTTTTGTAATGAAAATTATCAATCAATCAGAATCAATAAAAAGAGATATTGTAATGAAAATTATTTGCTTAACGACAACCCTTAGGGCCGTTGTTAGCAAAACCCTTAAATTAAAAAAGAAAAACGATTTGCATTGGACTAAAAAAATTGAACAATGCCATCCCGAAATTAGAGGTGCAACTGAGTCAATCTATTGTTGAGTAACTCAACTCGAGCTCATTGGTGTTGAGCTTTATCAAGCATCGAGCTTTATAAGACCTTGCTCGATCGAGCTTAATAAGGCATTGCTCGAGTAATTATTGAACTTTTGCGGTTTTGACATACCGTTTTCAACGGTTTATATGTAGATACTTCAAGTTTTGATATTTTTTACATGTATCAAGTTTTTCGAGACGAGTTTAAGCCGTATTTAAAACTGGTCTTATATTTCAATTTTCGTTGGTTTTAAAAATGTCATGAAGAATAAATCAAAATTTTCAAGCCAAATTTCAATCTTCCGAGCCAAGCACGAGCCTCTCTTACAAAGATTCCTAACCTATCGAGTGAAGTTGGAGCTCAGCAAAATACTACCAAGTCAAATCGAGCTCCGACACTTTGATTCGACTCGACTATGTTACACCTATACCAAAAACTAGTTCTTATGCTACACAATTTCGGCTCAATTTACCATCCTCATGAATTTCTTTTTTTACCATATAGCACATTATTTACTCATATTTATTTGTGAATACAAAACTCCAAAAGTTAAAAAAGCAAGACTCTCAAAAGACCCGTTAATACAAAGCATTTACCATTTCATCATTACATGTTTCAAGTCAAGACAAAAAACCATACTCAACGGCTATAATTCCGCTCTTCACTCAACCCGACCCGACCCATTTCCACCCCCAAAATCATATAATCCAATAAAAAACCATCACAAAAAGACCCAAAATTGAACCATAATTTCAAATCAAATCGCCTTCAATTCATCACATTTCTCAATTCACATAAAAACAATCTTAAAAACATCCCCAATTTCATAAATCATATCACTTTCATCACATTCCCCAAATCACCCAAAAAATTTATAAAAAGGACCCATTTTTAGGAACTTGCTCAGTTTATCAAATTAGCTTCTGATTTTTGTGTTTTTATGCAATTGGGTTGTTTAATTTGAATACCCTTGAGTGAATTGTGTTTTGGTGTTGAATTACGAAAATGCCCTTTGATACAGAGATCTTTAGGTTTATAAGGGTCTTTATGTTAAAAGGGCATTAGGGTTGTGATAAAGATTGAATCTTTTTAGTTTTTTTGTATTGTTTTTTGTTTATATTGTGGTTTTAGGTGGAATAAGTTTGTGGGGTTTGGTTAAAATGTGTGAAAAGGTTTTGTAAGTGATTAGATTAGTATAATGTCAGCTGTCGAAGTTGCGATGAGTCCGGTTCACGAGTCGGCTTTCGGTCTTTATCGGAGCCGGAGTGAATCTATAGTTATTTACTTAGCTGTGGCTGGATCAGTGATTCCCATGTATGTTTTGGAGTCCGGTTCGGTTAAGTCGGTTAAGTTAAAGATTGAAAATTGTAAAGGGTTGTTATTAAAGAAACAAAAGTTAGTTTATGGTGATAAAAATGTGTCGAAAAGGAGTTACTTGTTGCAGCCTGTTATTGTGAATCCTAATTTGAAAATACCGCGTGTTATATGGGATATGTTGAGTTTAGTATCAGATGGGTTGAAAAAGTGTAAAAAACCGATAAGAGCTAGTGAGGGGATGGGTGGTGCGTATTTTATGCAGCATCCTTCTGGAAATAAGTATGTTGGTGTGTTTAAACCGATGGATGAGGAACCGATGGCGGTTAATAACCCGCAAGGACTACCTTTATCGAAAAACGGTGAAGGGTTAAAGAAAGGGACTAAAGTTGGTGAAGGTGCCTTGAGGGAAGTTGCAGCTTATATTTTAGACCATCCGTTGAGTGGGCCCCGAGGGATCAAGAATGAATTGGAGTCGGGTTTTGCTGGTGTACCTCCTACGGTGATGGTTAAGTGTTTGAGTCCTGAGTTTAATCATCCGCGAGGCTATGATGGTGGTGTGGAGAATATAAAGGTTGGGTCTTTGCAGATGTTTGTTAAAAACTGTGGGAGTTGTGAGGATATGGGTCCAAGAGATTTTCCGGTTGAGGAGGTTCATAAGATTACAGTTTTTGATATCAGGACAGCGAATGCTGATAGGCATGCTGGTAATATTTTGATGAACCGAGAAGAGGGTCGTATTGCGCTCATTCCTATTGATCATGGTTACTGCTTGCCTGAGAATGTAAGAATTTTCTCTGCTCTTTTACCTTTGTTTCTTATTTATGATAATATTCGATTATCTTGACCCATTGATTACTTATTAGATCTGTTACACATGCCATTTTGCCGTATTGTTTGTCCCTAGATACTCTAACATGCATTTCTTGTTCCCTTTGTGATTTTATGATTCGCATTTCTTGGTATCATTTTCAAAAAACTTGAGAACTTTTTTTTATATATGAGTCGGTTTTGGTTCAAAGGTTTGTCTCGAGGCTATCAGTTGCAGACAAAAGTAGACTCTTAAGTCTTAAGACACTCTAACCTGCGTTTCTCTCATCTGTTTTTCATTTAAAGATTTACATATTTAACTTAGTTGTATCATTAAAAACCTTGATTATCATATTCAGCTTTCTTGACTAAGCAGCTAGTTAGGTCGTCTTAATGCAGTTTTTTGAATAGTTGCGATGGCCTTCTTGTTACATAACTCATAAATTTGAATATTTGAGAATTGAGATGGCCTTCTTGCTACATTATTCACTACCCTGTGAGCCTACATTGTTCTAGTTTAATTTGTACATAGTTGTAATCTTTAAAGAGCTTGACACTGAGTTCCTTTACTTATTTAGCCGGTTGGAGGTCGGGCAGTTATGCGGACTTTTTCGTTCTACTCAACAAAAAGTTGAAGTTCTGAGACACTAACTTCGCAACTTTCAATTTCTTGATATCTTTTCAGTTCAAAGATTGCACATTTGATTGGCTATACTGGCCACAAGCACGCGAACCATATTCACAAGAAGTTCTTGACTACATCAACACATTAGATGCAGAAAAAGACATAGCACTCTTGAGCTCATATGGTTGGGACCTCTCATTAGAATGTGCACGCACATTTCGTATCTCCACTATGCTTCTTAAAAAAGGTGCTGCAAAAGGACTCTCGCCTTTTGCCATTGGTCAAATCATGTGCAGAGAAACAGTAGACAAAGAATCCATGATTGAGAAGATTGTTCAGAAAGCCCACGATTCCATCGTCAAAGGAATGAATGAGGCTGTGTTTCTTAAAACCGTTTCTAACATTATGGACACTGAGCTCGAGAATATTTGCTTCTAAACTCTATTGAGACGCTTGATAGTAGTTAAGAACCACACGAATAAAACTATGTTCAGCAATGTTTGTTTTTTTGATCTCATTGCTGAATTTGGCTTGTAATAGTTGCATGCTTTGTGTAGTTCTGTAACAAAGCTTTTGTTGCACACGTTGTGTAGTTCTGTAACACAGCTTTTGTTGCATATCATAAACTTTTGTGATAAGAACACTTGTAAATTTGAGTTTGTTGTGTGAATTCTTTATATATGGTTTGTTGAATGCGAAATAGTTTGCATCTGAGTGTATAAATAAACGAGTATTGACCGGTTTGGTTTGTGATAAGAACACTTGCAAATTAGTTTGTTGTATAAGTTCTTTATATATGGTTTGTTGTATGCGAAATAGTTTGCATCTGAGTGTAGAAATAAACGAGTAGAGACCAGTTTGTTTGGACCTGACCGGTCAGGGACGAGATTAGTCTTTTGTTTCAGCCAAACCGATCCTGGGATTGGAAAAGTTACGAACTTAGACGAGTACTTGAGATTTTCTATATATATATAGGGCTGGATTTAACCATGCGCAAGATGTGAACCGCGTAGGACCTTTATTTTATTTAGGAGCCTTTGATTTTTGAACTGTGCAAGGTGTGAAACGCATATGGCCTTCATTTTATTTAGGAGTCTTTGATTTTTGAAACTTTTTTATAGGTATATACCCATTTTCGAAGGATAACAGGTGAGTTAAAAAGGAGAATGTAACTTTGGTATGACAAGAATCAATTTTTTAAGGACCTTCGATTTTTGAAATTTGCTATAGGTATAAATTCATTTTGGAAGGATAACAAATGATTTAGAAAGGAGAATGTAACTTCATATGACAAGAAGACAAGAATCAAATTTTGAAATTTTTATAAGAAAAAAGATATTAAGTTTGTGCTTTGATGGTGAAAATTGGGTACATGGTTTTGGTGGGTAAGACAAACCCAAGGACGTAAGGCTTATAAATTGTGTTATTTTCATGTTTCTCATAAAAATTTCACTTTAACCCTCTTGCATTTAATATATGATTTTAAACTTTTATTTTATGTGGCGCATTATTTTTGGTCTGAAAGTTTAAACAAAATGTATATCTCATGAAAAACTATATTTGTTGGGTCACTGAATTCCCCAAATCTTCTAACAAGGATTTGAACGTAAAATCCTCTAAGTGTAAACAAGTCACTGAGTGAACAGTAACTCAGTGAGTCACCTTCAGGATGCTAAGACCGAGCCTAAGAAGAAAGGTTCTCCATTCAGTGAGACGGAACTCAGTGAAGTGTGATTTAAGCCAAGAAGAAGGTGATGGGTTCAGTGAGGATGACAATAACTCACTGAACCCCATGATTCCTCAACAACTTAATCGTACTGAAGACTGATGACATGAAGACTGAAGTTTTGGCTGGACTGGGGGGGGGGGGGGGGGGGGGAGTCTGAGCTGCTTTATTAAAGTGTTTTATCATTTTAATGTCAAACTTTCCCCAAATGGTTAAAACCAATCTGTCATCAGAAAGTGCCTTTTGGACCTAACTCAATGAAGGTTCCTTGCCAGAAGAATAATATCTTTCAAGATATTGTTAAGGAAGCTTTAGGACCAATGTATATTTAGTTGTTCTATACTTGAGTATAAATAGGAAGCAAATGTGAGGAGTAAAAGTTGACAAGTTTGTGCAATTAATGCAAAGCATTCACAAACCACTTTACTCCTCCAAAGAACAACGCAAGCCCCTGAGATAGCTCAGTGGGTAATTTAAGTTGTCACTCAACATAGTTTGAGTTTAGTGAGGAGTCCATACAATACTTGTCGTTTCAACCCCAAGTGTTATTCCGCAAACACTTGGGTACGATTCTTTGTGATTAACTTCTAATAAAGAATGAAACGTTGGAAAATATTGTCTCTTATCTTTACGTTACTTTATTGTTAATCATTTTCATACATTTGTGTTCATGTCATATAACTTGGTTACTTTAGCTTTTTAGTTACTGATAACCAAGTCAAAGGGACCAACAATATTTCTACTTGCGAATAATGTTTAGAGAAAGTAAACTTTACAAGTTGTTTTAGAAAAGTAAATATTATCGGATGATATAATTTTTAAGTAGGTCCTACATGACCACTAATAATAATAACAAGGTTTCAAACCCGCACGTTGTCGCGGGATGTTTCAATATTAAGGTATGCATGCTCACACGGGTCCGAGTAATCTCAAAAAAAGGGGCCACAAATGAAACGGGCTGGACTTAGTATGCATGCCCACCCAAACCAAAAAAATAAACTAAAATAAAAAATAAATAAATAAAAAAAAAGACCCAATGCCCTTTACTGAAAGAATAGTAACCCGGGTTACTATTCATCAAAGGGACGGGAAATGTATATATTAGTAATAATAATAATAATAATAATAATAATAATAATAATAATAATAATAATAATAATAATAATAAACCTTAGAACTTTATAGATAATAATATACTTGTACATAAGATAATAGAAGATTTATTTAAACTTAAAGAAGATTGGATGTATCAATTGATCGATATAAAAATAAAAGCATGATCTAATTACAGTTTACTATTTTCATACATACTTCAATTCAAATGTTAGAGCATAAGGTGTAATGGCTCAAGTCATGACCCCGTTTGGGCGTCATGTCATGCCACCTCAAAATAAACACCATTTTTCACTCACACACCCAAAACCCCCTCTCTCATGGCTCAAGCCAAAACAACTTTTTTAAAACCCACCATTTTATTTTATTTTTCAGTTTTTCAAACCAACTAATTTTTCATCTTTTAAAATAAAAATACCAAAATAAAACGTTTCATAACTTTCTAATAACTTTTACGAACAATTAAATTAAAACATATTACAAACTATCAAATTTTAAAGAGACTAAAACTTAAAGTTCAACATTTTAAAATGTTTAAAATAAAATAAAAACAACACAAAAAAGTAACCACATGCACTCTTTTTTTTCTTTTAGTTAATAGAACGACAAATTTTACAACCTACATCACATGTCTCACAAATTCTATCTCTCATGTCTTTAACAAGACTTGAACCCACAACGTTTAGATTGATAGACCACTCACAAATTCTATCTCATTGTAACCATATGCACTAATTCGTCTTCCTCCTCATTTCCACCACAACACACTACACACAGTCAACACACACATTTTATAAATAAATAAAAAATCGCATTTAAAACGAAAAGAAAAAAAATGCAACTTCTAGTGCATGCCAAGTTCTTGGTTCGCATGAGTCACATCCGGTACCATAGTTGCACCATGGTGCCTGGCCACGTCGAATGGCACCTCTCCAACGCCATCACACCCAGCACTCTTAAAAGGCCCGTTTAAGAATTTTGATACATGGTCATCAAATTTCACCGGACGGCCCTATATATGTGTGTGTCAACAAAGATAGTTTCTTTAATTACTACCTTTGTTAAGTGTAAAGTGTAAAAGACCTAAAAGCAATGTAGAGTATCAAGTTCCATTGCCTATATTGGTTCAAAACAAGTGACCAAGAAAATTAACTCAGTTACAAGCAGTGCACAATTAACAAATTTTCAATCAATTCATTAACTGTTTCTAAAAGCTCTATACCCCCAATTGTTACAAGACTAACCAAGATTTCAACTCTTCTTTAGTTCCCTTTACAATCGCAAGCAGGTAAACAAAGAAAACATTTCAATCCTTTTTGGAGAAAGACACTTCTTGGTGGTTCCTAATCTATCATAGGATCCATGTGGAGGTGATACTTGACCCTTTCAAGATACCACAAATATGCTACCATTTGCTATGGATCCACCAATCCACATCTCTGCATTCGGAGTCACCAAGTTTATCAAGATACTACGATAAAGGTTGTTAGTGCCCATGTGCCAACTCAAAAAAAAAAAAAAAAAAAAAAAGGTTTTCATCGATAGAAAATGCTTTTGATTTGCTTTGTCAATTAACTTGGCTCCACCAAATGCTATAAACCCCACTGTGTTGTAGGCCAGTAACACTTTCTGAATGTATGTGGTGTCATCAAAAAGCTTAGCAGTTGTTCTAGCCCTATATATAACTATTTAATGTTAATTATTATTACTTCTATATTAAATAATGTTACTTTTGTTAGTAGTATTTAATGTTATTACTTTTATTAATAATTACGAGAGTTTAATCGTGTGAACTTTCCTCGCGACCAACACAAGTCTATGTGCTCAATATACTCAAATTTCACCAATGATCATATTTTATGTGAAATTATTGCCATTTTGTCATTTTTACATAAACATTATACTCTTTACGTATTGCGGGTACTCAAACCCATGTTATTAGATTTTAACAATGTATAAACACTCCGTTAAACTTATCACACCTTAAATATAATTAGTTAGAGTATATTGATAAGTTTAGACATTTTTGTAAGTATTCCATTTATACGCTGTCGGGTTTTAAGTTTTAGGACTTAACGACTTAACATTAGTAATTATCAGGACCAAACTACACCACGTTGAACCTAGCTTCACAATGAAGCAACCAAGTTACACACTCACCACCTCATAGCATGAGGTGGGCGTGTATGAGAAGCCCCAAGGCCACATGGCCCTTGCTTAGCCTTCATGTCTAAGAATTAGACACATAATTAGCCCACCTCCATATAAAAATTACCCACACTTATCTTCACTGTAAGGAAACACATAGAAAAATACAAGTATATCTCCCTTGTCTCCTTATCGCACCGTACACACTCACCATCATATCATCATCATCAATCTTGATTCACGACACGAGTAGTACTAAGAAGATGAAGACCATGGTGTGTTCTACCTAGCTCAAGTGTTGATTTGTTGATTACAAGGTTAACATAAGAGATACACAAGGTTAAAGGCTCAGATAGAATACCAAGTACAAGGTTTCATTAAGGCTATAACAAGTTGGGTTGAAGATTGAAGACTAAGTTGGTGATTAGAAGACTTAGGATAGTAGTTCTTGGGTTCTTGTGTTTTCCATCCAAGAAAGTTGTAAGACTATGTTTAGTTTTCATGTCCTTCCTTCATTTTAGTGTAATTCATCAAATTTTGATTGGTCCCAAAGCAGTCAGATATTATTGACCAAGTCAACAAGTCAAAGACAGCCTCGTTCCAATACTCCGGTGATAGTATAGTGTTTTCCCGGGTCGTTAAAGTCCCAACGAGATTGAAATGGTGTCGTTTGAAATCGTTTATGAGTGAGTGGCACTGAGGACAGTAGCCTAGATGATGTGGAGTTGATATTGCTACTGTTATTTTGGTATTTGTACACAGATATAATATTCACAAAAATCAGATATACAAGAATATGCACAAATTTACAATTAAGATTCACGTAACAGACTGGAAAAGTGGGACTTGGTAATTAACAAACTACAGGGGGTGATTTTGAAACTTTTGAAACTTAAAATTAAAAAGAAATTGAAAATGAAAATGAAATTATGAAAATGATTATTTTACTATTTAAATATTATTTAATTAATTAAACTAATTAAAATTTAATTTAAATCTAATTTAAATTAACTAATAATTATAAGTATTACAAATTAAACTAAAAACTTGCAAAAATAATTTCTAAACTTAAATTAGAACTTGAAGAAAGTATAAAAAATAAAAATAAATATTTTTGTCTTTTTATGGTTTTATTATTAATTAAAAACTATTTAACTTAATTAAACTAATTAAACTAATTTAAATTACTATTAATACTAAATTAACTCAGAAAATTATAAGAAAAATTATAAAACTATTTTATAACATTTAGAAGCTAGCAAAAATATAAAAACTAGGTTTACTTTATAAAAAACTAAATATGCTATTTAAAACTTAATATTAATTAATAATTAATAAAACTAAAATTAAATCTAATAAATACTAAATGATAATATAAAAATCCGAAAATTTTACTAAAATTACTTTACTACATAAGGTAATTAATAAAAATATAAAAAGCTAAGTACTTAATGAAAATATAAAAATGAAAATTAAAATTAAATTACATTAAATAGAAACTATCACTTAATTTAAAATTGATTTTTCTTGGTTTTTCTTTTACAAACTTGTTTTATACCTAAAAACAAAAACTTTTAATGAAAACAACTTTTTTGTAAATGAAAAATAAGCACTTGAGAGCTTATTTGGCTTGACAGTTGACCATAGTTGACTTTTTAAGCAAATAAGCTCAATTGAGCTTGAGTGGGACCCACTATGGTGAAAACTGGTTCAAACTAATTGAGTGGACATATGTGAGCAAGAAAAAGCAAATAAGGACCACTGAATAAGCAAATAAGCCACACATAAGCACTTCCAAAAACCTATGGTCACTCAGAACTGGGACAGAGTTTGGGACTTGAATCAGGTGGGGTCCACTTGATCCTAGGTCAAAATTTTGGTCAATAACCCAAGCCTACCAGGAGGGGGGTTGAATGAGACCAAGTGATGGTGTTGGGACCCACTAGGATGGCCACAAACCACCACCAAAGTGGTGGTTGTGGACTGATGTACTGCTGCAGCAGGGGGTTCACCTCCCCTGCAACATACTTTGGGGTGATGGTGGGCCCCACAGAAAAATGGTAAAAATGCAAGCTATGTGGGATTCCAAATATGAGCTGGGGGGCTATCACTAGGAACAAGTTTCACATTCTAAATCATCACACAAAAATCATATAAATTCTTGGAACTTTTGCAAAAATCTGAAAAACATGCACATTTGATTTTTCTTATAAACTAACACTTTGACTTTTTCCAACTTTTGCTGATCACAGATGATTGAAAAAGTTGTATTAAGCTACACTAAGGAAAAATTATACTAAAACTTAAGATTATGCATTGATGTGGTGGTTTTGGGATCTCAAATCCCCAACAGTGAACTGTTGGGGGGGGGGGGGGGAGGGGGTTCTTTGATTTTTTGACTTTTGATCACAAATTGACTGAGTTAGAACCCTAATTCATCTATTATAACATAATGCAAAATTTCTAAGTAGTGAACAACAACAAAATCAAGCTCATCAGTGGTGTTAACCACTGATCCAAACACCCCTTATAACACTGAATTCAAACTTTTTCAAGGTTTCAAACTAATTCAGGCCATTACATCAACTCACAAAGATTTATCATGATGACATGGGTCTATTTAAGCATAAATATACATCAAACAACACCATAAACTCATGCATCGTCATTTAACTTATTTAGGCAGTGTAAACAAAATTAAGGTTAAATCTTATCACAACCATACAACATGAACTGAAATCTGTCTAATAAGCTATAATAAGCTCAATTGAGCAGAAATAAACCACAAATCACAGCTATAACCAATTCTACAATTAACTTGCATAAATTGAGAAATAGGCTTACAAGGTAATTCTTGTGCACAGAACCATAACCAAAGAACATTTTAACCACCTAACACCTTCCTAAGGTACTACAACCCAGAAAATCCAACATCACCTGTGCTCCTTTGCTTCTCTTGTCATCAACTCTGAATTTTTTATTTATTTTCTTATTTTCTTGGAATTTTTAAGAATTTCTAAAATATAATACTAAACTGGTTTTTATGATATTTAAACTTTTGAAAACTTAAATTTGAGCTTAGATAAACTAAATAAATCAGTTGGAACAACAATTAACAAGATTTAATTGAAATTGTCAATTTCAATTAAATATGCTAATTATGAATTTAATTGGCAATACTTGAAACTAAA